>VZSZ01009124.1:383468-402318 GCA_013398815.1 Ibidorhyncha struthersii
GGAGCGGGGGCGCGCGGAGCCGCCTCAGGCCCAGGCCGCGCCGACGGCGGGGAAGGCCGCCTGGGCCGGCGGCGCTCCCCGGTCCCGCCTCAGTGCCGGTAGCGTGTGCCGGGACGGCTCGGCGGGCCCCGGGTACCGCCTCGGCCCGCGCCTGAGGGAGCGCAGCTCCTGACAGCCGCCGCGGTGCTGGTCTCCCCGCCGCCCCGGGCTCCTCCTGAGGGACCCGCCGTCAGGGCCTGGCGTCGGTCTGAGCGCACGGGGGCGACACTCCGAGCGCCAGGCACCGGGAGGGGGGTGTGTGCGTGAGTGTGTCTGCACTGACGGGCGCTACTGACGAGAAAGAGCGAGCGCCTCTGCCCGCCCCTGTGTGGGAGAGCGGTTCTGCTGCCGCCCTCGGCACCGCACGGCGGTTTGGGGGGGGGTAAGAGGGGGTGTTGGTTCTGCTGGCTTTAACTGAGGTTTTCCTGGAAACCCACTTTCAGAACAGTACTTCAAGCATTTGCCAAATACTTGCAAATCCGCTCTACAAATCGTGGAATAGGCGAGTTTGTAATCCAGCTGAGTATATACACATTACGTGGATATGAGTGTTTCTCTCCGGATACATGAAGACATCTCTATCTCTTACATAAAAACACACTTATCTTTTACAATAATCTAGCAAAATTGAATGCCTACAATCGGGAGAACCAGCGTGACGATTTGATCAGTTTCCTCTGGCAAAAGGAAGGAAATGTGTATTCTTAAGTGCTTCCTTTTAATCATTTACTTTAAGGGGTTTACTTTTGTTATCTCGTCTTGCACTTACAGTAAAACTAGTTAAATTGAGGCGGGATCCTTTTGGAGAGATCAGTTTTATTAGTTAATAGTTGAGGCTCCTGTATTTGATTTCTAAACACACACAAAAATATTTTACTAATGGTTAAAAATTAAACACATATCTAACAACTGACATTCAAAAGAATCCCAGCCAGAGCAATTTGTCTACAAAGACAGATCAAATTTCATCATGCAAGTGGCCCCAGTTTTCTTGATTTCCTTGTCTCTCTTTTGTTTTTGTGGATCAGAGGTAAGAATTTATTTTATTGCGGTAGCAGTAATTTGTTTAAAAAAATAAAATTTAAAAGCAGTTTATTGTTATAAAAGCAAAACCAGTTGATTTTTTTAAGTTTCCTTTCATAGTATTTGTGTTCCATACATTTGTTTGAGCCCATCTTGAATGTTTGAAGCTTGCTATTTCTTTTTCATGTATTGATTCTGTCTGGGGTTTATGCTAACAGGCTTCTGGAAAAGATTTTAGTCATGATCCTATCCTAAACCCAATTTGCAAGCACAGTTGACTACAGAAAGGGGCTGCAATTTTTCCTGCTCCCCTTTTTTAAGAAATGAGATTAGTCTTGTAATGTGGCAACATGGGATATCGTACTGCCTGAAGGATTGCTGCAGAATCTCTTCTGGCAGAAGTGTCCCAGAAAGCCCATCTGGGCTGACCGTTCAGCGTGCCCCAAGTCTTTTAGAGAAACCCTCAGATAAAAATCAGCGCCTTTTGTTCCTACTCAGGAGAAATGCCTAGCACAATATGGGAGTTATGCCAAGCCGGATCTGGCTCACAGTTTGGATTCTACTGACCTGACAACAGCAGGAAGAATTTAGTAAGATTATACAACTGTTAAAAGGGGTTTTGTTGGATTAAATTCCTCCCCAGCAACATCCCCACTGACTATACTACAGCCAGGATTTCTTCACAAGAACTTTAAACTTCAGCTCTATTGATTCAGTTGGCACAGTCAAAGCTGATAATCACATTTGAGGACTAACCTTTCTCTCCCATTTTTATGCAAAGTCCATCTATATATATTTTTCATGTTTCAACGTTCTTCCTACCTGTAAATCGTAGTAAGCAAAAGCACTTGGGCAGCAACGATGTCACCAAGAGAGCTGCACAAACGCAAGGTGCAGAGTCACTCACCGAGAGGCAGTGGGACGGAGGGTCAGAATCTGCACTTGCAGCCCAGTGATGACCAGCAATCACACTGCAAATCCGCTGCTGTGCAAGAAACAGGAGAAGAGCTGATAAGGAAGGGCACTTCATTTTCAAATTTCTTTAAGATGCTTGTTACTTCAGCAGTCACACAGTGAAACAAATCATTAAGATTTCTTCATTTGCTTCTAAGTAAGTGGGTCATAAATACTTACAGATGGTACTTGAACCCAAAGACAACCAAACCAATAAAAAAGCCTCAGAAGAAAAAACAAGTTGCTATTTTTTAATTTTTTTTTCTTTTTCTGGCATTTAGGTGCCCTCATGATTCGATTTCCTTACAATCCCATGACTATGGTGTGCTATAAACCATTAAAATACATTTGCAATCTGCTGTGCACTTCAGCTGATGTTTGAAGAGTAAGGAGTATAAAGTTTGCGGGAGAGCAGTAAGAGTGAAGATCACACCAGGTGAATGATCCAAAAAAGGGAAAAAAAAGTTCAGAAAAACTGAGAAGGATGATGTGGCCAAACACACAGGAATAAACACTATAAATGATATTTAGCACCTTTGTGCTCGTAAGATAGGAGAAGGCTTATGAATGAACAGTTTATTGAGGTCACTAAAGGGATATGCAGAACTCTTGGTGTAGTTCCTAGTCTCTTTTTTTTTTTTTTTTTACTTTGTGCTTTGCAGAATGCAGCATCTAATGCTGAAAAGAACCAGTTTCAGCAGGTTGAGCCTGCCCAGCCAGCTGAGCAAGACACCTACCTCATAGAAGAATGTTTAAGCAACAAATACACGCACAAGTCCTGTGAGAAAGTTTTTTGTGACCCATGGGAACGATGTGTGGAGGGAAAATGCCTTTGTAAGCTTCCCTACCAGTGCCCAAAGAATGGCTCTTCAGTTTGTTCTACCAATGGAAAGTACTTCCATACCTACTGTCACCTAAAGAGCTATGAGTGCCAACGGCCCGAAGCAAAGTTTCTGCACAAGGGAAAGTGCATGTCTGAAGGTATTAACACCTCCTTTTCCAAAATGTATTATCAGTCAGTCAGTCATGGCCAAGGAGATGCTTTACTATTTACAGCTCAGAAAGACTGCTCATTTCCTTGCACTAGTAAGAACATGAAACAGAAAATGAGAAGTCATTGAAAGTGGGCAGTATCTGTTGATTTTCATAAAAATAAAGTGATTGACAGGCCCAGATCACCCTGCTGCTGGTAGGATGCTCAAATCATCAGGTAGAAAGGGGAGAAATAGACACAGGAAGGAGCAAAAAGGTTTCCAAGCAGGGTGTTGACTATGGTGGGCAGCAGAGCAGGAGAGGGCCTGGCCCGCTGAGAACATTAGCAGAGAGGGTATCTTTTGGAGAGTGACAGACCGCACAGGAGCAAGAGTCCAAGGAATGGAGTCAAGCTGCTGAGGTGTGTGGGGGAGTGCACGGGGAGAAGGTAAGCCATGTCCACCTGAATCATCTTCACGCTGGGGATTTCATCAAAACAGAAAGCTATTGCCCTGCAAACCAGTGACGGTTTGTGCACTGACAAGCAGCTGTTCGTTCTCACCTGCTTTTTAGGCTGCACCAAGCTGTTTTGTCAGCTCCATCTCTGCCTGAGTGCAAGGAGAAATGGCTCCTGCTAAGGGGGCAGGTGGCCCCTCTTAGCAGTAGCAGTTGCGGTTCCTACCTGTCCTCCAGCCCCACCTCCACCCATCCCAGCAGGAGCAGCAAGCCAGGCCCAGGGCTCTCCTGCCCAGTCTTTGTCCCACTGCCATCCCTCCCTGTCCTCACAGAAGCAGCAGCTCAGCCCATCACCTGAAGGGTGGCAAAATTCAATTCTGCCTATGCCACGGAAAAGGATCGGAGAGCCTCCGTGTGTTCCTGGTGCGCTCTCTATCCGGCTTCACTAAGTTAAGCAGAGGACCTTAGCTCCACCGTAAACAACAGAAGTTTTGCTACACAGGTAATGGAAGCAGGATCTGTCCCTCTCACTTAAAGTGGTACTGGTCGGTTATCATAAGTCCTCTAATGAAAGTCACTATGCTAAGATGCAACCTTTCCTTGGTAGACCTCCAGGTACACTTACGTGGTAGGAACCATTACCCTCATTTGTTCTGAAACTGGTATATTTTGAAAAAGCGTCAGGCTCAAAGCCACAAAGTCAGTCCTCAGAAAAATCAGGAATAATACCTGAAGCTTCTGATTTCCAGTCTACTGTTCTTTCCATGTGAACTTTGTCTGTCAGTACAAAATTAGTCCTGATTTGTTTCTGTGCTGTCTTTCCACTAGATACATCAGTATCATATGATTTTATTTGGAGATTTTATTTCTCTTTTTTAGGAACATTTTCAATCTCTGTGGGCCATGGAGATTCAAGTTTGCTTCGAGTAAAACCTGTGAATCAAAAGAATGACTTTTTTGTATGTGATAGTGAGTGGACTGTGAATGAAGCAAACGTGGCTTGCAAGCACCTTGGCTTTGAATCGTAAGTTTGGAGAATTTCTCTCTGGAAAACTGCAAGAGATCTGAAAAAGCATCGATGCTTACATAAATCTCAGCCACAGTCAGCCAACAGTTAACAGAAAACTCATTAACAACGTATTGGCTACAATATTCTGACAAAGCTTCTTAAATTGACACCTGAGAGTGAAAGCCAAAACACAGATTTCTGTGTTCTATTACAGATTACAACTATACAAACCATAATTGCTTTACTTTTAAAATAAAGCTGCAGACCAATGCAGAGGTTTTCTCTCAGGTCTGTGTAAGGGAAAGTGCATAGATGGACCATCCCCAAGTAGCTCTGCGCAATAACCTGTATGCAGAGAAGTTTCTTGCGCTAGCTGACAACAGGGGTCGGCTCTGTTTTGCCACTTGCACCAGGCAGACTAACAAGAACCAGAACAAGTTCCTTTTCTTCACCCCTTGCCCCCGCTGCCATTGCTTGCTTTGGTCCCCAGGAACGGCTGAAGCCACAGAGCTTGTTCTTTTTCCTGTGACCACCCTGAGGACCTGAGTTGCACATTCAGCTCCTCATAAAGAGCCAACTCTATATCCTGCACATACTAATTTTACACATACACAACTAATTTAACTTAGTCAGGTAGGGCTGCCTCCCCAACCCTACCCGAAAACTAAAAATGCTATTGCAGTGCCCTAAATTGTCCCCTCTAGGTGAGAGGCAAATATTTCCTAGTCCTGATCAGTATCTCTTTAGTTAGCAGAGAAGGGTTTGTCCTGGGACAGAGCATTCAGCCCTGGAGTACCACTGTAAGCCTCTCCAGTTACTTATTTACTCAATCCATATTTCTTTAAGGTAGGGGACACATACACTGTTAGGAGGATACAGCTCAGGTAAACCCAAGGGAGACAAAACTTTTTAACCTCAGCCTTGCAGTGGCCCGAGCTTCCTCAATATTCATTGGTTTTGAAGACATCGAGGATGCTTGGCCCCATGCAGGATGGTTTGCAAATTATGGCTCACCTGTGTCCACAGAGAGAGATCTCAGCTTACAAGTTTTGCTACATAAGGAGACTTTTCTGTCCCTCATGATACACAGTGACTGTCACAGATCTTTGTACATATGGATACATATGGACAGCTCGATGCCGCAACCTGCAAAAATTAGCACTTTGTTCTACTTTTTCCTCCAAAGTAAACATCTCCTACTTACCCCTAGATGATCCCATGGGAAATCTGCTCTTTCTCTTAGCCGTGACCAAAATTTTTTAACACTGAGGAAAATCATACAAATTCTAAATAATAAAAGCAGTGGACAATCCATTGTGTAATAATATAATTTATTATTGTTATTATTTGTATTCTCACAGAGGTGCTGAATATTACCGAGCCAATTCCAGCATCACAGAATCTGCCTTAAATTCGTTGCACTGTCTGCAAATAACTTGCAGGGGCCTAGAGACAAGTCTTGCTGAATGTCACATAGAGATGAAATCAAGAGATAGTAATGAGGGATTTGTTAGCCTCCAGTGCCATGAAAATCTCAGAGGTTAGTAGGTTTTTTAGTTTTATATCTATTTGGGGTTCTTACATTTTAAGTTTATTTTAAATAACTAGGCTCTAGTTTGCTGAACTCTCAGCCACAATAAACCTGCACTGAATCCTTTTGATTTTTTTAAATAATCCTTTTGCAGACTTTAAGACAATTGAGGCAGTCTTGAGTTTGTGAGTTTGGAAAATCACTGTTGCTCCTAAAGTATTTTTACAGATATTTCCCAAAAGTAAATATATTTCACCCATGGTTCTGTTTGTTCTGCCATCCCTTCCAAGGGTACCAAGGTATACTGTACCCCACAAGTCTTGTCTCTCCCCGGTTAACTGGTGAGGAGACAGGTGACAACCTCCTACTCACTGCTTTGTCTATGAAGGAGCTCAATTCGGACACTAGCAGCACTGTAGCCAGACAAGCATAACTATAGCAGAACCGTTCGTGTCTTCTGAGGAGTTTCAGGACTCCTCAGTTTCTCGCTGATATAAGTGGAACCAAGTCCTTGTTTTGACTTCTAACAGCTTTCTATTCTCTGTAGTCGGCTTTCTTTGGCACTGATAAGCATCAGCCTGAGAAGCTTCTGGTTAGGTGCGCTATGAATTGTCTGAGGTTTTTCTTATGCCACAAAAGTAGGAGTTCACAGACTCTTGGTAACTTCTTTCTAGAGGGTGAACATCCATCATCTTAACCACTTGAATTATTTACAGTGGGTTTGAACCGATCATTTCTGGTTTAGTCCTTGTCTAGAAGAAATTAAGTTCCCTTTTGCCAGGCTACTGCAGGTTGGAGGAGGAAAATAAGTGGTCACATTGAAAGCTTGATGAGAAGTCGATTAAAGCAATAAAAAAAGATTCCTATTTACATTACTGAGCCCTACTGTTGACAGGCCAAACTGCTGATAGAATAAAATGCACAAGCAGAGTATTTCTGTGGGCAGTTATGAACCTATAGACATTTCCACACTAACTTCATTTTCATTGTGCCGCACAGCTTGTTCAGATGGTGAGTTTCATTGTGTCAACAAGAAGTGCATTTCTCTGAATAAAACCTGTGATGGAATCAATGACTGTGGAGACCTAAGTGATGAACTGTGCTGTAGAGGTAATAATTTCCTTTCTCAGCTGTTTCAAAATCATTTCAGCAGAAAACCACCCTGAGTGAATTTTTACAGTGATGTAACAGCTAAAGACTCTTTTGCAAGTGCAAAGAAAGCAGGCATAATAGAATTTGTTGAAGCAGGCAGGGGATCTCTGAGAATCTGGATTTCCTTGGAGGATGAGGAAATACAATGAGATTACTTAGGAGGCTGTTAAACATTGATAGAAAAAAAATGAGCCGTGTTAGAATGAAAATCTATTTTTTAGTTGGGAGAAATCAACAGTAATTAAACAAAGACACTGTTTTCCAATGAACTATTTTTAAACCAAAGTAAGATCTCTCTTAAATTTATTTACTAACACAAGATTATCCACAGAATATCTGTGAACAGTTCCTGTCCCATTGCTTGCTCAAGAGCAGTCATTCTTTCAGCGTCTGCAGTTCCAGCTATAACAACTTTGATTAGAAACAAGGAATGGATCTAGCACGACCTGAATGCAGGAGAACAATTTCAGAAGTTGGGTTTCAGGTGCCAAACGGTAATGTGGGGTACAAATCCCATCACTATCCCTAAATAACCTTAATTTTGTAGTTTTACAATTGTCAGTAAATTTAACCTGATAATCGTGGAAATGCAGTCACAGGCATTTTAGAAGAAAATAAGAAATACTTGTGGCTTCATATACTTAGAGGACATTTATTCAGATTCCACTTGACCAAAACAGCACTGTTTTAGCCATATGGGCTGAAAACAATGCTTCCTGGAATCAAAACTGAGGTCAGTGGTCTTTTGATCATACTGGAATATCTGGCTACTTTGAGTGAACTATCTTATTTTCTATTAAAGACATATATCCTTAAATAGTAGATTGACATTAGATTATAAAGCAGCTCAAAAAACCCTGCCATAAATTCAAGCACTGCTTTGCTTTTGGTAACATACAAAGTGATCATAGGAATTAAAAGGAAAGGGGTTCTCAGGTTTATAATAACTTTTCATATAAACAAGAATTTTAGAAGAAATAAGTTATTAAATAGAGTATCTTCAAAACAGGACTCTTGATTCCTAACCCTGCATTTAGCTTATTCAAACAAAAGCCACCTTGGACTCCGATTTTGGGGGAGAAATTTGACCCAAGCATCATAAAGTCCTCATTTGAGATGATCAGTAATGCTGGCAAAACTGGAGGTCCTTTGACTGAGGTTGAGTGTGGGCATGTGTTGTGGACGAAACTGTTAAGGAGTGGTACCAAGTCTAGAAGTACAGTACCAAACTGGTAACAGAGATCCACATTTTCTGTCTTAAAACTTCAAGATTGTAAAATGAGAAAAGCCAAGTATTCATTTTGTTTTACACTTAAAGAGCCTGCTTTTGTGATCTATTTATGAACAGCCAAGTCCCCCCCAACAAAGATATTATATTGTTTATATTTTAAAAAGCTCTCAAACTATGTGAGGTTGCTGAATCATATGATCCTGTGATTTACATTTGTAATTCTCCTGTGTTACAGAGTGCAGAGACAACAGTTTCCACTGTCGGTCAAATATCTGTATTCCAAATAAGAATGTCTGTAACAAAGAAATTGACTGCCTCACAGGAGAGGATGAAGCTCAAGCTCTCTGTGCAGGTTTGCTTCCAAAAGATGTTTTTGTTTCTTTCCTTTCATTCTGCTCAATTATTACTAGAGACTACACAGTGTATATTACTAAATTATTTAACAGATGAGCAAAAACAAAATGCGTGCAAGAATTAGTCTTCCCAATGTTATGTATAGTAGGAAGAAAAGGTTACCTAATTTACCTAATTAGGCAGGAATATTTTCCTCTCAGATGAGGAATTCAACTAGTTTGTCAATATAATTCTTCTGTGCTTTTCCCCTCACTGATGAAAAGATTTCGTTTTGTTTTGAAATTAGAATGCTTTTCCTTGCTCTGATAAGAGACAAAGTCTAAAGCCAAAAAGTAAACACTATTGGTAAATGGTAATTGGTAAGGGTAAACTGAACTCTAAATGTAAACACTACTGTCAGTAACATGAGAACAGACCCAATCCTTAACCTCCATTTAGAAACTAAATTCAATGGACATTTTGTTTGAATAAAAGCTGACAAACCAGATTCAGGAAACATTTAATTTACCCCTCATGTTGAATACCCTCCCTTACCATGTTAAAAGAGGTACACAGTACACAACAGCATCATCTAAATTGGAAAAAAAAAAAAAATCCTGTTACCTAATACTCCTTTGGGCTTTAGAAAGCTCCGAAAGGTTGATGGGGCAGGAGGAGGAATTTCTGTTGTTTCCTGGTGGAGGAGAATGGGATATCACTTTAGAGATCAAAACCAACCAAACAAAAAAAAGCCATTTCTCAGGATTTCTTTGCAGAAGCGCTCCCTAGGTATGGAAAGCAGAGTAGATGTCATGTTGTTACAATTGAGTATCTGCTGGATGTAGGTAATTCGTAGGCTGAGGCAGCCCAAGAGTGTCTAGTAGGAAAGGAAACAGCAGGCATGAGGCTGAGAACATATTGCTATCCATGTGAAATGGTGTTCCCTTATGCGTTTAAAACGTATACCATGATTTTGGCGTGCAAACATATATTCAAATAATAGAACAAATTTAAACGTTTGCCAATATTTTTAGTATTTTGTTATTCTACTACAGGCAAAGACAAAGGTGCTGAAAATCACAGTATGGATGAAGGTAAGTGTAACCAACCTTCCAAAAACAACAGCATACCCTCTTATTAGTGGCTTTCTAGCTACCAGCCAGCTGGCTAGATCCAGAACACTCTCTGGGGCTTACTATTTGTCTCGCTTTCCACTAAGTTCATGCCATAATAATTCCTCCTGGCTAAGGACCCACAGCTGCATGTTTTGGCAACTGGTGGAGGTAAACTCTCAGCAAATCTAAGGGAACTGCTTTAAAATTATTTGCCCGAATGCAAGCAGCAGTGGAAAAGTAATGTAATGCTAAGACACAAGCAATTTTCAAAGCAAAACCAGATGCCAAAATTTTTGGTCTTTGCTTTCCTGCTACTGGCATATTCAGAGCATTCAGATTTTCAAGACAAAGATAAACCTGTCTCAAAATAGAGAGAATGGATACCTGAATTCTGAGACACATTTTTCCTTTTTGTTAAAGAAAGAAAAATGATAAAGACGCTTCTTCCCCAAGTACACTGCGGTCTTACAAATCACACATTAACTCGACGGAAGAGAATCGTAGGTGGAGAGATTGCAAGAAAGGTAAAAAAACACCTTACCAAATAGGAGTTCATTCACCATCAATTTAAATAGGCATTATGGTCCTTCTGTTAAAATGTACAGAAATAATAAAATCAGCTACAGCACTAATTTCATGTTTTGCAGCAGTAGTGGCATTGCACTGAATGAAAGTAAAGTGAAGCACAATTTATAAAGTAAAATATGGAGCTGCAAAACCGAGCATTACAGTACAAGTACACATTGAAAATGATGCAGCAAAATACTTAATACTATAGCTAGAAATAACAATTCTGACAACACAGAATTTAAATATGCACCTTTGAAACAGAATACAGTCAAAAATGCTATACTCAATCATACCAGATCAGATTCTACATCTGTTTCTCTGGCTACAAGGGGTTTCATGACAGAAAGCTGGAGGGAAGGAGGCATCACACAAAGTCAGAAGATTGAACAAAATTACTACATTTTAGAATATATACCCTTTATATCAGATGGAGCCCAATTCACAATTTCTGGATAGCAGATTTTTTTATTTATAATCAGATATAGTCAAGGAGATGAGATGATTCCGAGAAGTGTGTTTCCCTTTATGCACTAAAAATAGTAAAATTATTATGATTTCACATTATTTGGGTCTTTGTTGTTTGAATAGGGTGAATTCCCTTGGCAAGTGGCAATTAAAGAAACTGGCAGTGAAGGTGCAACAGTGTACTGTGGAGGGGTTTATATTGGCGGCTGTTGGGTTCTGACTGCTGCACACTGTGTCAGGTAAAAACAACAAAATGGGAAATTATTTTCTTCTTGCAAGGCAGAAAGATTGATTTGGATATTATTGCCCTTCTTAGCTACCTGTTTGCTAACTCCTATTTGCCTATTGAATAAAACAATTTAAAACACTGACTCACCCACATTAATGATGGGGAAGATACAGAGAAAGTAGAGTATTTTGGCAGTGAATAGAAAGATGAAAAAGTAACAACGAATTTGAAGAGGCATGGCATTCTTTAGTCAGATAGCAGGCAGGCAGGAAAGGTTCTTTGCCTGAAAGGCAGATACAAGGAACCTCCTCTCTTGCCCATCTCCACCTTGGGGAAGCCCAGGATCTGTTCCCCGAGAATGTCCCTGGGGTCATAAATTCCCAGAACAAGCAAGAGCAGACAGGGAAGATTTGCCAGTCCCAGGATCCCGTCCACATCTGCTCACTCTTCTTTCACTTGAAATCAGAGGCATAAACGCCCGTTTTCTCATTGTCACAGCACTATACACTAAATATTAAAGCTGGCCTTTAATATTTTTTTTCTGTATTAGTTGCAGTACTCAGTAGTAGGTGTCATCCGCCTTGCATTTGCTACACTTCAGAAAAACCTGGACATCAGGTCCAGAAAGAAACTATACGTATATAATACGAATTTTTATTCTAGAAAAACTTTGATAAAATGCAAAAGTTTACAGCTAGTTGAAATGTACAGTGCTTGTGCTAAGTACGAAAATATATTTTATTCCACTGCTTTTTTCCAGGGCAAATCGAGTTCATCTGTACCGTGTCTGGATTGGACTGTTGGATACAATACTGTACGACAAAGAGACAGATACTTTCAGACTAAACCAACTGATAATCCATGAAAATTATAATGCATCAACTTACGAAAATGACATTGCTCTGCTGCAGCTGAGAGGTTTTGGGAAAGGAGAATGCTCCCTGAAATACAGCACACCTGCCTGTATCCCCTGGTCAGAGTATATGTTCAAGGCTGGTGACAGATGCAAGGTTTCTGGATGGGGACTAGAGAAAGGTATTTGCTTTAGTGCTTGCTACAATAATGTATTATTTGTATCACTTGTTTTCTAATTGTGGTGAGCTTTCATTTTGAAAAGGGTGAAGAGTAGTTGTGCACAAAGCACTCAGAAGAAGCCGAGTACAGAAAACATAGGCTGCAGTTTGGCATTCAGCTGTCACTGTTGATTCTCTTTGCTGTACTGCTTCCTCTGCCGCTTAAGCCACTTACTAAATCGATCTGAAGGGCACCCTTGGTTGAAAACTACCCTAACAATAAGAAATGTTCCTTTTGCCAATCTAAGATTTATATTAACTGTGGAGACCGGCTAACTATATTTAACAAGTGGTGGTTAGTAGCTTTCAGTGGCCCATAGTCACAGCCTCTGTCCCCTGCCCAAGAGGATCTGAGCTGCAGCCAACTGTTACGAAACTCAGCACATCTTGTCTCAGCCACGTTTGAGTTTAGCCCAGAGAAGGTTGCAGAGACACAGATAAGCCAAAGATAATCACACATTCAAAGATTTGGGAAGCATTTGTTTTGTATCACAGTGATTACAGCCTGGTATTGGAGCTACTGCATACTGGTGGTGAGGCTTCTCCTGTCCATACTCAGTAGCAGTCCATAAAGCAAATGCAAAGTTGGGAATTACTAGCAAACAGACAGAACAAAACAGAGAATCTCCTTAACCTTGTGAATACATAGTTCACCTGTATCTTCAATACCTGGTCCACTCATCCCAAAAAGACAGAGTAGAACTGGAAAAAAGGTAACAAGGATGATCAGGGCCACATCTCCTTTTCATAGAAAGCAATATACCAGTTTCCCAGTGTCTGAAAACCTTAATATGGAAGACAGAGGAAAAATACTGAGAAAGACAAGGAAAGGGAAAGGGTGAAAATGTCACAAAATGAGACCACTGTATTTAACACTGCAATTAAACCACTCTGCTTTTATTTTGAAACATATGGCTAATGTACTGCAGTTCATATGGGGTAAGTGTTAGTGGCAGTTTAAGGTACCTGGTTTATAATATTGAAGATTATATTCTGTAGATAAGCAAATATGTAACTTTCAATTTATTATATTAAGAGTGCCTAATATGTACTTACCATTTTTCATTTAGAAAAGTTTATTCTTTTCTTTTCTAGGTTATACCAAACAATATATCCTCAAGTGGGGCAATGTTAATTTATTTCAGAATTGTTCTGAATTGTATCCAGGACGATTTTTTAAACAAATGGCATGTGCAGGCAAGCATCAATTCTCTTACTATAATTTCTCTGCCATCAAACCCACTGTTTATAAGGTCAGACAGACTGGCTGGGAATCTTTTAGACTTGGGAAAGTCAATAAACCCATTGCCACCATATCACCATTAACAAAATGGACCATTAACCATTGGAGCCTAGATGCAGCCACCACTATAGCTCTATTTATAAACAGAGTTAAGATAACATTATGCCAAGTTTCTGTGCTTATATGGTCAAATTTCGGCATGCAATTTGAGTTATGTTTTCAAAATACACAAGCACTTTACAGCCCACTGAACTTCCTACCTTTACTATACTTAATTCTGGTTCAGCAACATATTTAAGCAAATACCTGTCTTAGAGCACACTAGTAATAAGATTAGTCTGGCCAATAAACTGGTTATCACTCCTAGTACTAAAATAAAGATTTTGAATGCGTTTTTTGTTTTTCAAGTAATGAAAGGTATTGCCAAATACATGACTGAAAGAACAATGAGTATTCAAATTACAGGGCAGATTTGTTGTTTAAATCTGTTTAAAACTGTTGTTTAAATCAAGAAGTAAAGGCAATATTTAAACAAACTACTCACCAAGAAAAATAAAAAACAGACAAAAAAGCCAAATCATTCCTGATAAACTCAGCATGAATCGATAAGATACTGGCTTTGTCTACTCTGCAAGTTCCGTAACTTATCTCCTTGATCTTCAGTCTATTTCAAGTGATCACACTTTACCAGGAGGGAACAATGACAGTATCACATGGGACAACGTCAGAAAAGGGGGATCTGGGGTTAGCTTCCCCTCCCTGATGCAAATACAAACTTTGGAATTAAGGGCTAGTATTCACAGGAGTTAGTTATACAAGCAAATATTAATTAAACTAAGTAAAGGCAATAAAATCTTGTTTTCGGACTTGGAATTACTAATCCTATGGAAGTTCACAAAACTCGTTCTCAGTGATGTAGAGATTCAAGAAAGAGGTGATATTTTTAAAAACTTGGAGACTCCTGCTTAGTATGTGCTCCTTCACACTAGGTCAACCGACCCAGCAGAAGAGTGTAGTAAGGGTGTTAGAAATCAATAAACTTTTACTGAACATATAGGACAAAGCATAAATCATATTCTAGCTCTGTAGCAGTGTTTCTGTTTATATCACATCCATCACTCTTAATTCATTTTTTTCACGAGCACTATATTGGCTGAATTGCAAGTAAGTAGTTCTGTCAGCGCTGGAACTTCCGAAGAGTGCTGTATCCTACGCACGAGTACCTCAGGGCTCCTATCTGGTGTTGCAAAAGGTCCACACTGTGACCGAGACCTTGCAGTGGGGGCACTTAGAGACAGTTGCCCTCCCTCCCATCCCAGCATTCACATTTTCTCCTTCTTGTACCTGCCCACCTATTTTCATAAAGCTGGTAGGGAAAATCATTTTGAGGCCTCTGCCTCCCTATACAGATGAACGGGCCAATGAATTACTGGGCAGAGAGGACACCAAAGGCACACACGTAGGCATACACATATTGTGATAGCTTTGTTTCCATAGGAATCAGCCTACAAATCTTTTTACCCTTTTCCTCCTGCTTTTGTTCACTTTTTATGAGCTACTTCAAATGATATAATAGGCAATATGGCTGAATTCTTCTTTATCGCACAGGGTAAAACAAGACTGACATCACTGACACTAAAGCAAGAAAAGGAGAATTTGGGCCAGCCACAAATGTAAAGAGAGGCCCCACACTTAAAAAGAAATGAGAAGTAATAGATGGAAGAGGTTAGGAACCTCCTTTACTGCTGACCATTAGGCAAACATCTGTCAGCAAGCGACATGAGCTCTGTTTTGTGTGCTAGCTTGTACGTGAACTTATTTTTGCTTTTAATTTTCTCTTTCACTTCAGGTACTTACGATGGCTCCATAGACAGTTGCAAAGGTGATTCAGGAGGACCGTTGGTCTGTTTTGATGCAGAAAATGTGGCGTATGTCTGGGGTATTGTGAGTTGGGGTGAGAACTGCGGGGAGGCTGGTCATCCTGGCGTGTATACAAAAGTCGCCAGCTATTATGACTGGATTAGCCATCATGTGACAAGGAGTCTCATTTCACGGTATAATATCTGAAGATCAGATAATTAAATATGTCCTTCTTATCACCCATGCAAAAATGAACACTAGGCCTTTTTTACAATCAGCAGCCATGTAACTTAGCAACAATTAGTACAAATCTTTAAAGAATGCATTTTGAAAATTCTTAACACTCTAAAAATACCACAGTTTTGCAGAAGCCTGCGGGAAGAGAATTTTACAGTCACACGAGTCCGCAGCAAAAGTCTCTAATAAAAGCAGGGAAATTAAAATACCTTTTTCTTGTTACTTTGGGTTTTTTCCACATTTCACATTGCATTTCAATTGCGGTTGCTTGTTTATTTAAAACGGACAACCACACTGAAAGCAGTGGTTGGAAAATGACTGTACTGGCAATATGTGAACTTCACAGAAACACAGTTTAAAGAACTTCCATCATCTCAAGGCCTAGGTCACTAGAAACCCACAGGATGCTGCCCTCCTTGGCAGTTGATTCTTTAGGCTTACTGCGAAAGTAGACCTCAGACTATCTATTACTTGACAGATAGATTGACTACGATCATAAGATTGGTTGTAATGCAAAAATTACCCAAATAACAACTCTGTTTGGTGGTAGTTTTTTCAGCTACAAACTCAGACAATTTTTAGCTAGTTAATATACCTCATCTGTTCATCTAGCTTGGGGCAATTTGTGTAGCTCTAAGTTTTATTAATTTAACCGCAGCTGGTCACAAAAAACAAAGGAATTTTAAAACTTGGATCTTCAACTTAAATAAAAAGCATCTGTACTATCTTAAGTTCCCTGTGTATGTATATATATTTCTGGTCTCCAACAAACTCTTAACACCAAGTAGGGTTTTACCGCGCGTGTGTGTATATATATTTATATACACATACACATATACATACAATTTATATAACAATATAAATGTATAAAAAGTCTCTGTACTATACATATAGACTTAATTCTACAAAACCAAGTTGCAGATCTAAAGTTAAAAATTAATACTTTCAGTCATAACCCACACCCACAGCCCCAGATTCTCAAATTAGCACAAGCTTCCTACACCAATATAGAGAACCACAAACAGTAATGCCAAGAAAGAACATCCAGGGCCTGATCCCGCAATGTGCAGTCAGCGGGAGTTTTGCTACTGCTTTAACTGACCAAGAACTGGATGAAGACACGGGGCCATCAACAAAACTGGAAAAATTAAGCAGAAAATCCTTCTGTTTTCACCAATCCTTGTGAGGAAGTTCTGCGCACTTGATAATCAGGAAGCACAGCCCAAAGGGCCACTGTGTAGGCTACACATTTTTAGACAGCAGTAATGGTGCCTACTACAAGAAAATGTCAGTCTATACATAAGTCTCACATTCGGCAAGAGTTACGGACAGAAAGTGTGCACAAAAAATTTTAGAAGTACGAGAATTTGGATTGTGGATTGGTACCCTCGACACAAAACTGTCAAATAGCTTAAGGACCATCTCAGTTAGTTCTATCAAACTGCTGAATAGTTTTAGAACATACTTCACTGTATTCTAATTTACAAGTGGTTTTAATTTATTCCTCTCAAATAATTATCCTGTTGAGTAAACGGCATATGTTCACACAACACAGTTGTTGTGGTGGTGTTTTTTCTAGAATTCACTGTAGTCTGCTGCAAACAATATTTTTACAGTTTCATTGACTTCTTCATCTTCCAGTACTTGTCACGTAAAGACACCGTCAATCACCAATAACTAAAGCAAGGGTATGAATTGATTCTCTTAACAAACACACACACACACACACACCTTTCCGCAACAAGGCTTGCTATTTAGGAAAGCATTTAAGTCTATTCCTACACAGGAATTATTTTCCTGAATCAGGGTCTTTGTAAAGTAATCATAGAGAAAAGCTGGACAAGCATAGGAAGAGCTCCCTCGTTTGTTTGACAATTAACTTCCATAAAGAACTTTTTCCACCTATTTCTTCAGTTAACTACAAACAATATTAAATGCTGAGACTGACAAAAAAAAAAACAAACAGTAGAATATTTACCATGTATCCTTCTGCTCTGCCTGTTGATCTGGAAGACTCTCAGTTTTCATTTAATATTCTTCTTTACAGTTAACTTTGTCCTGAAGCCCAATATTACTATGTTCTGAGGGATTCCACACATCTTAACACAGAGCTTCCATTACAAAAATTAAAACGATTTCCACGTGGTTCCACTTTAGCTCATCTGTGAAGCACCTAGAATTTAAATATAAAATTAATTAAAAAAATACAATTAAAAAAAGACATAAAACCAAACAGGATGTTTCGCAAGCGATTTCATTTTGGTCTTTTGAGCAAATCAAGACTGGGCTTTTAATGTTTAATCCATATACTTTCATTTTGCCCTCTTTTACAACCCTGTCTTGCACATTCAATGACGTTACCTGAAACTGAATCGCTCACATGCGTAAAGGTCACTGGATCAGTTTCCTTGGCGTTGAACATCATCACAAAATTAGGTTAAAACTTTAACACTTCAAGTACATATTCCCTAACGCATTCTTCTGCTTCTAGATGAGCGTGCTTACCAAAAGGTCATGGTTTTCTAGCAGTATTAATACAAGTTCTCCCCCAGAGTGCACCGAAGGAGAGCAGTATGTGTTTTGGGGGATGCTCCTCTCGTAGGCCGCGTTCGCCCTGAGCCACCGCTCTAACGCCGCGCGGAGGCGCGAAGCCTGCCCGCCCTTCCGCTCGGCCCCACGGCCGCAACCTCTCAACGGCTGGCGGGAAAAATCGGCCTTTCTGCCTTTCCTCCAAAACGCTCCTGCAGCCCCTCCCACACTCAGCAACGCCAACTTCACCGCTTCTAACACAGCCATCAAACAAAGGCTTTCCAAATCAAAAACCCCCGGGGTTTCGCGTTGTCCGACAGCACGGGTACCTGCCCCGGCCCTGCTCAGGCAGCCAGCCGCTCTCCCGGCCTCTGCCAGGGCCGGGTTGGGAAGGTGCCCCCGGTGGAACAAGGGGCACCGTGACCCGCTGGGGATGGCGGCGTTTCTTCCGCCGAAACAGCCCGTGTTGGAACGGGGCAGGTGCGAGGCCGCCTTTTGCAATGCCTTCTCCTGCCGCCCGCGGGCGGGGGTGAAAGGCTCTGCCCGGCTCCCGCCCCCCCCGCCTTAGCGCCATGCCCGCTTTGGCTCTCTCTAACGCGCCCCGCTGCCTCGCTGGGACCGGCGGCCGCCGGCAGCAGCCCCGGACAAGGCGATGTGCCTATGACTGAGTGACCCGCGGCCCCACGCTCCCCTCCGGCGGAGCCCCGGCAGCGGGCAGGGCTCGGTTTCTCCCGGGGCGGGCAGGGGCGCGGCGGCAGAGGCCCCTCCCCGCCCAGCGAGCGAGCGGGTGGGGGCGGCGCCCGCGGGGACGATGGCGGCGGCGGCGACG
>VZSZ01009124.1:411385-437841 GCA_013398815.1 Ibidorhyncha struthersii
TTCCCTAGTTTCTTTTAGCCCAGGAATTCTGTTCTTCCTGTGTCTACATGACATCATTTTCTGTCTAAAAGTTTGAGGACTATAACATTTTTATGGTCAGTTGTTTTTTTTGGGGGTGGATTACTCTCCCCCCCCCTTAAGTTGAGGCAAAAATACAGTGTAAATTTAAACACAGGTGCACTCTTAAAGATCTCTGGCTTCATACTATCAACAGAGCCACAGGCATATGTGTTATTGCTATGTTCTGTCTACACTAATTTTTCCATATTTCTGTCATTAGTCTGACCTATGTGTTATATGTCAAGCAAACTGAAACAGCTTATTTTGTGCATTCAGGTTACTCGTGATAATTCTAAGCCTCAACACCCTAAAGCACTATCGATACTTGCCAGCGGGAAATGTCTGTGTAAATAGTAACACTTAGAAGCATGCGACTGCCTTTGAGCCACCCCCTCCTGTGCTGTGGTGGTCAACATAAAAGCTTCTAAAGCCAAGTCTAGATTTCTGCAAGTTTATTCTAATGTCTTTATGAACTTTTCTCCTCTATCAATACATAGCTACCTGCATTTGTTTTGCAAAAGGCTTTAATCACGTTTGAAAAACAGATGTAAAAGGTAGCATTGTATATACAAAGTAGTTTGTAAAATATAAGTGTGACTTGTCTTCTCTTCTAATTGCAGGCCATGTCCAGTTGGATAGCAGACCTGCATTAACCACCACAGGTACAGTATAGTACATAGTTTTCATAATGTGGTAGATAGTCTCCACCAGTAGTAGTAGGAGCTGTGATTTTATAGCCCATTGAGATGTTTAAGCAAAAGGAATAAATATTTTGACCTAACCACCTGCAAGTCTTTAGCCCTGCATCCTCCCAGGAAGTGCATGTTCCCCTTTGTTCCCACAAGGTTACCTTTATGTGCATTCTGTTACTGGACCTACTTATGTCTATACAGTTTAGCAGAAGAAAAGGTGTATATCTTGCATCTTCTCAGCTGTCATTTGTTATATATACTGTTATACTACCTGCTACGACTCATGCTGCATCCAGCCTCAAAGAGAACGCTCAGCTTTGCATTAGCATTACTGAAATAGAAGAAACACCTGTGTATTTTTAGATTATGTAAAATCATAACTATTGAGTTAGAGACTGTTTCAATAAACACAGCCAGCTAGTTAGTTATATAAAATCATGATCTCTGAGTATGTCTATATAGATACAGATACACAGACAGATATAATATGCATGTCTTGACCACCTAAAATGCAGGCTGTTGGGAGTCAGGACTTTAAGAACAGCCTCCAAAAGCTGTGGGTGCAGACAAATGCTAACGAAGCTGTTTAACTGCATACCTACTTACCTGATGTGTGAATGAGCTTTTGGTTCACGTTAACAGCTAAGCTTTAAGGCTGGATGCTCAAGTTCAAATTGTTTCTTTTTAATGAATGATTTAGTGGCTAAATCACTTTTTGATCTCTCTAACAGATGGAAATCAGAACATCACAGAAGTAGATGCACTTGATATAAGGTAAAGTTGTGATGGCAATGACAGAGAGATGGCCCATGGCACTGCGGTCAGTGCAGGGTTTTCTGATTTTTGTTAAGAATGTGACTAGATTGTTCAACTCCATCCACTTACAGAACACATTTCTTAGTTTTAGCTACACCAGATGTAGGACCACCCTTCTTACCATGAAGGCATGCAGAAGGGACTCTTAGGAGTGGAATCCTTTTATGTTAGGCAATGTGCAGAGACTGTGGCAAAAATACCACCACAATCTAAGGAACAACTAAGCCTAAGTGATAGAGTGTTGCACAGGAATATGCTCTAGAAGGAGAGTAAAGAGACCACGGGACAGTGATTCCATGAATTTTTCCACTCCACCTTACAACATCATCTTGCCCTGGAAAGGGTGAACTACCTGCCTGATAACTTCCTTTGCCTCACCCGCTCAGTGAATACAGCTGAGGAAAGGAAGAACTATTTAGAGAACCATTCTTTATGGTCATTCACAGGATCCAGGGGCCTAACTGTCCAAAATCCCTACTAGCCCTACTTCTAGCTGACTCCAGGTAACTTTGCTCATTTTGTAGTGAAACAAAAGCATTTTGCTGATGAAACTACCATCTTTAAGTAACATCTGCAGGCAAATATTCTAAGCAACTCCTTCCAGCAATTCCACCAAAAGTGAACATTCCATAGCAGGAAAAACACAGTAACATGCCAAATATGATAGCTCTGACTACAGCCAGTCCTAGGGTAGCATGACCTGGACTGTCATTCTATGCATCTGTAGCACTGGCCCTGTCTATTGTCAGGGCTATTGCCAGAAGCATTTTAGTTTTTGTTTCCTGCACCAATACCTCTGTCTACAAAAACAGTAAGATTGTCTGCATTGTGTCTTGAAATACAGCCATGCCAACACTTGGAAACAACCTTTTGCGTCCAAGTGTAAAGTCCATAGCACGCTATCACAGACTTCTATGTTGTGTTTTGCTCATAAAACAATAAGATTGATGAATGGTACTAGAAGCTGGGTCAGTCATTTGTTCTATCCTTCAGAACAACACTGTCCTTCAGCTTTAGGATTTTGTTGGCTTGTTGCTAACAACTTAGATGAACAGTTGTATTGTCATAGCTTTCATTTTGTTAGGGTAAATAATACAAATTTGTTCTCCTTTTGCAAGATACATTATACATACCACCTCATGACCAGTTTACAGTCTATTGGTTATGATGCAGCACTCGGTTTAGTTAGAAGAACTTGAAGCAAGTCTCAGCTACAATTCCAAATAAGTATATACACACTATCCAACTATGTTAAAATAATATTTAGCTAAACACATAACATCGAGAATTGGAGCCAACTCTATAGTGCACTGTTATGCGCCTTACTGCACTACTAATGAGAGATCCTCCTGACATGAGAAAATACAAATTCATCGTAGAGAAACTGTTCAACCTACCTGATAGAGCCTAGTACACACCCAGCACTTGTTTTTATTGAATTGCTTAACACGACCTAACTTTTCAAAAAGACCTAGCGATTTAGGCTACCTAAAATATTGCACATTTTGAGGTCTTGTCTTCTGAAACTAGATCTGCAAAGTCTCTGTCTCTAGTCAATTAAAAAATCTTAGCTAGCAGGAATACAGGACGGGAATTCAATTAGCCATTAACTCATTTATCAAGAATGTTTTTCGTCTCTGGCAACAGACAAACACTTGATCCTGCAGTGCAATACAAAATGAACCATCAAAGAAGAGGAGTTGCATTAATCTTCAATCACGAGCACTTTTTTTGGCATTTGAGGCTGCTAGACAGACGTGGGACTCTTGCAGACAGAAACAATCTGCAACGCAGGTAAGAAACTTGGTTTCTCTACTCAAGCTTAAAACGCTAAACTTCAGAAATCATGGTCAAATAAGCAGTTAACTAAATCTTACATGCAACTATAGAACAAAAAATTCTGCAGACATCAGCACCTATGCAATTTTGGCAAAGAAAGCTGTAATAAAAAAAGCTTAAGGCACAATCCTTTGAGTCACAGAAACAGCTGGCACAAGTCCTGTGATTTTGGTGTGTCCAGACCTCTCTTAGGACAAACTTTTTTAAGTTACTTTAGGTATTACACCTGCATTTGATACCAGTTGGAGTTCAAAATTAAGTTTAGTAGTTTTTTTCATAAATAATGCATAAACATGAATATTCATTCTCTCACAGGGAAAGCAACTGAGTTGGTAGCAACTGACATATAATTTTAACAAGATTTTTACTGATACTGATGTGTTTTAACAATAGTTTGACAGACCTTGGATTTGAAGTCAGACATTTTGATGATCTGAAAGCAGAGGATGTGCTGCAGAAAATTTATGAAGGTAGGAGGCCATTTACGTCTAACAGTCTGGGAGACTGTTTATGTCTAACTATTTGTAGCAGAATTTTCAGATATCTTTTCTTCCATTCTCTCTGTTTATCTAACTTAAAATTAATTTTTGTGCATAAGGGAGTTGTTTAACATTAGAAGGACTTAAGGGTTAGACTTCAGATTATTTTATTGCAATGTAAGTGAAGCTTCTGTGGAAAGAACTAATGAAGTTGCTAAGAGCTGAAAGAAAATACCCGCAGCTGGGAGAAGTTAGTAACATTCTTTTTTTCACTTGTAGTGGTTCTTACCTTCAGCTGTGTTGAATCATTACACCTTCAAATCTCTGCAGTGTTATGCTATCTGAAAATAGGGTTCATTTGAGAAAGGACTGATCAGAGATTAAATTATATGATACAAATGTACAATGTTTTTTAAACCTGAAGATCACTGTTTAGTCACCTAAACAACACTTGACTATTTCAGTCTCTAAGGATGACCACAGCAATGCTGACTGCTTTGTTTGTGTGTTCCTGAGTCATGGTGAGAATGATCATGTTTATGCATATGATGCCCAAATCAAAATTGAGACAATCACAGACATGTTCAGAGGAGACAACTGCCAGAGTCTGGTAGGAAAACCAAAGATATTTATCATTCAGGTAAGATGTCCGTTTCTGAATTCAGTGGCGTTAACACTGACCTATGTCTTCTTGTAATACAGAAGTCAGTTTTCCTCATACAGTCTTTCCACAAGGGAAAGTTTTTTGCATCTTTAGGAAAGAAGGTATGGAAAACTGTTCCTTAAAGGCATTTAAGACAATGATTCTTCTCTTTTTTAAAAAAAAGTTATGTACACACATGTTAATATTATGATTCTAGCTGTATTTAATAAGAAGTAATTTTATGAAGCGCAACCCTAATTAAGCCCGTGTCAGATTGACTGTTGGTGTATATTTAATGGCAGAGAAGACAGTACCATTTTTTTGAGAAAGTCGCATACAGCCTCAGCTCAGTTCCTACTGTTCATACCTCACAGCCCTAGGCTAGGCTGAAGGCAGCTATCAAACCTCCCTACCTTCACTGTTTCCTTCCAGGCAAGTCCCTTTACTTGATCCTTACAGAAGTTGGTTTATGTGGGGTTTTTCTGTTTCGTTGGTTTTGGTGGTGGTGGTGATGGGTTTTCTGGTTGTTTGATTTTTTTTTTTTTGTTTCTTTTCTGTCCATGACCAATACTTGGCATCTCTGTAGAATTTAAAGAATCAATTTAAGGTTTTATTGTCTTAGAAACACTGTGCTCTAAGTGGTCAGATAAAACCCATATGTAACCTCCTGTTTTACTCCTCGGTTCACAGGATAATGGAGGTTGGAAGGGACCTCAGGAGGTCTCCGGTCCAGCCTCCTGTTCAAAGCAGAGTCAGTTATGGGGTCAAACCAGGTTACGCAGGTCTTTATCCCATCTTTATCCAGATTACAATTAGCAAATTCAAATGAGAACCTGGCCTTCAGCAGATTGTAATTGTAGCAGTTTATAGAGTAATTCTAAGAATTACCTTTTTTTCAAATGAAAGCTTGCTTAGGCACAAGGCCACTGCAAGAATCAGCACATTGTTAATTCATCTTTCATTAGGACTCACTCTGCTTTGATTTTTTTTTTTCTTTAACCAGGTGCCAAAGATGGAAAAATATTTACATATTTTAATTTTAAGTTAAAAGTAATACTTGGAAATATTTATGACATATAATCATCAAAAACAAAATTAACTTAGTTCATCAACTGAGTTCTTTTACAGCACAATCAGTGTAGCATTTACCTTTGGAAATCAGAGGAAACAGCAAGGATGGAACTTCATCACTGTAAATGAAAGAAGATTTTCATGTTTCTCTCTTTAGTGACAGTTCTTAAGCACTGCTTCTTACCTACTTGTATCTTTTGAGTGTGTTCTTACCTTCTTATCCTCCATGTATAGATTTTCTGCAACCCTGACTGGGCTAACTGGGCTTACTTACTGGCTTCTCACAAAAAACCCTCCCTCAACATTTGAGACTGAACTAAGAGCACAAGTGTAACAGCATATAATGATGGCTGTGCTTCAGAGCATTTATTCAACGCTGCCTTGCCAACAGGTCCGAGGGAGGTGATTCTTCCTCTCTACTTGGCGCTGGTGAGGCTGCATCTGAAGTACTGTTTCCAGTTCTGGGTTCCCTGCTAGAAAAAAAATACGGACTTACTGGAGCGAGTCCTGCAAAGCGATGATTAAGGGACTGGAGCATCTCTCATATGAGGACAGGCTGAGACAGCTGGGACTGTTCAGCTTGGAGCCAGGGGGGTTGGACTAGGTGATCTCAAGAAGCCCTTTCCAATCTTAGTGATTCTGCAGTCATCTCAGAGCTTTCACTGGACTTACTCACCAATATTTTAATTGATAGAGAAGTAAATGAATCCAGACTCATGGTGATGTAGAACACCTAACTGCAGAAGTCCCCTCTGGTTAGTGTCAGAAGCATCATATTAACATAGGTGAGCTTGGCAGAGGTGCAAGCATAACAATACTTCTTATCAACAGGCATGTCGAGGTGATAAACATGATGATCCAGTTATTGCTGAGGATTCATTAGATGGTAGCCGTGCAGCCATTGTCAATGAGACTGAAGTGGATGCAGCTGGTGTCTACACCCTGCCTGCTGGTGCAGACTTTATCATGTGCTACTCTGTGGCACAAGGTGAGTTCTAATACTTTACACCTGCTGTCTGATACTTCACTGTAACAAGGTTGAACACTTCGTCATTTTGCAGTCAAAATAATGAGTACAGTTCCAGGTCATCTGTTTTGCATGTCTGATAAATGACATCTCCTCTGGGAAAGAGCCTCAGATGATAAGGAAAAAGTGAAAAGAAACTATCAAGGTTGCAGTTAATTTGCCAAGCAGAAACATTCTCCTCATAGTCTTGTGGCTGAGCTGTCTGCTGACAGCAAGCATTCCCGTCTTTTCCAGGATTGTAGGATTCTGGTGGCTTATACATGTCCTTGCACTACGTGGCTGTCCTCTCCAGTCCTCCATGTATCTTGGCCTCAGTCCCATCTGCTCTCTTGTAATGTGCAGATACAATCCTGTAAGGTACCACTCCCCAAACCACGTTCCTCTTGGCCGAGCACTATAAGCGACCTCAAAGCCATTTCCCATCTACAGTTTCCACTGAAATAACATAATTGGCAAAGTAAGATTTACACCCATTAATAATGCCTTATGGATGCAGCTAGCGAGCAGTAACTTACAAATATTTTTCAATTGGCACTGCTACTTACACTGGGATATAATTTTATGTTCCTGTTCTACAATAGGTTACTTTTCTCATCGTGATACTGTAAATGGCTCCTGGTACATTCAAGATTTGTGTGAGGCACTTAGGAAGCACGGCTCTTCCTTGGAGTTCACAGAACTTCTTACTGTCGTTAACAGGAAAGTATCTCATCGCAAAGTGAATATGTGCAGAGACATTAATGCTATAGGAAAAAAACAGATTCCCTGTTTTGCCTCAATGTTAACTAAAAAATTGTATTTTCATCCAAAATCTAAGTAGATTGTTACTTAATAATGACAACCATTAGCTAATACTCACTGCAGAAGTGAAGAACACACCATGTTAGCTCAGGAGACTAATATTCTAAAAGATAGTTTGCAAAAACACTGGGATCAAATGTTATAGTTTGTACATATAGTAGTTTCTAAAATCTTGAAGCAATTTTAAAGCTAGTAGTGCAGCTCTGTTCATCTCAGGGAATTTGGGAAAAGTTGACTGGTGCAAAACTATTAAGAAGTGCTCAGATTTTATTGAAATTGGTACTCTAGATTACTTTTTTTCTTAATTTTTTTTTTTCTTGATTGCTGTCTAACTATGGCACATTTTACTATTTCCAAAACATTTCAAATGTTGCATTAGATTAGCTTTTCTTGCTCCAAGAGCATAGTTTACAGGGAATATGTCTGTAGGGCATTTTTTTAAATCTGTGGACAGCAGTATCCACCTTCCAATTTTTGTAAATTTATAGCTTTTTAGTCATTTTTTGTTTTCTCCGAACACTAAAAAGGAACTTAATTCCTTGAGTACAATTGTAGCATTAATATAGATAAAGGGCTTCTTTTTGCTTGCACATCATTTATGTTTGGGGCACAATTAAAGCTTGCTGGTGCTTTGCATCCTCAGGAGAAAAGCAAGCGGTAGTGAAGTGAGACCATGTACAGCTTGCTTAGCATGACTTTGGGTAAGCTCACCTTGAACACATCTCTCAAGCTAAAGCAAATCATTTCAAGGTTCCAGGTTCACTTGCAACTGCTGGACATCTCTAGGCAGCTCCACAAAATACAACATATGCAAACCTTCATGCTTTAGGCCTTGGTGGTGGATCAGCCTTTTCCTCCCCTTGGCCCCAGCGGAGATCAGCCGTACATTGTCATGGTGTATGTAAAAGCGGTAGCACGTTTGTCACCACAGGATGTTTCACCATAGGATTGTTACTACTGCACCATCAGTAATTTCAATGATACTTACTAGAAGTTAATATTTCTTTTATTATTTTTCACATTAGTGGTACATACGCTTAATTCTGGGGGACAATGGAGAACTCAAGCTGAGAAAAGTGTGTTAACCCACTTTCCTGGGTATAAAAGAATTGATTTACTGGCTCTGCTTTAGTTAAATCTTTCCATATACTATGTTGTGAGTCACAGATGTTAAATCTTACTATGGCTACTTCTAAGCTTTGTATAAATCATGAATGTATACATTTGAATCTTTTGATAAATTCTTTCAATAAAACACAACAGTGAAACATAATTGAGTTTGATATAGCTTGCTTTCCCAGCAATATTAACTAAAAAATCTTACTTGTAATGCAAGTTTAACCTCCACCAGTGGTGTTACGTCAGAGTCAAAGCAGAAAGCTAGGGAAAGGAAAACAGTAATTTCAGGGGAAAAAAAAATCCTTAATACTTAATGCAGAGAATTATTCTATGAGCTACTGCTTTACTATAGTAAATAGTCCTAATAAGACAGCCCTTGTTCTAGAAAACATGCCTGTCATTTTATCAGCAGGCAGAATGCCTCAATTTACTGATGAGGTTTGACAAACATCTTAAAGAACTTTGCTTCAGCAGCTTCTTTATAGTATTTAAAACAAACAAACAAAACCCAAACCATCAAGTGACCGAATCATTTTTATAGATATTTATTGCAACTTTCAAAACTATAGTGGTCAAAAATATCCAGTTTCTGTCGAGTAACTAAATGTTTGTATCAGCTTTGAAAGGGCAATTCTAATACATACAAAACCAAAGTCAGTCCTTGTCATTGATTTCCTGGATAGGAAGCCTCAGGTGCAGAGGTTGGCGCAGACGCCTCAGGGATTCTTCTGCCTGCCAGGGCAAGAAAGAGCGAGAGTTCATCCTTCTGCAGCCCTCTGTTTTCTCCTCCTCTTTCACACATCCAGTATCTTTCTCAGAAGGCATTGGTCTTACACAAGAAGACAAACTAATCCAACGGAGGATGCTGAACGTGTGCAGAGCTGCTCAGGTGTACAGAGCAGCCAGCCTCCCGAGAGAAGCACGTGCCCTGCTTGTCCACCCACTCACCCACGCCCCAAAGTATTATTTTCCTGAAATTACAGTTACAAAATTCATACTCAAAGGCTACTGAAAGAGCGTCGAACTCCAGCCTTATGACAAATGTGGCTCATGAAATGATACCCTGAACCACAGGTCTCGAAGTAGAATGAGGGGTAGTTTCAATTTTCTTTTACGGGGCATTGAACACAGGGCCGGGGAGATGGAATGGGGGAGTAAGAACTGAGGAGTGGGTTCTGCTATGTTTTTTTCATGAAGATTACAAAGTTTCTCCCAGACACACACACCACCACCTTTTACAGAATATAGGTGACCGGGTGGAAGTCTGAGCCTTTTATCTGAGGAACAGGATTAAGATGTCAAATGCTGAACTCTGCAAGACAGTCTCCTTCCAAGGAAAGGAGAGGATTGTGTGACCACAGCAGTGCAGCAAACACGTCTCTGAAAGCAATACAGCTATTCTATTAAAATAGCTGAAAATGCAACATATTCGAGTACGCAAAAAATGGACGTGGAGGGCTGATAAACAGACTTGATTTGTTTTAAATTAAATTCATGAAGGTCTCCCTTTCTGATGACTTACTGATGTAGTTCATACCTTAATGGCAAACATTGTATGGTTATTTAAACAGCTCAAACTGGCTGATAAGCAATAAATGCACTGTTTGTTTTGAACGTATGAAACAAACCTTGAGCTCAATTTTCTGTCAGTTGAGAGTTTACTGGAAAAGTCTTAACCTAGAGGCTACCTCGTTATTTAAGGACTGTATTTAAATACCTCTGCTAGGTCTTCTTTGAGCTTGTTATACCGTTCCACATTAAAATGCTGTTTTTTGGATTTCCGATAGAAGTAGTGGAGGAACTGCCTGTCTTTTGCATCAGGGTAAATGTAGTCCTGGTGAAGAAAGCAGGGCACAGATTTGAGGTTTGCAAGAAAAATGGGTAGAGGTCAGAAGATTATCTGTACAAATGAGTTTTCAATACAAAATTCAGCCTGTTAGAGGAAGATTTATCTAGTTCAACACACACATAGGTACTAAGAGGCTACATATTAAGTTATGCCCTTATGGATCATAAGGGCCCTTTAGGCACGTGGTAGGAATAATTTCTATCACGTCTAAAGGAATTTTTAATCATAATAAAGACGTAGCGTGATCTTCACAACTGGAGCCACCCAAGTCAACAGACACTACTCCCAAGGAGTCAGAGAAAGTTCAGCTACTATTTCTCAAAGACTTATTTGAAAGTCTCAAGCAATGGTGGCAGCAGCTGTTCAAAAAAGCCAAGTAGTCATCTCTTTATCTACTCATATGCAAAAAATAGGAATGCCTTAGCCCTTCTTAAAAATCAGTGAGAAGGAGTAAAACTGGCATTAAGAGTCAGCTGTTCATAAAAGCAGACATGTCTCCCCTTTTCACTAAAGGAACCTGACATCTCACGAGCTCTATAGATCCGTTGGTATTATGGAAGGAAGCCTTGGTTATTTTTCCACATATCTCCATAACAAAAAGAGGTTTGCATCACAGGAAGTTCAATATCAGGATGTCCACTTTGGGAGTAAAGTACAGAGCTAAAACAGGAAAAAGAAATATTCCTCAGAGTCTTACAGGATTCCAGGACAAGTCTGTATTGTGCAGCTCCGTTAAGGTCTTTTTTTTTTTTTGTTACTCAGCAAAGTTTTTTTCTTCTAAACAATACCTGTTTCCTGCCCTATTTCAGCTGTCCTAGATTTATCGCCATTCATTCAAAGTCAAGGAAAAGCAGTCAGGTTATGAAGAACAAAGCAATAACATTTTTTCAGGCACTAAGTTAGGTATATTTCAATAATGCAACTGCCAGATTTCCAAACAGTTTGGCACCCTGCTCCGTTTGTACATAAACTCCAACAAATAAAAGCTACTGTTCAGTGATTTGCTTCCTGGCCTGCTGGAAGGCAGCGTTCACAAACTGGCACAGCACTACCAATTGCCTTCCCTTTACAGCAATGTGCAAGGTGCTGTTTACTCTTCAAAGTGATCTACAAAAATATAAAGTCAAAGGAGAGACTTCTCTCATCACTTTGCGTTCCTTAGGTAATGAAATCTTACAGGTAGTAGTTATGCTCAGCACCTGGTCTGCAGTTCATGCGTAACAGTACCTGGCTTGACTTCTCGTGATATAATGTTCGTATCCAGCCCCATTAGGGATCAAACAAGTCCCTGTCTGACGGCAAGGCGACTTGGTGAATTACATTTTCATCAGAGCCCAAACATGGTGATTTGCAGAGTCAGTTATCCTCCTTTACAATACTCCAGACATTTACAAAACGAGGACTTACCTGTTTAGTAAGAACAAAGTAGGCATAGAAAGCCATGGCACTCCCATAAGTGATGAAGTATGTGACCGGCTCCATGATGTCCCACGAATAGACCCACCAAGTGAGCCAGGCTAGCGCTCCCCCTTGTGTTGACATCAGAGCTAAGCCAACCCATAGCAGCCTGGAGGTCTTTGCATCTGCGCTCTTCATGATTCTGGCTTTCATCTAAGGAAAAGAAATATAGAAACCTGCTCAAGCAAACACGAGTGCAACTGATGAGCAGCTCCTCAACTATGTTTTGTCCTGCTGGGCTAGATCTTTTCCAGGATCTTTTACTGACTCCTCTCACCAACTTACCCTGCAGAGAAAGAAAAGGACTGAAAAGCAAGGGCAGCTAGATCTGGCTCTTGTGCCCCAAGAAATCCTACTTTTAATCCCCCCTTCTCACTACTAGGGATTTGTGTGTATTTCACTGGATTTCAATTTACCATTCAAGGCAGGTCTGGTTAACGTTGAGGCTGGTCCTCACAAAGCAGGTCTGAAGCCAAGGAAAAGTTTGTCCACTTTGTCAGGCTCTTTCTGGCTGCCTTTCCTCACGCTGGGTTAACTTAGCCTGCCCTTGAACAACAGTCATACCTTCCCTTCTTGATTTATGGCAACCATTAGTCCAACCAATTTGCCTTGCTGCCTTGGTGATATAGAAAACCCTAGCCTAAGCCACAGATTATTTCTACCTCACTATTGTTTTCTTCTGTAATGGGTATTCAGAACTCATACAGCAACAGGTAACTAAGTGGACTTCCAATCCCAATGCAAGCTATGCTGAGGCTTGTTCATGACAGATTTCTCCAGGTGTTGGGGTTTCTACTGGAGGGAAAAGAACTGAACTGAAAATAATTTGAATTGTATTTGAATTGACTCTTGTTTACATAATAAAAAAAACAGACACACCCTAGCCATTCATGCTGATTTTTTTTTTCTATCACAGAACTTAGTCTTGATGAAAGAAAATGCTTTTGAGTTTAAAAAAAAAAAAAAGTAACCCCACTTTCCAACCTGTTCAAGAGGCAGCAGCTCTTCTTTCAGATGGTCCAGTTTCTGCAGCAATTCTCTCTCTTTCCTGATCTGGTGATCTTCTAAATGTAAAGCTACGAACAGTCTGTGAACCAAGGATTTGATATCTTCCATTTCAGTAGCATGCTCGCTACTCAGCTTATCTGAAAAGAAAATGTTTGTCATATCAAACATTTCAAGAACTCACCCTTCTTCACTGTCTCCCCACCTCCAACCCCAAAAAGCAGGGCCACCCAATGGTTAAAAAAAAAAAAAAAAAAAAAAAAAGAAAGATAAATCCCTTTCTCCAGACAGGTCAGGTTCCCATGCCTTTCACTAGATGAAGTGAAATAATCAGAGTTATTATGCATCGCTCTTACCTTTTACAGGAGGTGACACACTGTATCCTGTGTTGTTGATAGCAAGTTTAAAGTCATTCATCAATAAGACCTCCATCAAGGTGGCATCAGAGACCTTGCTGCCATCTGCAGAAGAAAGTTTTAAGTTCTAATTCATTTATCATAAGGAATCTTAAACATTAGCACTTTTCCAAAAGGATATCAGCTAGAGTTCTTCATTAATAATGTTTGGAAGGGAACTGTATTTTTAGTAAATCTTGTAACTGGTACTAAACAGTACGGAGGAATACATCAACACAGAGTGTGTGCCTGAGTGCTTTCTCTAGCAGTGTCGTTCGGACTTGTCACTACTATGAGACTTGCATTTTCTTGTGTTATGATCATGACTAGAACTAACCTATTGGGGAGGAGAGAGCAGAAGAAAAAGAAGTCTTGCATAAAACAGTAACAAATTGCATTTTTGTTTCTCCGTCCTCACACAAATTTGCATCTTCACTAGGACAAAGCGTTTTGGGAAATTAAAAGACCTCCAAAGATCTCATCTTCAGTCCTAGATGTATGTCTTTCTGGTCTCTTCTGGTCAAAAAGAGCAATTTTTGTCAGTAGTGGTGTTCAGATTTTTATTAACAATACTTGAAATCACTCTGTTTCACTATCAGTTGTGACTGGGAGTTAAGAAATAGATAGCTAGACCGTCCAGTACAAGGCAGACCAGGAGCCACAAAGGCATTAGTATAAAAACCTCTGCAGAGACCTTTTCTACTTTTCCTTATGCAAGAATTTACATGAATGCTATCCCATCAGCAACACAAAGAACAGGCTGAGAAAAAAAGAATTGTATCTATTTTCAATGACTTAAAATCAGGGACAAGGGGGCAACTGTGACATTCCATCAGGAAAGCTGGTTGTTGAAGATTTTACACTGCTTTTATATTTGTTCCTTCTTTTCATTCCCTTTTTACCATTTTTCTTTGCCAAAGGCCCTTTCACCCAAAGGGCAGTATCTGTGTCTGCCTAGGGCTTACAAAAGATTTGCCACTGGTAGATGGACCACAACTTCAATATGTGAAAAGACTCACATCCAACAGCACAGACACACTGCAGCCTTCCTCCGGGCATTCTCAACACAGCACATCTTGCAAGATTAGCTCTCTGGCAAAGTTTCTGATTTCTTGTACAACAGGAAAAATAGCTGCATCCAAACGAGAGACGGACCCCTTCCTATTTTCCATTCAATACACAAAGGCAGATGTAATCTAAAACCTCTGCTGAAATCTAGAAGGTCTGGTTTGTACCATCTCTGCTTTTTGTTTTCCTGTTTAAAAGGGCATGAAGTTTGTAAATAACCTGTTTTCTGTAGTATATTACTACTCTGCCTGCCTGCTGGCTTTCATATCTCCTTGTTTCACCATCCACCACACCTCACCACAGCTAGGAGGCAAAGGAACACATCACATCCCACAGGGAGCTGAAGACACTGAAAAGGAGCTCCTGGAGTCATTGGCAGCAACATGAAATGGTGGATCTTCAGAACTCTCACTGGCCCAAGTCCAGCAGATCCCAGAACCACCCAGTAAAACCAGCCCCCCCAGGGGGTTCAAATGGCTAAGAACGACTGGAGCTGCACATCACTGCCGGTGGACACATTGCTGTGGTATGGGGTGTTCACAAGCCACTGAGCAGCAGCTCCACAGTAGCCGTTCGACAAGGTCTTCATTTCCTATTCATAAAAAGGGCATCTTCCCCTGCCAAGGGGTGGGCAGTGGCAGAAAACAGCAGCTTTACTCCCGATATGAATAATGATCAGGCTACAAAATATGAAGGTTTTTTTTATGTAAATATTTGTCCCAGTGCTACTGCCCCAGCTCCTCCATCTGTCCCCACGTGCCCACTGCAGAAAGGCACCGCAGACAACCCCACACCTGCAATGATTTATTAACTCTGTTCTCGGGCCCCATCTGCTGAAACGACTGAACTCCATGAGCTAACGCACCAGCTGGCTCCCCGACCTACTCTGTGTGGGTAGCAAACCTGGAAGGCTATCACTTTCAATCCAAAATCTGAAATTTTAATGTGCCCATCCACTCATTTCTTTTTTCTTTTTTTTTTATAGCATAATAGAACATCGAAGCTCATTTGCATGTAAATTATTAAGTTGACATTTATAAAGTGACATTTAAGCAAAAAATACTTTTCAAAAGAAGTGCCAGACAGGCTTTTTGTTCTGGATGTGATACAACACCAATTTATTAACCTGTCCAACCTTTCATTAAAACTGAAAAGCAGAAAGGTGGGGGGAGCAGGTGAAGGGGGTTGTTTTATTTTAGAAAATTCCCCACAGGCTTTCAGCAAAAGGCTACTTTCCTTCCTATACCTAAGCACAGGTCTTCAGATGTAGACCCAGGGCCATTTTCTGTCTACAGAAGTTCTGCAGGACAAAAATCTACAGAAAATGAAAGTGAGTCATCATACACAGCACTAATGCTTTCAATTAAGGTTGGGTTTCATTTAATGGCTAAATGACATGGGAGAAGTGTCTGCACTAAATCAAGGCTTCATAATTTTTCTTTAATAATAAATGTTTAAATTCAGCTCTCGGTACTTGACCAATAGTTTCTCTTTACAGTATCAGTTTCCTAATAAATTAAACATCTAAGCTGTTCTCTACCATTACAGTTGCCTGGCACTCGAAAAATACAGAGCAGAGAACTGTAACAGTCATTTTAATCGAAGCAGACAGTGTTTCTATTCCAAAGTCAGGGGCTGGGGTGGGGGTGTGTGCGTTAAACAGATGAGACAAATGAGGTGAAAACAGCCCAAATGCCTTTCCATATTGGAACCTGCTGCCTGTCCATGCCAAAAATGCCAGACTTGCAGGTTTCTTACAGAAATTATCTTCGGCTTCAGAAGTGACCGACATTTGCACTGAAGCAGGAGGAGTAGTGAGCATAAAGCTTTTGTTGACACACCACAGAAGAATGGGATTCAGCAGGGAATCACAAATACCTCTGTCATGGATGTCTCTGCACAGATAGCAGTACTTGGAGGTTAACTGTTTGCTGGCACATGGTCTTGGTTAGCCCTGCCTCATCCCAGTAAGGAATCCTTTTTAGTGAAAACTTCCATGTTAAGGGGAAGGACAGCTTCTTACAATGATGATTTGACACAGTGGCTTCTGAAGATACAGGTGTTTCTTACAGAATGCAGACAAGCATTAAAAAAACCCAAAACGCCACAAAAGTTCTTGCGTACACAAAGCTCATACACACACTGGGATCCACACAGATTACATCTCCGTTGCTCTAGAGGATATAAACATATTGCTCTATGGGGTATTTTCCTGTTTACTAAATGTGCTTTTAAAGGCAACTAAGGCAGCTTCTCCTAGATCTTTGGCTTTGTGATCTTCTAGGAGCATCAATCTGTTTTGAGTTCCTCTAAAAGTCCCTTCAGCCCTCTGCAATATCAACCAGGAAGAAAGGGAACATCATGAATGCATCCACTTACGAGCCTTTGGACCAACTTGCCTTGAACCCATTCCTTTCTTCTGTCTATGTGTTACATGATGGAAAATAAATCTTTCTATAGGAATGTAGCTATCTCTTTTTTCTTTTTCTTTCATTTTAGAGGGGGTGAGGGAGGAAATAGATGCTTTTAGTTAGCCAAATTCAAGTACCTATTCTACCAGATTCAGACAAGACAGCTACATCTCACTTCTACTTTTGAGATTGAGTCTTTCTCTAGGACCAGGGCAGGGGTCGCAAGACTTTTCGGAATTGTTGTGGAAAAACTACAAAGTACTGCCAAAATACAAACCGAGTTGTCTTGGAAATAAAATGGAAAACCAGTTTAACCAACTGGATGTTAGCTTTTATCAACAGGCAGACCAAAGAGACAAAACACATGAAAACAATGAGCAGAGCTTGAGAAAATTACCTGAAGACTTGGGACAATGGGATAAACATTGGAAACAAGGAAGAAGACCACATCCATGCTAATGTATCAGTATAGCATTTTCCTTTCAACCCAAAGGCCCTGAAGTACTATACTCTAGCTGATTAATTAAACCTCCCCAAAGTCTCAAAAAGCTGCCCTTTATTTTTGCACACGTTATCTTGTTGCTTAACTCTTAATAAGTTTTCCATATGAGTTTAAGTTTGTAGTAAGGCAAACAGATTCTTCTAGCTCCAGGTAACACAGAATAACCAGCAGACATCACATTCAAGAGCCCACCTGGTTAGTTTTAAGAATTATCAGAGGACAAGGAAAGAAAAAGATATCAAGGAAACCAGAAGAGAGACACTTATTTGAAGACAGCATTACAAAGAGAAGCTACCTGAAAGAGATAATAGAAAACACTACTGAGATATAGGGATGGTTACAGTAATACGTCCAATTCTGCATTGTTCATCAGCCTTTCCAAGAGTACTCAGATATTAAATCTAAAACACCAATAAACCCCAGAAGCATTCAAGAACTACCCCAACAGCAACAATGCTAAACCTGATGGAGGACTGCGCTCCTGTGCTTCAGGAGAGAAGTACAATCCATTTGAAAAGGAACGCATTCATTCTGAGGAATGACGGAAGTGTAAGATACCTGTTGCAAAGACTTCTGCCCTCTCAATTCCTTTATCTTCTCTCTGCACATCCTGCAGGAATGCCCCTACAGTGGTAACCGTTGGCTTAACAGTGAACCGACAGCGTTCGCTTCTTGTGGGCAGTGTAAGAGTTATCACAGGAAGACCATGTCTGTAATTAATAGTTACTTCTGGGGGAAAAAAAAAAGTGAGAGAGTCATATTGTAAGTTGTAGTTTAATTTTGAAGCACAGGATAAAGAAAGAAAAACACACAATACATTCTAGATTTGTTTAATGACTATAGTACTTCTACTTCTGGGACATATATAATAAATAAATAAATATATATAAATAAAATAAATAAATATATAAAAAAACCATGCAATTAACGTCATCTCACTCTACCCCCACAAAATGAATTAAAATCTGGCTGACTTTGGTGAGAGGGGGCAAACCTGCTGGGCAAGCTTACCGTCAGATGGCACCAGTGTGCTGTAAGGTTCTGCTCCTTCCCAGCCCCACCAAGCTCCGCCATGCCTCCACAGCCGCACCTGCAGCATGGACACAGGGAGTTTGCTTTAGAAAGGGTAGGATAGAAGATTTATCTGGTCAAAGGCAGTGCCAAGCCTGTCATGGTCATCTGCTTCTGTGTGATCTGACAGCAGAAGTGTCCGTCTGAAGAAAACCCCCAATTTCTATGTAAAAGATGGAACCATCCTTATAGAAAGCACAAACGTTGCCAAAGGTATTAAGGTATTGCCCATAGTTCAATTGTTTGTCTAGCGTGGTTTAAATTACTTAAGGAAAAAGGGGAAGGGGAAGGAAAGAAAGGAAAAAACAAAAGTAGTGTTTCTGAAGTGCTTCATGCAACTCTTACAATAAGCCCTCTCCCCCAAAACACAGCCACTTGGAAGATCTCTACATTGTGGTGCCTGAAGGCAGAAGGGTTCTGCAGCAGTTCAGAGTCCACAGTGTAACTTGAAACAGTGGGCATGGTTTCCATCAAGTCTCTTACTGCTGAATCATAAACAGAATGGCACTCAATCTCAAGTAAAACATGAGACTGAGGTCACTCCCCTTTGCTTCGTAACTGTATACTATATACCAAAAGTTAACTGTTGACGTTCGTGGTGTTAAAAGGCAATAGCAACAATGCAGCTTGCCAAAGTATGGAAGATCTTTTATTTTTATTTTTTAAATATGAACGGCTGTTTCAACTCCAGCTGAGATGCTGCTGCAACTAACAGCACCACCAGCCACTAGAACCACGTCGAAGGAGGCGTACCCAGATGCAATCACTATCCCCTACGCCGTGGGACAGTGATGACAGCAGGTTTTTAAACCTGCATGGCTGCGCTCCCAAGCCCATCCCTTCCAGTGACATTGGTGAGAACCATCAAGATGTTTCAATGCAGCAACGTCAAAACAGAGAAGACAAACTGCTCTGATTAGACCCGTGTACTTAAAGCAGTCCAGACATGCTGGGGAAGATGCAACTGCTCCTACACAAGAGTCCTCTGCTTCTACATCTCGTCCCCCACACGAGGAGAGGAACAATTTTATTGCAGCGACTCCCACAGAGCAGGCGTTACTGCTATAAACTAAGCGTAACAGGCAGAAGTAGGAAGGGAAATCACATCCCTGACTAAGCTGGTTACAAAAATTCTGCGTGGGCTGGACCTAGGCATGGGGTTTGAAATATGATAGCTGGGGGAAGCAGGAAATGATGTGGGGAGAGATGACAAGGACCGATTCTCCCTCCGGTGAGCTTTATAGCTCTCATCTTGCTGAAGGCCACAACATTTCAGAGTCTGCAAGCTAATCTCCTTTGAGAAGGCAGGAAAGAGAAGTTGCAAATGCAAGAGGCCCCTGCCCATTCAGTATGGCAAGCACTGTTCACCACGTTCACGTGATTTTTTTTTTTTTAAAGAATCACAAGCTTGACTGTTTGGATAGGAACACGCTCTTAGGTTAAATAAAGAATTCATCTGTAAAATGAAACTGTGTGTTTCAAAGCTTCTGACCTTGCCCTAGCTTTCTACCTGGAACAAGCCCTTTTCAGGATTTAAAGAAAATAAATCACTCCGGGAGTTTCCAACACTAAGAAATTTGTGTGTCGTAATCTTCAGGCATCAAAGGCAGTCAGAAACCTGGACTAAATAGCAAAATACCTTGAACACAAGAGTGTTGTTTAAAACAGGTAGACACTAGGAGTGCAGGAATGCCAAAGGGCACCACCCAGAGCTAAGACACACATGGTAATTTGTTTGTACTCCAGCAGAGCAAGAGACTTTCCCTGGAGCAGAGCAGGACACACAGCCCAGTTCTCACCTCATCTACAGGGGCACCTACACCCACAGAACATTTAGAAACACACAGCCCAACAGTAGGGAGACAACATTTAACATCTTTCTACAAAAGACCCTGAAACACACCCATGAGAACAGTGTATGGTAATACTCAATAGCCTTGAATATAACAACAACTGGGGTGTTTCTTCAGAGGGAGATATTTAAGGGACTAATTTTTTTTTACAGACACCTGGTACGTAACTTTGCAATCATTATCTAGATATCTATCGTCCAACACGCCCCAGGCACTGAACTGCATCCAGCCTGTAACTGAAGGTTACCTCATTTCTTTTGTTGTGAATTTGGATATCTACTTTACTTACGGAGGAAACACTGCATTCAACAATTTCTGTATCTCAATATCTTAATATATTAGTATGTATTAAGTTAAAAATATTTATTACATTAAATTCCATTTATTGAAATAAGATCTTTAAGGTATTTAATTCTATTATTCTTTAGACTTTGACATTTACCATTCATGATCCATTGAAAGAATCTCTATATACTGAAGCATTTTTTCCTTTTTTAGATTGTCTGCTAATGCAGCCTACTCATTAAAATCACCTGCAAAGAATATATGAAGAAAAGCAAAAGCCACTGAGCCATGGAGCTGAACTGAGTTCCAAATAATGAACTCTTTCTATACGAGCTCTAGGTTGATTAGTTCGGAAGCATGAAGGGCTGAGTTAACTTTTCTCCCTATGTTTCCAGATTTAAATCTCCAGTTTCAGTGAAGTTATTAAACCATTAGGTTGTGCCCTACAGCCAAATCACTGTGCCCCTTTTGAGGTGCTTGGAATGATGGCTACCCTGCCACTGGAAAAGAAATGAAGTCGCCAACCACTGCGGCTAAAAGGAAGACTTGAACTACAGGACCAAACCAATGAGACTGCCCTCACAGTAACATCAGTGAGAGCTGGAATAGAAGGAATGTATCCTGAATTATTTGCATCACAGCTTTAGCTTTGAGACACTGTAAGGAGGACAGCATACTACTATTTATATGCCAGTACACACCCCTCTTGGCTAATTTATCTAACCACACAAAGGCTAAAGAAAGCTATTCTACATCTTTCTGCAACTCGAACACACATGTGGCAGGACATCTGGCTAAAACACCTCTAATGCAATCACAGCTGTGTTTGGGAACCAGGCCAAAGGCTTGTGAACAGCACCTAGCTGTGAAACACCCTTTCTCCCTCAGCTGTATTTGCTTCCTAACCCAAAACACCTGGGAGGAGCAGTCAGCCACAGTGCATCACATCTCTTGACTCATTCAAGGCAAGGACTCAGGGAGTGAAAACTCATGAGAATTTAAGGCACAGAGTGATAACTGTGATAAAAATAATCCAATATAGTCCACTAAAAAATACCAGTTGGTGTAAACCAGAAAACATATAACCTGTTTAATGAAATGTTAAGGGTACCTCCTGTCTCTAATAGCAGATGAGTTGCCACCGTTAAAGTCAGAGTGGAAATTTCAGTGATCTGGTTTACAGTCCAGCTTTAGGGATTAACGTAGTAGCATAACTGATCTGGAAAACTAAGCAGCCAGACATGGCGGGTGGGCAAGACAGGAATAGCAACACTGCATTTTTCACTTTTGAGAGTGGCAATCCACTGAACCTACCTACATTGCATTTTCTGGAGTTAGCTGTTCCAAATAAGCAATTTCTTATCATGTTGAGTGACTGTTGCTGCAAACTTAAGCTCAAATTTATGTGCGACCAGTTATGTGTAAGAAACTGGTATCATCATCAGTATATGAGGTGGCACGAAAGCCTCTGATCTTCCTCAGCACTGCATATGCAAACGGAACCCCATCTGGAACCATAACTTCTGTTCCGTGGAAAATTGCAATGTGGGTGGGAAGGGAGAGAGCGAGTATTAAAAACATTTTTCTCAGGAAAAAGTGACCTTGAAAAAGGAATTCTACAAAAATACATCATTAGGAGACCTTCTGAGGCATGGAATTATTGTCCTTGTGTCATGGTTTAGGCTGAATCAGCCACTTTGACACTTAGTTGATTTATCTCATTTTGACTTGCCATTTAGCAAAACATAAAAAACTCTGAAACAAAATGCAGCTAGCCAATAATCACATATTTGAAATTGTTTTGTCTTTGCTTATATACATCTCAGGAGATTTGGTAGTTTCAGTTTGTTGTTTCAAAGCAAAAATAATGTAATGCTCCTTCAATATTTGAGTCCCCATTAACTTACATTATTAGTAGAAAGCTATTCATCCCAACCAAAAAACAGAGTCATCTCAACTCCGTCTGCCCGCCATGCAATACTACAACTGAAGTATTATATTCCTGTAGCGTGAGATGCTGTCGATAATGCCTCAAGTCAAACTCATAAGCAGCTTTCACAAAAAAATTATTACCGCAGATTGTTGCTATGAATGCAACAGTCTCCCATATTCTCATTTCCTTCTCTCTAAGGCAATGATAAGAATCTAAAACAAAAACACAATAATAAAAGGCACTACTCCACAAAGCACAAGCTTTTTACCCTTAATTACACTGCAGCAAAACACACTAATTAAAATGCATCTTGCAGCGTGCTTTTCAATAGTAATATAGTGTTACAGTCTTTCCCTCGGCAGAAGAGGAGAGCTCAGCTACCTCCTGGAGTCCTTGTCCAACACCTGGTACAGGTCCCTCCACACAGCTGCTGGAGAATGACTGCAGGAAAGGAACAGAAGAGAGAAAAATCATGGGGGAAACTAGTAGTTGCAATGCCTAAAAATGATTTTTGGAGCCTCTCTTTCTAAGCGTCACTAGGTGAGCCAACATCCCCCACGGACTGATCTTGCCCAGCCTGTGAAGGAGAGTGTGAGACAAGATGCTGCTTGCTGGTCTGGAGCAGGAGGAAAATGAGGGCAGGTACATGTTAGCAACTGTTCAGTGAGGACATGTAGTGTAAATAGGTATTTATATTTTCCGTGCTGACTTACAGGTTTTGCTGTCTCTAATAAACACACCTAGAAATTCTCTGCATATAAATGATGTCAGCTCCCGTCTAATTCTCCAAGGGAAACAAAGGAAGCAATTAATTAATTATGAAGTAACAATCTGCAATTTCAGAATAAACTATCTGCAGACATTTCAGAAAGGTTTAAAACCAAGGGAAAGAAGGATAAAAGCAAGCGCTGACACAGTCTATGGAGTTTGCAGATCTTGCACAACCAAGATTACCAAAAATGAATCAGTATTCAGACCAAGTTAACAATAACTACACGTAAGGTATTTCCCTTTTTAAAAAGAGTCACCAAGGCCATTTTGGAGATGTCTGCTGTTAGATTTTTGTGCTGTTTTTATAAGCAATCCCACATGAGTAGGAAAATAAGACATCAGGAGCCCTAACAACCGCCTACAGTCATCTTATAAGTGCCCATTTGAGCTACAGAAACACCTTCTCTCTCATTAACTTTCTCAGTAACTTATCCTTGCTTACACCAAAAGGATTTTCATTGTTTCTCCACTGGTCCTAGAACCTCAATATAAACAGCAGCTTCAAGGCACATTGCTCAGATTTAGCAACATCCTCTGGAAGCCCAGCTTAAATTAAACAAACAAAACCCCACAACAAACACATCACTCATTCTGCCACAAGTTTCAGCCAGGGAAGATACTTCTCACACTTGGAAGCACTCAGGACATATTTCTCTTTCCTAGAGAGAGGAAAAGGAAAAAAAAAAAAGGATGACAGACTTTCTGCTTTTCCAGAGACACAGCTCTCCTGTCTCAATATGCACCATGTGGTGAATACCTTCTCTCAGCTGTACTTTTAACCCCTTCCTCAGTACAAATCAAAGTTTAAAAAAGTAACCAAGAGGTCTCTTGCAGCAAAGCAGTAGTTTCAATGTGAGTATGCATGTTCGGGTGATCTTGAAGAAGCAAGGGCAATACAGCATTCATGTCACTTTCCTTCAAAACTCACTTGTCTTACAGCACTTAAAAAAAAAAAAGTTTGGTTTCACGTGCTTGTTGTTCTTTGTGCCTTTATCATCCCTGATGATCTCTCATTTCCTCTGCTCAGGTTCCAAGAACAGCTGGGACTAGATTTAAGCAGACAAACCCTACCAATGGCCAAAGTGACAGCTGTGATGAGAAGTCCATCGAGATGACCACCCACCAACAACCCCTTTTTGAAGGCCCAGCTGGTCAAATCCACCATTGCAGCAGGGCTTCATCAGGGAGACCTTCCACCCAGCCTCTGCTAAGCAAGTGTGCATCCTCCGCTTGACTTCTGCTCACTGGTCCTTTTCCCAAACTCTTCCTCACCCACACACGCACACTCCCTGCTCCACGTGCAGGTAGGGGAGAGAAGTTGTTATGCAGCCCCTGCAAGTCATGGATGATCACAGGGGGCAAAGTCCCCCTTCTCACATTGAATGTCACTGAGGTCGTCTGTCTCTCCACTGACCAGCTGAGGATGCTTAGCTCCGGGTATCTAGGGAAGCACCTGGATTTGCATCCGTATCGGTTTCACAAGCCATAAAAATAGATGCTGAAAACACTGACATTTAAAGCAGGCTGAAGTTAAGCCTCACCCTCCTCTATCCAAAAGCATAATTTCAGTAACAGTGACCCCTCACTGCAAAGAAGCAACACCAGAAAGTGCTGAGGAGATGAGAAGGACAAACACCTGCTGGTATCTGCCTGCAGCATGTTCTGGGCACTACTCTGAAGGTACAGATAATACTCACTCTTCAAAGCAAGCAGACATCCAGCCATGTCTAAGGACAGGCCTAAAACCAAAACTATTATGCACACCATGTGCATTGTTAGGAGGAACACCAAGAATTGTGTCATTATTTTATCAAACTTCAGTCTCCTTTCCTTCCTACAAAGAGAAGCAGATTTAAATCTCTTCTGAGTCCAAGGTTTCACAGTATTGGAAATCTCGCATCTTCATCTGGTTTCAATAAAGTCTAGTTGTCTGAAAGTTGCTGTTCTTCCCAACCTACTTTATTTTCAAAACAGAAGATGGGATGCAACACCTAGAAGGAAGTTTGCAAATCAAAGAGGGGTAAGACTTTGAGAGGGAGGGATTATAGCGTGAAAATGTATTTGTGCTTTATCAAAAGCAAAAGCAAGCCTACATTTGAGAGCTGTGCCATCTGTTCCCCAGCAACAGCCTTGGTCAAAAGATTAATTTGTCAGCACAGACAGGATTTCTAATTTGTCCCACAGAGTGGATCTTTGCTCTTGTGCTGTGCCTTCTTCGACAGACATCCTCACCTGGGAAATGTTGCAAAATTTTACTTTCAGGGCAACAAGAGTGATTTTGCTTTCAAAAATATGCTTATAGTATATCTTATTAGATAAGAAAATGGGCTCATTGCATCTTTTCCTACAAAGGTCTTAGAAAGAGTGTTATCTTAATGTATGCAGCTGCTTTCGCATCTCTCAAAAAACCCCACTCAAACACATCTCTAGGAATAACACTAATTCTTCAAATTGCCAGCCAAGAAAAAGCTTGTTTAAATTTCAGCTGAAAAGAGATAACAGGAGAGAGATAAGGATGCAAAGTCAGATGAATGTAATTAAAGGTTTACCAAAGTTACAGCCAGCTCTCAATTTTTTCTTACAGAGTTTTTCAGATTGAAAGCACTGGGCAGCTTGTAGCATGCAGGAAAAAGATGCAACGCAGAAAACAGAACTGGTTGTCAACATTTTCATTTGGAATGGGCACTTCTATTTACAATATAAGTAACCCTACCCCTCCAACACAAAAAAAACCCAGGTTTTTATACACCTACAGGGGTGCACTTCTGTTAATTTTATAAGTATTGTTTTCCCAAGCTTTTCTTTACTCAACTGTGCAGATTTCAAATGCCTTAAGGCATTTACAGCTTGGCTAATAGAGAAGAGAGTGCTTGGGAAATTTGATTGACTCAGGGCTTAGAATCTGACAGACGCGTGCAAAAAGGTCAGTCAGAATTATCAGCAGTGGAGAAATTCCCAGAGATGGCTCTCACCCAGCTTTTCAGCAAGTTTTTTAGCAGGTAACTTGCTGCAGATCCACTCCATCAGACAGACCTTGGAAGGGGAACCAGCTGCACAGCTGCTGAAACGTGCCAGGCAGGGAAAGCTGGCTCTTCCCCACAGCATCCCCTCCGTTCCCCACTTAGCCACCTCTCCACCTCTCCAGCAAATCATTTCTGTCTCTTCCCCACTGGGTGCATTTCCCACCTGGTCCCCTTCTCAGACCTCCCTAGGGTCTGACCACAAGCCACAAGGAACCCCAATACCCTGCAAAATCAAAGCAACCATCTCCCCTGTTCCATTGCCCTACCCTCCCCCCCCCCCCCAAC
>VZSZ01009124.1:437874-467063 GCA_013398815.1 Ibidorhyncha struthersii
CTCTTCTTATGTAGTAGTAAAAATCTGCAAATCTCTTGAAGAGCATTTCCCCACAGCTAGCAATTTCTGCTACCCGAACACCACCATCCCAAAAGCAGGAGGTTTCTCGGTGATGCAGACTGTTAGCTGCAGATCCAGAGCCACCTACACCAGCCTCCGGCAGGCTCTGTGGGCCCAGCTTTGGGAGCGGCAGAGCCGTGGGCAGTGCCCTTCCCCTTTCCTTCGCTCTCAAAACACTCTCCCACTCACCTTAGCGCAGAGGATGCCGTCCCAGCAAGAAAATGCAGACCAAGAAATCCTACGCTTGACTTCAGCCAGACAGGGAGGATTCATTCCATTTGCCCACCCAGACTGAGCAAACAGGCTTTTTAATTAAATAATTTATTATTATTTGGAGGGGCAGGAAAGCGTTAGGGATCAAATTTAAGGCAACAGAGGACAGTAATAGAGAGTAGGTACTCAGTCTTATGTGCGTGTCTGGCTAAGTCCCAGTATAATTTGGAGCAAATCTAGGTGCAAGTATCTGAATGTTGCACTATTAAAGACGTTTCTCCTGTTTCTCCTACCACAACTTTTCCAGGAATGACTTGTCTGTATAATTATTTTAACATAGCAGACCATAAAAGATGTTTTTGTAAACATCTCCGTGTCTCTGTTCCTTCATTTTTTTAAAAGGTCTGCAGTTAGACCAGCCCAAACACTTAGGAACCAGTGTTTTGCACAGGCAGCTGTAAACAGGTACTTTTCCACAGGGAAAACAATTTCTTTCGGTTGCTTAAAAAAAAAAAAAAAAAAAAAGGAAAAAAGGTAGGAAGGGAAGGACTGACAGTTTAGAGAAAATCAAAAGTCTTTCTCTGTTGGCAGTTGGTATTAGTATGTAGATACAATGATTTATATCCCTTATAACAGATCGTTACAGAATGAATCCCAAAAGGAACTTAGTAGTCAGTTTATATTCCAGCTTTACATGCTGTTACACTCCTGTGGATGTTCAAATTGCTTGCAGTGAGTGCAAAATATATTTTTTAGCGTTGTTACAAANAAGTAAACAGAGAAGGCTAATCCTTTCCCTTTCCATAGCTTCTGATGTATAACATTAAAAAAAAAATTCTAGGGCAGATACTATAAAAACATCCATAGCCAGTAACCAACAGCGAACTTCAGATCCCAATTTAATAGAAACTTCAACAGGTTTTGTCAGCAGCTGTAGAGCTGCCATTTAATAGATCCTGGAGCAGGAAAATATAAAATAAAATAAANACCAAAAGCAAAGTAAACATTTCTAAGCAACAAGATCAAAAGGGCCACTACAAACATATCAGCAACGATGTGTTTAAGAGCTTCCAGCCATTATGCAGACTTCCCAGAACATCTGCAACACACTGGGTTTAGCAACACTGCGGCAGTAACGGCAACACTTTACTTGAGAAGACAAACTTGGTTGAAATCCCTTATCAGAGGTCTACATAAATATTTTTAAAACCACAAAACTGGTCTAAGTAGACAAGCTTATAACCATCTATTCGTTTTCTTGGAAAAGAGCTTTGCTGGGAGAAGTCGCTTCACCAACATTTCTGCTAAAAGGGCAGCCACAGCAGAGATGCCTAGAAAATCCAACCGCTGCTCTGGCATGAAATGAAATGCTGCTGTGCTGTTGGGCATGCGGAGGCCTCGTTAACCCAAGAATTCAGCAAAGGTCCCAATAAGCATGTCCTGGCACTTTAAGACTTTTATCCAAGGACCTATTGCTCTCAAATACTTGTGGATAGAGGTCTCAAACATTGCTATTGCCCAAAGAGACACACCAAGGTGTTGCTGGATTTCAAGAAAAAAACATTTTTGCTTTATTTTCTATTTTTCTTTGGAAGGCTACCTTCTCCCATTGCTGTTCAAGAAGCTATTTTAATCTAAAAACATCAAATGGCTGTGGCTTTCCTGATGCTGCCCGCTTCCATGTTTCAGCTGTTTGACATCAGTGTCTTAAAAACACACCTTAGCTGAAATAGTCAACTCATTTGCAACATTCCTTAACAAATCCAGCATAGTCTGATTTTCACCTTCTTCCTATAGGAGAAAAGTATAAAGCATACAGACAGCAGTGATATTTGGAAATCAATAACCAGTACTGGCTGTGTTACACTGAGCTATCACTCTGCCCTTCAGTCTTTACTCTGTATCACAAGCCTGTACATTTATACCTTTCTACAGAGCAGGCAAAGCAAACAGGAAAAACTAAACATTTCCTGTAGAGGTTTCTAATGGCTTTTTGTAAAGCTTATTATCATGAGAAAAACAATTAAAACCAGTGCAAGAAGATGAAAGGCTCTGTACGCCCCGGATGGTCCAGCACCTGTGTTTCGATGTGCCCTCCGTGCCTCCCAGGGGGGTTGGCAAATCTGCATGTTAGCTGCTCACTTTTCACCCCAAAGCCTTTGAACTCCAGCCAATTAAGAGTTGTTCTATTTCTCCTTCCTCTATTAATTCACTGAGGACATGTATTTGAAAGACTGATCTAACAAACACGTCAAGAACCTGCATTCTCTAAATGCAGGGTTTACAGCGTGTTTTTATGAACCCCTTACAACGCTAAAGCAAACAAGAATTTAATGCCACGCAGAACAAGCACCCAATACTCAAAAGCCCCACAGTAACATCGATATATTGGATGTCGTTGTCTGGTCTTCCAACACAAGCAGATTGCTATAACGCAACGATTATACGGCAGAACTTCTTACCCAACCCTGTACTTCGGGACACATTTAAATGAAGCTGCCACTGATGAATCAGAGTCTGGTGGACAGCAGAATCTCTAGCCTGCAACACTGATGAAAGTCTGTTTTATCCTGGCAAGTTTTCTCTAAGCTATGTCCAACAAATCCTCTCACCTTGTTAATTAATCAAGCGAAGTTTTCAGTTAAAGCCCAGTTTTGTCCCAGATTTGCTCCTAACTGAAAGAAAGCATATCATTTGGGGAAACCATTACTAAAAGAAAACTCTAAAATAAGGTAAATAAATTCTGCAGAGTGCTCTATGTCAGGTTGCCCTGTTTATAGCCTGTACTCCAGAACGTGCCACAACACCAACCTAGAAAAGGAATGGTCTGTGATCACTCTATTTGCTCCGCCCCAACATGCACCCAAATTCGTACAGGAATTCTATGTAAAGTCAAACTTCAAATAACTTATTATAATTATTATGGGTTTGACATACTCATTGTTAATGCTTTACTACTCAGAGGAAGCGGTGGAACATATAAACTTCTCACGCTCAAAGGGCCTGAAAACTGTTTAGTTCTTAATCTTGGAATTTTAACACAGGATCACTGGAAATTTGAAATTACTCCTCTGTAATGTATATGTGCATATGCAAAGAGATATCCTACCAGCAAAATATTCTGCCACTATGATTTGATATTAACAATCAAAGAATAACAAGTTTGTCTTATTTTGTAAAGCATTATGTATATGCAGTTTGTGCAGAAAAAAACCTGGGGGGAGGGGGGTAAGCCAACAGGTTGCATTCAATTTCTCTTGAAAACAGCAAGGAAATTAATCCTTAACACCGACACAGAGGAACAATCCACATTTTTTATTCACCAGCTAAACCATTTATTGGAAAGCTATTAACTGTAAAGTGAAAACAGTATATAAAATTGAATTCAAAATTACACTTAGCCCTTAAAAATTATGGATCCTGTTTCTCCCTTTTACCAACTTTGATCTGAAGGAAGATGTAGAGCACAGGTAATATCAGCACCTGCAAAACCTCCTTACTCTAAAGTGTCTTCATTGCACTTCTACCTTTGGAAACTGATTAGCAAGGCAGCTCCATATTGTACATCTCATAAAATAGCACTTTTGAATTTCCAAATGACCTAATATTTTCCAGGTGAAGTTTCTCAGTTCATCAGGGGCATTTCAAAGCCTTTCTAACTCTGCCAACAGAAGAAGAGGGGAAAGCCCCCGTCATCATCCCACCTCAGGTTGGAACTATTGTGCAAAGTTACAGATAATCTGGATTTTTCTTTTGCTTCGGTAGTGTAGTCTCCTATAGGAACGAGACACATAATCATGCTGTATGTCTTCCTACCAAAGTCAGTTTCCACTAAGATTGAAGATTATTTAATTACACAGCTACCAGCCACTCACAGTCAGAAACAGTTAACAAGCGCTCAAAGATCCAACAGCCTACGTTCCCTCTACTAGGATGCATAAAACATTAGCACATTAGAGATGTTAATTTTAAATTAAATATGATTACAGAGAGGTTACTCAAAACTGACATCTCACATCTGCTCATTCCTGGCAGCGAGCTTGCCACTCCATAACACCAAACCAACAGAGAGGAGCAGCGCTGTTAAGGAGTAAGGGTGAGCTCTTCCACCTCAGCATGTTTACCCAGTACCCTTCTAACAACAATTAGTTTGTATTTAGAAGAGTTTTAACATGTTATTCTGTGCATATGGACAAAAGCATCCCCAACCAACCAAAAAAATACTTTCTGCCTCTTTATCTCTAACAATGTGGAAAGACTGTCATCTTCCGTTAGGTCACCAGTAGCTTTACCTCCAGCACCGGAGAGCACTGGAACATTGCAAACAGTGCTGTTCAGAGGCTGTGGCCACTCACAAAGCCCGAATGCTGGCAAGGTTAAGAGCACTGTGGGCGCCATATTCAACGACATGTTGTTTAGTGCCTTTCTTAGAATAATCAAGTTATAACAAAGATGTTGTCAGAAGCATGGAAAAGGTGTGCAATCTGTGGTGAAAAAACACTGTTCTGTAGGAAAATGGCTTTATAAACTGCTTAACACATGCACACATACTTCTTCTTCATCTCTGACGCACTTTTCAGTTGTTTTTGCTGCAGTCCTACCGCAAGCTCTTCCCAATCCAGCCTGCCTCCAGCCAGGGACAGCACAGACTGTTCCCGGAGCCTATTATAGGAGTGTATCTTTCTTATCTCAGTAAAGGTACCAATTTTAACATCCATAAAAGCAAAAGAGCCACACTGACATATTCTTTGCCATTTTACAGTGCAGCAATTTTCTTCCTGCTGGCAATGTGAGCGGGTGACCTGCAAGTCAGATCAGGTGGTAATGCTGGTTCTGACTCACTGTGCAGACTTGGCAAAGTCACTTACACTCAAGTTTTCAGACAGGGCACTACCCTCAAGGTGTTTCACACTTGAGGTATTTAAGCCTGGCATTAAGCACCCAAAAGTTACCACAGACGTCAATCTCAGTAACACCTGCCTTCCAACTGAGCACCCCAAATCCGCATGCATCTCATAAACTGTTGGGTTATTCAGTCTCTAAACTTCAGCTTTACAGCAGAAATACACTCTAAGCAGACCATGGAGCCAACCATAACTTGCTGTAATCTGTACCACTAAAGGTTTAACATACATCAGGATGAGATTTAAGAAGACCTGTCTCATGGATTTCTATCTAGCACAGAGCAAGCTGTAGTAATCAGAACTGGAGATTTCTGCATGGACACTTACAGGGATTTGTAATAACCCATTCATCACTTACAATGTTTATTGTACATGGGATCAAGAGATTCAGTTGAAAGCATACATTTGTGCACCATGTTTTTATATTGGTGAGACATAACGGTGTAGTATCTTCCTTAAAGTTGTAGTGATGTTCTCTTCTAAAACCTTTCCTTTAATCTCAATATGGAAAAAATACTAACCTCAGTGTTACTCTAAGATATTTTAACAACTTTCTCCGGGAAACAAAATCAATCTGATTTTCTGCTACAGGTCATTACAGTTGTCCAAATTTACGTCTCCATTAATCGATACCCTCACTGATAATATTCTGTATATTCAGCTTTGCGGGAAAGTATAACTGTTTTGTGCGTATGTGAGAAAGTGTATTGAAAACAGGCCAGACAACATTCTTGGGGTTTTATGAGAAGTAATCAGCCATCTTCACATTTTTGGTAATAATATTCTTCAAAATACAAATATCAATGTTCAAGATTTACTTTTTCAAAAGGATAAAGCAGTTAATGTACTTAACACACTAATGGCTAGCTGAGGGGAACTGCAGATGCAAAACAATTAAAAGCCTAGTCATAAATGCCTATCACAAACAAAATATTGGTGAATTTAGAGGACAAACCAGAGAGCAGAGGAGAAATGTCATATAGATCCACTGGTACCCTCAGTGTGGCTGAGAGTGACAGAACGCCACTGACAATATCCAGATTAATTCTTCTCCTCCCTTCCCCATTTAAAATGCCACAAATAAAACTTACTTTTTTAGTTAAGGTTGAAAGCTCAACAGCTAACAGGTACACAAGTTAATTTGTTCAGGTAGTGCCCAAATATGATATCCTATATATAAAGTAAATTAAAGTTCATGTAAAGAACCACACAAAAATCAATCCATGTCTTCACAGTAATAAAAACTGAATATAATGAAATATCTGATTTGATCAGCTAAACAACACATGAAGATAGCAAATAACTCTGGTTGTTGTTGGCTTTTATCTTCCCACACTTTTATTAGAAAGAGAATTGCATAAGAAGTGTCACAATATATTAGTACTGTTTATATATTTCCAATACACGTGCAGCCAAAAGCGTAACCTTATTTAAACTGCCTCAATGCTATTTCAGCTCAGGGATCTCACAAGCAATCAAACAGAGCACAGAAAGGCAGGGAACTCTTATTTCCAGCCAAACACACTTGTTTGGGGGAGGCAGAACATAGAAACATGAGAGTAACACTCCATGTCAGAAAGGAGCCAAGCATCACCCAACCAGCAGAACTAGTGCTCGTTTCCCAGGTCTCTGCAGCGCACACTGCGATGTTACCTTACAGGGTCCAGGTCTTCTGCACAAGTAAACAACCTGTTGTTCTCACCAGAAAATACATCTCTGCCATCTAAACACAAGCTTGGATTCCAGGAAGAAGCTTTCTTAGTGCTGGCTGTCAAACAAGACAAACTCCCTGAATCCTTGCTTTGTTTAGCCCTGTAAATATTTTGACAGAGAGTATTTCCATACATCACTGTTTATTGGACCTTTATGTTGGTAACCGCATCCTATGGAAAGGAGAACAGTAAGAGCCTTAGGGGCTTTTTGTTTGGTTTTGGTTTGTTGTTGTTTGGGGTTGTTTTGCTATCCAGTTCAGCTATTGAAAACCGTTAGGGAATCAAAGCAGCAACAGGACAGATCAGAAAACACACCAGAGGTATTAAGGAGGGAATGGACAAGTGAGATCAATCTTATCTGATGTGCTGCATAATAGCTCCATTTCTGCACAAAGCTCAGCCTAAGTTGAAATGCATTTTTTCAGAAAACGTCTTTGCCCTGATTTAAAAAATTTTAATAGATGGATGTTGCAGATTTTCCATAAATCAGAGGTGACAATTACAAACTAGCAGAGTAAAAACCAAACAAAAACCCAGGCATTATGTTTCTATTTAATGGGTTGAGCAAGTTAATCTCTGTAGAGTTTAACCTGCTTGTATTAACAGCTGTCGAGCCTCAGAAATGTCGCTCCTTTGGTCCGTAGACCACAAGAGGATACTGAGATTGAACATCTTCAGTTTTTTGTTGTAGAATATTTTTCAACTCTGGAAAAATTTCTTCTAACTTTTTTAAGGGAAACTCAAACTTTCCAGCATGTAGAATTCCAGACTCACTAACGTTACACGGGAGAATAACACTCCTGCCTCACAGCTCCCTCCCCATACTCATCTGCCCAAAAATCTTTTGAATACAACCTCACGATGGGATTCAAATCCATCCATCACAACCTCCATGCCCCTTTCAGAATGGCTCCTTTACAGGACATAGTCCATCATTTGCATTTTTTTTTCCAGATGGGGGACCTTATTTTTTATGTCATATATATATTTTTTTTTTTTAACATATTCAAATGCAACCCTTGGGTGAAAGTGAGATACAGAAGATAAAGTTTCCGACGCCTTCCAGCTTAATGGAAAACCCTCAATTCCCCATGTCTTGAAATAGGGGTATCTTAAGATAGAAATAATGACACTTACACTAACTTCTACCAGCCTTTACATGTTATAAGGGATGAAAAGGAACGAACCTCAGCAAGCACCCAGCGTTACCCACCACTGACCTCACTATTAATCAGCCAAGCAACTGGTAAACCATATTGTTTAGGTAATCTGTACATTTTACCATTAATTGTATTTTGCTCTAAATGCTCAGGATACTCAAATAGTAGCAGGTAAGAGCTTTTACACAGCCACCCCAAACATGTGGCATCACTGCATTCACAGTTAATTTTGTGCTCTCACTTTATTGACACCTTATGTCATGTCACTTTATAGACATTTATGAATCAAAGAAAAGTACATTTTAGTAGGTATTACTAATCGGTATGTTGGTAGCTCAGTTAGGTCTTACCTGTTCCTATCTCTGGTTTGTCCAACTAAGATTTAAAATGGATTACTGTACCTTTCACAGTGCCAGACTCCATGTACAAAGAGGAGAAAGACAAGTTTTCACATGCATTTTACAAGGAGAATTGGCTTCAGGAATATAAATTAAAGATTAAATGCAACAGAGACAACAGCAAAAGGTTTCATACACCGCAAGCATAATCAGTGCTTAAGGATTCCCTGCAACCAGAAGAAATTGCCTGTTTTTTTTCTGCTTATGGTCAAGCTAGCCTGCCATCTTGTACCTCCATTACATTACATGCAATTACCTATTTCCTTACAAAATTGCATACCAGCCAGAGCCTAGCCTTTGTCAAATGATGAGTAGCTGAATTCCTTTCCTTTCTGTTTTGAAATCCTAAGCTGTCAGCTGCAGGCACTTTTGAGGCAATCAGTAAAAAGTCTCTAGCATCACCATTGAAAAAATTACTCAATTTTGTTTCACAATTAATGTCCAACAAGAAAGATCATAGACTTCACATGTAGGCGAAACGGAGTAAGAAGTTCCTAAGAAAACCATTTACTCTCTTTAAGGGACTTAGGGACTCAATTTTTTTTCCAAAGGAAAGGGAGGCAACGTCAAACGCTAAGTGTTACCTCCACAAGATTAAAGCAACAAATCAAGGAATACTTACTAGCCAGAGTTTCATGTTAACTGACAAAGGTAAATGACAGGTCACTCTGTAGAGAGTCATATTCCTGTTCTGCCTATGGCAGAGATAGGCACCCCAAGCCCTGAGCTATGGGAAGATGGCATAAGAGGCACCATCATGAACTTCAACTAGCTATTTGGTAGATATATCCTTCCTGTCCATGGCCTAAATTAGAAAAGCCTGAAAACCAGGTGGATGTGGTCAGAGAACTCCCCAGTTCATTTAAAAATGTTTCTCGTAAGGAACAGCAATATTCTTTTGGATTGATCCAACTTGATTCTATTTCTGGTTTGCTGCCTAACAGTGCTTGTTACTTGCAGAACCTTAAAATTTGCATTCCAGCCTCTCTATCTGGAATCACATCCTGAAGCCCACAGCAAGGAGAAAACCCCGTGCGTTGTTTCAGGTCCACCAAGAGTGAGGCAACCAGACCAGAGCCACCCACGCGGCCACAGGGGGCTCCTGATCCTCACCAGCCAGAAAAAGCAGCTGACTCCTAAGCAAGACTTCTTGAATTTCCAGTAGCTTTGCACAGGATTTTGTTAGATGAGAATAAAATTAAGCAGTATCAAGAGAGGACTTGTAAACAAGCTAAAAGCTTAGAAGTCTGGGGATTTGGTTTTAACCAGCTGAACACCTATTTTGGTAGTGATGGTAAGCAGCTCTCCCCTCACTCAGCCTCCGGGGTTTCCAAGGTGGTCTTCCAGTGCCGGTCACATTGGCAGAAGATCCTCAATTTCCTATAATTTGTGTTATCTCCACAATGTACCAAACCATATAGCTTTTGCTTTGGTGTTGATAAAGTGTACATTACGTTGTATTTTTGTTAAACTTTCTGTAACACGTGGCACCCAGTTCTCAAGAACTAGCACAGTATTTATTCATACCAACCAGGAATACAAACACAGGCATTGAGACCACTTTCATGGAGCTCACAAAGGGCTTTAATAGTCTAAAGAGATTTATTTTTTTTACTCTAAAGGAAGTCTCTTATAGTTTTATCAGCATGCTGAACAGCTGCATAAGGGGAGAGATCCATCATGTATCCCAGCACTTGCCCAAATCCACCTGACCAAAGTGGTCAAAATAGTAACAAATAAGTTGACAAAAGGAAGAAAATAATCTAAAGCTAGAATTACAAAGATTTCCATTTGCCATCTGTTCTGTTTCTCCAGCATGCTGCTGCACTGAGTAAAATGGATTGTCCTCCTCACTGCTGATGAGATTAAAAACAAACAAAAACCCTCTGGCTAATGAAGTTTCTTCTAAAATCAACAATGCGATTTTACCTCCATGAACAGAGACACTGGTAGGAATAGGCTTTAACCCATGGTTTTAAGGGCACAAAATTGCCTGTGCCTAGCCAGAGATGAACATTTGAAGCATGTGCACACACTGAGACATCGATCGTCCTCTCTCCCCCAGACAACCCCCACCTGAGACCACAGAGTGTCGAATCCCCTCCAGTAGTATTTCTTAAGATAAATTATTCACTTCTTCCACTCCTTGCACTGTACCCAGGCACCATGATCACAGCACAGGTTTGTAAGGAAGCAATGCTGCTGTGAGAGAGTTGCCCGTTCTCCTTTTCCTAAAAGCTTCTGAACCTGCTAGCGAATTTCAAGTCAATCTTGAGAGATGGTAGAGATCTCCAGGTTATTATGTTCTTGCGTGTTGCATGGAAAAACTGGAGGCTGAGTGGAAAAGAGAGATGCAAATTAACTCTCCCAGGGAAGAAAAGGCAATGGCTCACCCACTGCCAGAGGCAGGCACGCAGACAGCCCTTGCACTACCAGCCGGGGACCTGCCGACGCTTCCCACTCCCTGCCCAGCAATGCAAACAAATCCTGTGGCGAGGATAAGGATGACCGGGGTAATATTTGTCACACATCTGCAGAAAAATGGGCTCATTAGGTCTATCTAACTATGACAGCTTGTCTTATGCAACCTATAATCACATCATACAGGCCACCTGAATATAAACATCTAGAAAGGCTGTTACGGAATCTTTAACTCTGCATCAGTTTCGCACATACCTCAAATTTACATAGAACAGAGAGTTCCCGCAAGGCAACACTCATGTTTCATGGGGTTCTAGAGCAATTCAGCCCAAAAGAAAACAGATATTCCAGAGACAGCCTGATAACCAACTATGTGTCCCATATTAAGGAAAATCACGCTTCCTCATATTCCAAAGAGTGAATCCAAACCACTTGTAAGTTTAACAAAACATTCTGCAAAAGCAAGCTGACAGAAGAGGGAAGGGGGTTGCCGTAGCTATAAAATGGCTCAAGCTTTCACAGTAGGTTGCAGGCCTAAAGGTACAAAATTGAAGTACATTAGCTGTCAAGCTCTTTTCAGCAATGATGTTTGTATTTTCTGTACTGTTTAATTCTATCAGAGGGGAGCTCAGCAGGGCAGACGTGACTGGCATCACAACACCAAGCTACAGCACCAGAGACTTGCTGCTTTTCTATCCACAACTCCTTACGTGCCTTAAATCTTGCATCCTGCACCAGTGCCACCACTCCTATGGTGACACCTCCCTCTGACTCTCAGTTTGCATTTTAATAATCCCCAAGATCTCACCTATATTTTGCTATTACCACCTCAATTTTACATGTATTAGGTACAGCCTGTGTTTCCTCTAAGAGAGCCTGCGATGTCAACAAAAATAAACTGCAAATTAAGGGTTTAGTTTCTTTGTTTCTAGACTTAATGTTTGACTACCGAGAGCAATCCAGGCTCGGCAGACCTTCCATAATAAGCATAAACAACGTTTCTGCTGGAGCTCTGCAGGGCAGGAAGGACAGACCCCGGGGGGAAGAAAAAGAAAGGCTTCAAGGAGTCTCTGTTGGGAGCACTGCTCTCAATCTCCAGTACTCCCACAACTCCCTCAGCTAGCCTGGGGGTGCTTGCAAACATATTTCCTTGGCTGAGCGTTCAGGAACATCAGGACAATTTTATTATTGTCTTAAGGAGATATGGAGTACAGGCAAAATGCCTTGTCTCAGCTTCATCGTTATGACCAGCTGATCAATCAGAACATGAAATGAAGCCAACTGAAAACAGAGAGAGCGGGAAAATAATAAAAGGATAGAGTAGGAGAAGAGAGGCAGGAGAGATTTCAAGTTGATTCACTCTGTAATCTAAGCACAAAAGAACAGGCAGAAAAAAGTAACCAGGAAAGGAGTGTCTTAGCCTAAATTAACCTTGAAGAAGTCACCCATGGCATATTGTCTATCTTGAACTGGATCAGAAAACAAACAAACCAAAACAACCAAGTAGGAAGTCAGTTGTCTTCGTCGGAATGGAAAAAAAAAAGGCAGTCTGTGTCCTAAAAGGAAAGTCACAAGAACAGCTGAATTTTGCTGCAGTGGTAACTATGTTGTATTCTAAATATATCACATGGAAAGCATGACTTTTATCTGAAGCACTGATGCATACAGCAATTTAGTGGTTGCTAACAGTGTAACAGCAAAGCTGTAGAACAGGAGCTCACCTAACGGAGGGGCTGAGATGCCCTCACAGCTCACGCAGACAGTGCAAGAAGGCCAGGGAACGGCAAGGTGCGGAGCTTGTCCTCCCAACACTGCTTCACTCTTTTCTGCCTGAAATCTTCCTCTGCCACTGGAATTGCACATACCTTTTAAAAGATGTCCCCACAGTGACAATAACCCTGTCTGGTGACCTCGGGTAGGTCACCAGCTGACTAGATACCAATTCCCTGAACTGTCAGGTCAAATATCAGAGTGGCCCAAACGAAGATTTTCAGACGTGGATTTAGAGGGCTGGGACACACGCTTGAGCAATATTCCAGCGCAGTGGAGCCGACCACAATCTGCATGCTGCAGGGAGCACAGACTGCGTGCTGCTTTCTCACCTGATGCACCTGCTTCCTCAGGAGCTGGGCTTTCTCCCTAGTGTCTCTGCCCCTTGCTTCTCTCATCTTTATGGCTTTCATTTGAAGCTACAGAGAAGAAAAAAAAAAAAAAAACAGCATGGAAAGAGCAGGCAAAGGAAATTAAAACTAATGCAATGGGACAAGAAAAGCAGTTAGCAGTTATTTTTGAGATGGACACTGCATAGTGACAAAGACACAATATTCTCATCCCTCCTACGCAGAAGGGTGATGATCTGTTTGCAGCTTTGGCATACTTCTCTAAATTGCTCTCTTTTTCAGTCTGTGCTTACTTTCCTAATACACCCTCACTTGGATCCCAGATGAGACCATTCCTACTTTCCTCAGAGCATGAAAGGAAGACCTTCCACGCAGAGCCAACCAGCCCAGTACAATAGCACCATTTCCTTTCACTTCCTCCATCTGAAAAGTAGATCTGTGTTTAAGAAATCAGACGGGAAATAGCTGACCTCAACTGCTGCATTTCTACTTGTGGGTACTTAACCCACACTACTATTAATATGACAGTCTCTTTTGGAAATTTTAAAACAACAAGCTTCAAGCACTTGCCTACAGACAATGTGGTCAGGCAGTTGAGCTGTATAAATTCATCCATCACTGTGTACTTTTTAAAACCATGTAGTAAGTCATTCATCTATTTCCTCTTTCTTTCTTCCTTTGCAAGAAAAAATAGGGAAAAAAAGCACTAAAAACAATGGCCAGATGACAAGTTTGGACATTTTGAAATCCTTAAAAGAAACACAAACAAGAACAGAAATGCATAAATAAAAGTTCTCGGAAATGATAAAAAAAGCAAATGGTGCTGAAATTTCTGAAGTGGAACACTTCAGCCCAGAAGCAGCCTGCCGCTTCTCTGATAGTTATTTCTTTATCACTATCAGGCGGATTGTTTTGACAGCTTCACTTCTAAGCTGACTGTAAACCTGAATATTTCACTGATGACTGACCTGGAACAACTACTGACAATATCCATCGGCTTGAAGCGTGAAGATTTAGCCAGGCTCCAGTAGCCAACAACGTACCTGTATATGAGTCAAAGTGCTGAAAACTTGTATTTACTTTGCACTGTTTAATTCATTGGGATTTTATAAAGTAATTGTTAACTATCTGACTAAATCAAGAACGTGCTTCATGAGTTCAACCCTTCAAGGGACAGCTGCACTTAAACAATAACAGAACAGCTTAAATTTAGGAAAGAACAAGATCTTTCTGAAAATCAAACTGGCAACAACAGCAAAAATTTTTATAGGGCTGTAGGATTCCTACGTCTCTGTGGAGTGCTGCCTCTTCACACCACACCGTTGGCTTTAGTTCACATCACTGTTTAGCCCCTATCACAGAAAGAAAGTCATGCTCCTGTCTCACTACAGCCAATGCCCAAGAAGAAGCTGCTCCAATACGTCCCACACTTCCAGCCTGTGACAGTCAGGAGCTGACTGACACCCACTACGAAAGGAGAACGGGGTGCCCCAAGACAGCCCTTCACAGCTCCTCACTTCACATTCTGTGAAGGATGCCTCCACTTCAACAGCCTGACCCTGTGCGGTTGGCATCCTAATCACAGTTGGCTTCCCAAATACAAAACAGAATGCACACTTGGCATCTGAATCCTTTCCAGTGTTTTATTTTCAACTGCTGGGTGTTCAGGCACAGAGAGTAAAGAGCACCTCCTCCCTGAACGTAAAAGCTGTCAGTATTCGCTGCTCAACAACAAAGCAGTGAGCCTGCCAAAAGATTTTTTTGAAAAGATTGCTTTGGAAAAGAGGGGAAAGGTTGGAGGCAGGAAACATGTTCTTATCTTTTAGAACACTTAGAGCTAATTTGATTATAAGTCTCTTCTTCACGGTACAATTAAGCATCTCTCTCTCTGATCCTCAGACAACTGCTGCAGGCAGGGAAGTGCAATTACTTCTTTATCCAGACTGAAAAAAACAACACAGTTTAAGTGGCTTGCCAAAGGTAACACACAAAGCTTATGGTGGAGCAAAGAACAAAACCTGTGTATCAAAGCATCATCTCTGCATCACACATGAAAGAGTACTGTGTGCTCCCCTGTTCTAGGACTCAGCAGAAGAAAACTCTGCTCTACTCTTACGTTACACTGTAAATTATCCATCTACAACTCATTATTTTTCAATCCATAATATCTAAATGCTACTTTTTTTTATAAGTGCATTTTTTTGTTGATTTAACTATTTTTTGATCAAAGCACCTCATTTTTTTGGGGTGCTATCCCATCTGCTGCCTGTATTTTAGCAGATCAGATTTTTTATTTAGCAGATCAGATGTCAAGAAGAAAGAACCAGACTGAAACCAAGACCTGATCTCAGACCCCATGAATGGCCATCATGGTCCAGACAAGAGCCCAGCTAGCTCAGCATCCTCCCCACTCAACTATGGGTGGCCACATCCCTTAGGGATGCCCAGTAAGGAATGAGAACAGCGCAAGAATGTTTCCATTCGCTTCCACAGCATACATCTACTCTTTGAAAGAGCAAAATACAAGTGCATTTAATGTGCATTTCACAAAGTACAGCAGCTTGACTCCTCATCACACCATGATTCTGCTTTGTCTCACTACTATCACTATAAAGATCACATGCATTAAAGACACTCAGCGACCTGGTTTTAGGACATCCAACTTCATAGCCTTCAGCTATTTTGCTAAACAGAAAATAGCTGCAACATGTAGAAGCAACAAGTGCAGCACACAGCGGCTGTACAGCAGCCAGCTCTACCTGTTTCGGGTAGACTTCTGTCATGCCTCCATACTTCAGTGACTGCAAGTAGCAGAAAACACAACTGGTACATTCTCAAAGAATCCCAAGGAAGAGCAGCAAAAGTATGACAACCAGTCCCTGGCAAAGGAGGAGTTCTTGCCACTTAGCTTCAGCCTGACCATCAGATGGAGAGGCAGGTCTGAGAAACTCTCTCTGTGCCTGTTCACTCAGCTCCTGCTCAGATTTTGGCTAACACGAAGCCCACCCCAAGGCCTGATGTATGCTGGCAGCAGCGCCCTCAGGTCAAAGTGAGAGCAATGCATGGGCAGAACACAATGGGCAGGAAGGGATAAAGGTCATTAGTCAGCTGTTATCACCTGCATCTTGCTGTCTCTTGCAGCCATCACCTTTGCATTTTGTCTCTGGCATTTTTTTCAGAATCCCCTAACCTATGGAAATGGTATAGACCCAGCTTCCTCAACTTACCCAAAAAACTTGAAGCAGACCCAGCAGCTGCCAGACCGCTGCAGCCTTCGTGCTTCCCAGTGTGGCGCAGGGGATGTCCGCACTGTGCAGGAGGAAGAAGGATGAGCACTCTCACCCCCAGCGAGGTAACTGCTTTGCTCACAGGTGCACAAGTTACAAATCAGAGAACCTGGGAGTCAGAAATCTCACAAATTAAGTGACAAATTAGTGAATTCACTTGTTAGACTAGTCTGTACAAAGGGGATTGAGCTCGTTTGACACATTCATTTTCTTTCCTAATAAGCTCATTAAATAAAGTTTAATTTACAGAGTACATTGTCCTGTAAATTTGAGAGATCCAAAAGGACTGTGACACTCTCCTCCCCTCAACCTGGTGTTCAAGGATGCGAAGAGTCAAGAGTTTGTCAGGTTTATAAATCCGCATTTGTCTGTAGGACCCAAGACGGCATGGTTAACTCCTGTTGTGTTGTGTGTCCTTCACACTAGATTCAAATAACACTGACAGATAACGTGACTAATGTCACAGGGTGAAGCCAGACTCAGTGCATACATCTAATCGCCCTAAAAGGACAGGATTTTTCTTGCTACATATTTATTAGACTTCTGTCTAGCATAGCTCTGTGTACATCAAGTAATGAATTCCCGTCCTCTCCCAGAGCAGGGTATTTAATAGCTCCGACCATTTCACTCTCAGGAAGTCACATGTAGGATACTTAAAGTTTCCATTTCAGCCTTATCCCCAACAACACACACAGTTCTGTTCTTTTTTCTGTGCTTGCACCTCTCATGCTTGTTAGATTTATGAACCCCTGTAGTTACTGCTTAGGCAAGTCATACATATTTAATTCTTAAATTTTTCCTCATAAACGAATCTCTACAGCTTCTACCCATTTACACTGCTTTTGAGTTCCCTTCATTGATCAATATCCTCATGGTAAAAGGAACACTGAAGCCTAATATAGTATTTCAGGTACTGTCATACCAGCGCTCTTATTCTCTTGTCCCCTGAAATGACTCCTCCCACACAAGCAACACAAAATTACACTGGTCTTTCCTACCACCCTAGCATACTCACATGTTTTCCTCATCATTTAACCCTTTTTTCAGGAGTACCAAAATTCAGTGGGTTTCCTCCCAGGGAGATGGGGAGGGGCACGACAAATGTATTACATTTGCTCTTTTCCGTTTGTCTAGTAAAATGGAATATCAAGCGTCTTCAAGTTTACTTTATTACAACGAAAATTACAAAATAAGTACTATGTCAAGCCCCCTAAAGACTGACACTTCTACATTGCTCTTCAGATGCCTTTCAGTTTCTCTCTCAACATCTGCGCCATTGGATTTCACCAAGACACAAGAGGAATTTATAGTTATTTATCTCTTATCAAATGACTCTATTTTTTCAGCACCAGTGAGACAGCAAGGCCTGGAAAAAAAAATACACCGGCCACTTCAGAACTTCATCTTGTATTCTGCATGTGCAAAACACAAGGTACAGGTAAGCACACTCTCTCTATTCAGCAGCAGCAGCCGCAGAGTGATGTTAGCAGCTGTGTTAAGACACCACAGGTGTTGCCATATTGCCGTGGATTCTGGACCTCTGCAGGAGCATTAAGGATTCCAGTCCTGTGGGAGAAACCAGGGTAAGTATGAAGGGGGCTGTGAAGGAGGACACCACCAAATCAAGCTGGCAAACTCAGGACCATGCCTGCAAAAGTGATTTATGGTAAGGAGAGAGGCCTTGCATAATCACTGCACCCATTGATACAACACTAACGCAAATTAGTGTCAGGACTGCAGGCTTGAGAAGTCCTTCCTTTACAAACAGCAGGCTAAAGAGAGATAAGATTGGCTACTGAACCTGCAGCTGATAAACAGCAAAAACTGAGCTCATCTAACCACTACATTCATGTCCACTTTACAGCCACCCTCTTACAGCCAGCACCCATCCTGATACCCACAGAACTGAACTCAGAGGGAGAATATTCCCTTACACTGTGCTACATCAATTCTACAGCTCAAGCAGAAACTTTGTTTTCCAGTGACTCTCAACAAATAATCAATATAGTCTAGTTGTTTGGGTTTTTTTTTTTTTTTTAAGGAACTGGACATTAATTTTCCTTGCTCAAGAAGCAGGACCCTTTGCAGCCGTTTCCCCCGAGAACTATGATCTATGCATGGTTTATTACCTGATTATACCAATGGCTGAAGAAAAAAGAGACTCTAAGAGCAGTCTGCTTCTGGTAAATATTTAACTACTAGAATCATGCCAACGTACTTCTCAGCTTGATTCTCCTTAACTTCCTTCAGCATCATGCTTTCATCTTCCCATGTGGTCTAAAGCTGATAGCATGTCATATTTAGCAACGTCAGCGTACTCCTCCTATGGGATGTGAATGCATCCTACTAATAGATTACGACAGCGTTTAATTTGAGATGAACTTCAGTCACTCCTCTTATCTGTTCAGATAAGAAATCATCTCAGTGTTTGCTCTACATTTGTTGCTTTATGAGCTTCAGCTTCACATATTAGAAAAACTTGCTCTTCTCTCAACTGTTAGCAGAGTGGGAGAATGAATCTTAGTCTCTAAAATTATTTGGAGGAGACAGAGGGGTGGCATTTCACAGTTATGGATCCACTGCTCTCCAGCTAGGTATAGATCGGGGTGGGGAAGGGCAGACGTAGAAAAAGTCATCAGCCAATTCCAGGCCCCAGCAGCTACAGGGAACGATAGGTAGCAAGCGTAGAGCTGCCTCAATTTATTGCACCCTTCTGAGGATGCAAGATGAGTCCTGGCCACTGTCTGTTCCAGACACAGAGCAAGTGCCCACAACTCCATGCAGCAAGGACGACAGCACATAGGCACCTCCTTCCCTGGGAAGTTTGAAGGCGGGGGTGGGGCTGGAGTTACAACTATCACTTCTCCCTCTTCTTTTCCTCTTCCCTTATGTCTTGAGCCTGTTAAAATTAAACTTGCAGCATTCAGTATGTTTGGCTCTCCCTAGGAAAAAGTCAGCTGAATCCTTTAAAGGTTTGCTCCTGTCAGCATTCAAAACTGAAAGGTGATCACTGGAGCAGCTTGCAGAAAAGAACAGGCACCACCTAAAAATCCCAAGAGCTGGAGTTACAGGGTCCCAATCTGTAAATCTATTTGCTAAGAAAATCAAGTACATTCATATTGATTAAAATGCCACAAAGGCATCAAATCCAAAGGACCAGTCTGAAGTGCAGTTCTGGACACATCTGTGGGTCTAAGTAACATTGCAATTTCTTTTAGGTACAACTGCAAAAACAAGACAGAGCAGCTTTCATCCATACCTCTGACTTGCAGCAAAATCCTCTAGTTAGACCCTTTTCAGCAGACAAAATGTTTTTTTAATGAGAATTTGGAACATCATTTATTTCTGAAACACCAGCTCAACTGTCACCAGCACCATTAGAAGAGTGATGCCAGGACTGCACTCCCAAATATACCTTTGGATCCATAGCAAGCAGCGGATCTCATCATTACACCAGCTGTTTCACTTCTATATTTCATTAAGAACTCAGGACCCACTCTGCAGGCATTTTATTAGCATGAGTTAAATTTACTTCAGAATTAGTCGCAACAAAACAGACAATTATGTTGCATTTGGCAGCGAGCAACAAAAAACAGCTTCCCATTTGGCCTCTGTCCTTTCTACAAAGGAGAGATCAGCATCCCATGGTGCTGGGTGCAAAAAGATGCACTATGGCTACTGCTGAAGACCACGCTGGCAGGCTGGCACAGGGACGGCATCCCAGTGTGCTGAGAGTCATCGGCTCCCAGCTCTGGACTCCCACAGAGCTCTATGATGAACAGAAACTGAGAGTCACTGCCTCACTCAGAAGCAAGATACAAACAATTAACTGGCTGGCAGCATCTCGCAGAATTCTTTGAAAGACAACACCTCTGGCTTCTACTACGTACCTATCAGCATGCTTAACCTCTGCTTTAGCAAAGAAAAAGACAATTTGACATATTATTCTTGACAAGCCACTCACCTTGATTCACAGAATCACTGGATAGATGCAATTAGTGTTCAGCTGGCTCAACAGTGGGTTAAGCTCTTGCCTCACTATAATTAAGATCTTAAAGTTGGAGTTGTATATTTTTTAAATGTTTTCATGTTAGTTCTGCTAAGGCATTGTCAACATTAGAAAGAGTTTATTGATACAGCTATCATCAGGAAACATCTCAACAAAGACACAGGATACATATCTATGGGAGTCCTTTAGCTACTACTACTGGCTCTGAAGTGTCTAATAAAAAAAAATCCACTCAACTTTTCTTCCCCATTAATTACCAAAGCTATCAGCCGCAATATAGAAAATGATCAATCAATAGCAAAATCTAGTGGCAGCTACACAGCTACATATTGAGACTTGCCTGTATCACTCCTCATATTCTTTCATGTTTCTTATTATTTTAAATACCCTACCCTAAATTAAATGTGTAAGTATATTAATATATTGTGACTGTATGCTATTCTAAGTATTTTAAGCTCAGAATTTTCAAAGTAAACAGGAAACAGCTGACTGCTGTAAATTAAACTCAAAAACTGTGATTATAAATATTATGTCTCCTGTTTGTCAAAGCGTTCACAAAAAAAAGATTTGTAGTACAGTTATACCAACAAATCCTCTCAATACAGAAGCATCTAGTATATGCAAACCAGGTAAATAATTACAGTGATTCTTTTTCCTTCAAAGATCTTAAACTAGGATTAACACCAGTTCCTCGGCTTTCACCAACTCTAGGACTTTGGCTGGAAACCCCCCTGTTCATTACAGGTTTCAAAAGGCAGAATTCCTACTGCAGATGAAGCTATACCAGCAAAAGTAGCGCTTTGACTGGTACACCTTTCTGGATTTGAGCAGAGTTTGTAAATTCTACTAGCAAGAGAATGTCTGCTCAAGCTACTTTGTGTTAAATCATGCCAGTACAGATTAACTGACTCTTCGTGATGTAGGAGAGGCTGAACACTAAAACTGAAAGCATTTTTATTTTTTGAACGAGACCAAAAAATACTTTGACAGAAAATACCTGAAACATTATCAAGGCAATAATCAGACATCCTTTGTTTGGAAAATCAATTTGATGCTGGAACCTGTTCCCTTCTGAAAAAACACCCTTCACATTCAGTCAAGTCAATCTTTAACTTAGGTCAACACTGCTGACCAAGCTTTTAAAAAAAAAAAAAAAAAAAAATTAAAAAAGTCCAGTCCCAGAGATCAGAACATATCCGTCAGCTACTCAGAGACATGCACATGCTCCAAATCCTTGTGCTTTTTTTTTTTTCAAATTTTCTATAATTGCTTGTCTACAGGATAAGAATCTCAGTTTTTATAAAAGAACATATTATTCTCTTGACTATGAAAGAGCTTGAAAAAAAGCCCCACTATTCACATCCATCTCAAAGGCTCAAATCCCAATAGAAGGCAAGTACACAGAACCATAATACTTTGTTTAGAAAATAAGTGCCAAATGTTTCTGAGAAGCCATGACATTAAAAAAATACACACACAAAAAAAAAAATTGAAGGACTGGTTGCTGTCAAGTGACTGAAGTGGACACAGAGGACATTCATTGCTAGAAATACCAAGGGAAAAAGTCTTTTGTACCCTATCACCTACAGAATTAATGACAATTTTTGTTTTGTGTTACATTGTGAATTTGACACTCAGACAAAAAGCTGCACCCTGAAGCAAGAGCCTGAAACAAGCTCTGGCACTGCTGCTCTCTTCCTGACCCAGTGAGAAGGTGCACGCCAGATACACACTGCACAATACAGAAAGGATTTCTGCTCCAGGTGCACCAACACACTGAGCAGCTACATGCTGCTTCCAGGATCCCAGATAGTCTTTCCATATGGACAGTGTTTTCTGGATGTAGCAGCCCACTCAGAACCAGCCGCAGAGAAAAGCATAATCATGCCCACAGAGCCCAATCTGCATCCAAGACCATCTGCAATATGAAATGCAGATACCCAGGACTGTCAACTCACCATCCTCCTTACCAAAATGGAGAAAACAGGATCAGCCGTGCTCTCCGACTGTCTGTTGCTTTGCTGTGAGGAAGACAGACAGTGGGAGTTGAGCTGAGTTCCCCGCAAAGACACAGTAAAAGGATTCTTGTAAATCTTTCTCACATTACAAAACTTGCATCTTCTTGAGAAAACTGCAGTTTGGAGAAGCTGCAGTAGCTTATAACAAACACCTTTAGGACTCAAAAAAGGTCTTCCTGGATTGCAAAATAGTGTCTCAATTTTTTCATTGATGGCTTATTGAAAGTCTAGCAAATTAGAAAAAATACCTGATAAACAGCAAGTGAGCCATAGAGACTCATATCCATGTTTGCAACGTGTCATCCTGGAAGAAAGTACATGGGAAAATATAGTCACCATCTCTTTGACACCACCATATTTTGCTGCAATAAGCTTTTTCAGTGTGCCAGTTCCAAGAGCAAGGATTCGATATGGATTAATAAACGTACTGAAAAACCTCTTTCCTCACCTGTTTTGTGGCTACGCAGAGTATAAAGAGACTGAACAGTCTCTGTAGGGTTTTCCCCATATTTTTATTTTCTTTCACTCTCAGAATAAGATGACTGTAGTTCAGTTAAAAACCCACCATCTGCCATATTTACCTGTTGCAGCTGAAGCCTCTGAAGTAACATGCAAACCACTCAAATTTAAACAGAGGCATTAATTAACGCTATAAACCAATAACTTAAACGAAAACGGATAGCCTGAATAGTTCCGCACTGATGAGGGAATATAAATGCCGCAGAGTGCATGTTACGCCAGGCAGAGCAGGCTACAGCAAACCAGTAACAATGTAGACAAACTGCCCACTAAATATTGGTAGTTTGGGCTAAACACAGAGAGTCCATCAATTCTGTGCTTTCACCATTGCCTTTGAATAAATGTTGTTGTTCAACATTTCTTTCTCTCTGAATATGCGCTGTTGGGTTTCAACTGTGTTCTCCTGAACTCAGACATCGGATTTTTCTGCTTTCATCAATGGGGGTGGGGGGCAAGGACAGATCATGAAAGCAACAAGCTCCTGCAACTACAGCTTCCCCCTGAAGTGGATCCCCTGAGAACACTGAAAACCACACCACGACCCAGTACTGGCTGAGAAAGCAGCACTGCAGCAGCCTACGGTGACCTCTCGGGTGAAAGGGCAACAAAGCGCCTGGAGCAGGAGCTGGAAACAGACCGAGGGCCAACTGCATTGGGCTGGGCGACCTGTGGCATCAGCAACACTAACAGAGATAAACTGGTTTGGGTTTTGGTTTTTTTTTTCATTTTAAATGACACACACCAGTGAATTTCTAACAGCAGCAGGGAAGCCCCTCTGACACCAGCAACCACCCGGTTTAAAAAGAATGCCTGATCTGCCATCACAGTTTTGAGTTTGGCTGTAAACAAAATTTAAAAAGCGGCAGAGAAGATGGTTCCTCTGTCAGCTTCAGGCCTAGAAATAGCTGCTGGTTGACTACATTTCATGATGGCCACTCCCAGAACTTCATATTGCTTGTGCATATGGAGTATCTCAGATTTGTGTCATGGAAATACATTATTCTTCTCTTGCACACTTGCAGATAAGATCAGCCTATGCCATAGGAGCGTGCACCGACCTGTGAACCAGCACATTGCTGCAGGATTCTTCTACTGGATCTCGCTGGTCTGACCACTGCCATGAGGTGCTGTATGTTATCCTTAAAGCTCAAGTCCTTGAGGCATGGGATTCCACAACAGGCTGCCCCACCATTGCTCAGCCTCATCCAAAATGTAGAAACTACTAGGAACACCACAAAGGCCAACAACAGCAGTATCTAAGGGCTTGAATTCTAAATGTTATGACATTCAAAATTACTGGCAGCATATGAATAATCAACATCAGCGGTTTTGTTTAAGCCTGTTAATAACTTTTGATAGCATCTACCTTATTATGTAACTTTATGCAGTTACCTCTTGCATATGAATATTCATAACTTGCACAAAAGCTCCTGTAATACATCAAGAAAACTATTAACTACTGATAGTTAATGCCAAGTCAGACAAGATGTGCTATAACTGTTAGCGGTTAGAGTGCACAATTATAAGATCTTACTTCCCAACAACCCAAAACTGTATTTATATTTAAATGCCAATGAGATTACAGCTTTCATCAGCTGGCTCAGGGGAATCCCCAAAGACAGACACATCCCTGTTCATGAGAAAAGTAACACAGCCATCCCAGAAGGAAAGGTAACCAATTCACAAGGAAACAAGTTACAGTATGTGCAGCATTACGAAATGCTGAAGAACAGCACCACTATGATGGTTTGCCCAGATTAAAGTCATTATCAGGGTCTGATCTATATAGCAAAATATACTCACTTCACACTTCCAAGGCCATGAAGAACAGCTTGGGGTCGGTACTCCAAGGAGCATGCATGGCTTAAAAGCTCTAACTCCGTTTTACGGCCTGGGATGTTTGATGTCTCTTTAAATTTCTCCAGCTCAGTCACATTTTCAGTGTGCTTACAGTCACAGGGCACTGCAAGACCAAGCCTGAAACTTCAAACTATGCTCTCCCAAGCATGCCTGATTTTATTACACCAGAAAGGCTACAAACACTGAGTACACACCTTTGGCATCTGACTACAGCATGCAGGCCTAAATATCAACTAGTTTCATATCCTATAGCATGTCAGACTTTATGGTTTCAGAAAAATAACGAGATTTAATATTACTACAATAAAGAATACTGGAGAAGGCTCTCAGAACCAACAGATTAAAATGAGAAAAAAGTGGTAGAAAAGTCAGTGCAGAAATGTCAGTGCCTGCACAATAAATTGGGACCAGCTCCAGCTCTGCAAAAAACAGTATTACCTGTCTTATAAGAAACTGCTTTTGACTGAAAGCCGTTGCAGCTAGCTGAGAAACTGTACCACTCAGAATTGACTGCAAGATAAAAGACACTGCTGTGGTGCCAATGCCTGGGAATACATTCTGGCAGGAATCTTGTCTCAAGATTTTTATTAGACTTTTCTTGGTTTAAATGAGTTGCAACTCATCCTGCAGCGGGTCATCTCGGAGGGCAAAAGCCTTAAGAACTCCCCATTCTGAACCTTCACAGTCTCCTTGTGCTGCACCTACAGCAAGGCTTACACTTTGGGATATTACAGGGAAACACACTATGGCTTCAAAAGCTTTTCCAAACCATCAAGCAAACTGCCAAAAGGTGTGCCACAGACACGAGTAACATGATGCCTGAATAGTTCAGGACTCATTTAAAAGCAGCCTTTGGGAAGGCGCTAACTAGAATCCAGGGTATCACCAGCAGCACATAAGATTAAAAGGGAACGTGTAAACTAAAAGCAAAGTCCCATCTAACACAGACACGGTGTAAGGTTGAATCATGGCATTAGGTTACGGAGCACAAAAGCTCCTCACAAAAGAGCTCCAAGGACCTGATTCAGTTTTCCTGTTTAAACGTAATTTAGGGCCGTCCAGCAGTCAAATCAAAACAAAGGCAGAAGAGACATGCTCACCCTCCCGCCTCTGGCAGCAGAAGAAAACAGATTGCTCAAGATCACTAATTGCTGCATCTCCGTTCCCTCCCTCCCCAAATTTAAGACACTTCCTGCCTTTAGTTAAAAATATTATCGTAAGTAGTGCTGTGAAAAAACAGTATTATTTACAGGGCTAGGCAATTAATCTCCCTCAGTTCTGTCAATTCATGAGCTCAGTGTAAACTTTAAAAACTGTTGGTGTCTTCTAAGAAGCTGGTGAGATGTTAACAACTTCCTGGTAGTTTTATCCGGAATCTTAAAATCCTGAAAAGCTGTGGGAGGGTGGGAGTGCTGGTAAATGGAAGCTGATCCACTGAGAAGCCAAGATAAACTCCTTGCCATTTCACAGGTATCCTTTCTACCTAAACCATGGAAGATATACAAATCAGATACACAGCTCTTATGATATAGTTGTGAGAGATGACTGCCTTTAAGTTTCAATTATTTTATCTATGTTAACGGCATCACATATTTATCTGAGCCACTGATCAAGATCCTTGACTTCCAACACTCAGTTGATTCGGAATTGCTAGCCTTGGGTACAGCATGATTCTAACTTCATCTTCTCACATAGTATTTATTTTATTACAGATGTATTTCTTCCACTGGGCTTATATTTTTGTAATTGTTTTAATTTCACTGTTTGCAAACACTTCTTTCAGTTTCTTTTCTTGTCTAGAAGAAGGCAGACGCAGACAGTATCTGCAGAAAAGGAAGCTGAACCACCTTGTTATGCAGTGGATTTGCCATCTTCTCAAACACTTTTAGACAGTTTAATCCATCTGAATTTATTGCAGTTAACTTAAGACTTGATTATTTGCTAACACACTTATTCAACCGCATACCCCAGGCTAGCCAAAATCTCTGCCCCACTCCCAGCCAAACCACCACTTCACCAGCCAGCCTCTACCTAGCTCAGCCTGGCTACTAGCCCACCACTATGGCAACCCTCCCTTCGTTCCATCACTGCAACCCTCAGAAGTGCCCCGACTCCAACCCTGCGTTTGTGCTAGTGTCTGCTCCTTGCATCGGGAACCCTGCCGTCACCGTGGTCCACATGAGGGACTCCATCCTCCAGGAGCTGGATGAGGAGTAGCCGGGGCCACAGAGGTCCCTAGGGTATAGATGGTGCTGCGTCTCAGAGGGCCTGGCACCTTTATACTTCTGTTTAGAACAAACACGTAAAGGCGAGGGATACGTTTTATAAAAAAGGAAGTTTTTCTTCCACAGATAGCACCATGGAATATGTTCACAGCTGTGCTGTCACAGGCAGAGAGAGGCTGGCTCAAAACGCAAGTACAGAATACCAAATAATGAATAGTTTGCATGAGAAGGTACAGAGAAGGTCAGGTCATGTCCTAGAAGAAAGAAACCTCAAAACCACAGGAACATTGTTCTGCGAGCAGTACGGCATAAGCGCTTCAGGTAAAACAGGTGACACATGATGTACATCTTTTCCCCCATCATGGCACTCTGACCAAAGCGCTGTCCTCATGATACATTGTTTGATTTGCCAGGAATAAGAGCGATGTAATCTTCCCTTCACTCTGGCAAACGTACAAGACATTTAAAGATGCTTTTGTGATCTCTAAATCAACTTGGTGGTCTCTTACTATACTTTAAGTACCAATGGGGAAATACTGGGAAGATTAAATTGCTGCCTGTTTTGCAGATAAATAAAACATTTCTTAAAAGAAGACAATTTATTTCTCTCCATCTGACTAGAATGTCAAGACTGAAGTAATTTTGATCTAAATGACCAGACGGTAAATGTGAAAATAATTGCTTCAAAATTGTTTATCTAAAGTAAAAAAAAAAAAGTAAATTATATCTTGCCTGTGTATAATGTACTCAATTTTTCTGTCCTTTTGAAGATGCACTGCCCATGCTCATCACAATAAATGCAGCTTTTAACAGGTATAAATTTCCCATTTTTACAGTAAACATCTTTTTTCCATTTCAGTCTGAGGGAGGACTGAATGTTTCCTCAGCAGTAAGGGAAGGTTGTGGTCACCAGTCTTCCTCACACAAGCACAAAAGCTATTTGTTTATCCTCACACCGTTGCTGACACCTGACATTCCCGCACAGGCAGAGCAGTGCGCCTCTTACCCCAGCCAGTCCCCCTGGGGTGAAGAAGAATTAGTTTATGGACCAAAACAAAAGTTACCATCTTTAGTAGGCAGGCAGCCGATCAGTGTTCATTTTTAACTTCTACTCCCTTCTTCAGCTGTTGTGTTACAGTAAATAGAGTCACTCTCACACAAGGGATTTATTTTACTAGTGATGGACCTGACCTTCAGAGTCTAGATCCGCACCTTCCCAACACTTGGGGATCATGGACTTTGGGTCGAGCATTCCCTGTAAGCCATCTGTCCTCACCATGATCATGCCACAGATTCCTCATACGCTGTATTAGTTACAAATGGGTGTACAGAAGTACTTTTATAGACCAAGCCACTCTCCATGTATTGCAGGAATTAAAGAGCAGCCTGCCTGGCAAACACAAAGTCTAGTGGGGACAGCATGTAAGAATACCTGCACTGGATGCAATTTCAGGATGATCCAGGACTCATGCGTCAGAGGAGGATGGAAAAAGTCACGGCAAATAACTCGCAGGCCTGAAAACTCCCCTTGTCCTAGCTTCCCTATGCAAGTTCACAGAATAAATAGCTTAATTTAATTGTTCATTGGGCTCCTCAGATTAGCTTGGGATACCAGAAATAACAAAATGAGCAGTCATAAGAGTGGCAGAGATGACCTTATAAAAAGTCACCTTTTCCCCCTGTAAGCCTAATCACCAAGTTATTACTCAGTATCTTGACAGCAAGACAGAGGACAAGGCAGCAACACAGAAAACCTGTCTCTCTCTCCCTTTCATCTTTCCAGAAAAGAGCAAAAGGGAAGAGAAACCAACCCAGAGTAAGAGCTGGTGTTACATGCCCTTAGCAGACACTTAATTAACGTCATATTATAACAAGGCCCAGAAGCGACTGTGAAACATCTCCGGGCTGAGAAGAGCTTACTGCCTTCTCACCTGGCTTCAGGAACACTCCCCAGCAATGAGCAACCCAGTGAGAAATTCACCTTTGCTGCTGACTTGCAAATATGCCGTCAGGGTGAAGACGGTCCTAGAGAAAACAAGCCTAGCTCAAGCCCAGCTACTCCATTCATCATCCTTCAGCTCATTTCCCCTCAAGGGAAAGGGGGAAAAAACAATTAAAAAAAAAAAAAAATCAAGATTTTAATGGTTAACTAGATCTTGGGAACAAGTGTACTGTTTGCTTCCTCTCTGATGACAAAAACTGCGTAAAAAGGACTTCAGAAGGTAAAGTCCTCACCACAAAAAAAAAAAAAAACAAACAAAAACCAAAACCCGAACAACAAAC
>VZSZ01009124.1:473294-530581 GCA_013398815.1 Ibidorhyncha struthersii
GGGCGGCGCTGACTGCCGCGCCGGGCGTGGGCGAGCCCGAGCGGAGGGCGTCTCCTCCGGCGGCCCGGGCGGTTTCGTACGTTTTTCCTCTTCTCCTTCCCGCCAGCCGCCGCTGAGGGACTGGGCTGGGCTGGGCTGGACTGGGCAGGGCAGGGCAGCTCCCTCCGTCCCGCCGGGTGTGCGTCCGTCCGTCCGGGCCGGGAGGCGGCTCCGCTGGGCGCAACCCACCGCCCTTTGCATACAGGTGCCGTTCCCCCGCCCGCCCCCTGCCTCTTCCTGCTCCTTGCGATCGCCAGCGGGTTTCAGCAGCTATATTTACAAGCGAGGTTAAGGGAATTGTAAATTTCTGCCTTACCTGAACACCTGCCTTTTATGCAGCTGAGCATTAGATTATTTCCTTTCCACCCTGCCTGCTTTTGAGGAACAGGACTACTGCACCCGCCCCGTTCCAGTGGAATAGACACATTGGGGTCCCGCAGCAAAGCACAGAAGGAAAACGCTCTCCGAGTCCGTTATTTTACAAGAAAGTTCTGATTACAGCAGCGGAGCAAGGCTTAACCCTTCTCTAGTCAGGCATTTGTTTGGTATCACCTCATCGCAGAGAATTTCCACGCGCACAGCTGTTTCACGTTCAGTGCGGACCACTGAAGCACATCAGCCCCGTGGCATTACAGCAGGGAGACCTGCAGGAAAGGGGTGTATACCTCTGCCTTCTCTGCCCTTTATAACGTGCCTCCAAAGCAACGCTGCGCAAAACAAAACCAGCTTTGCCCGATGGTGACGAAAGGATCTTAGAAACTGGGCTGTCGCAGATCTGAAAGACTGCTTGAGATCATGGAAAAAATCCACAACTCGTTGCACGCTTGATGATGGCTCTGGGGGACTAACGAGACCTCACTGGTGCCCATCTTCCGAGCTCTGGAAGAGAAACCTTACGCAGCTGATCACGGAGCCACTCGTTCCTGTCTCAGAGTCAGTGCAGTCTGTTAAAGTGAGGGTGGTCCCGGGGAAGGGCAGGAGAAGCTCCACTGCTAAGGGGCAGTGACTCCCAAAGGCGTTAACGTGTGGAATGACTGGGAATCAAGACTCGTGTTTTTTTTTCCTGCAGGCCAGGAGAAACAAGGGAACATATTACTAGCTGGGCCTTGTGTCACTGCCAATTTTAAAATAATGACTTTGACTCTTCAAAAAACCTACCCTACATCTACTTTTCGCACCTTTCAAACTGCCTTAGGAGGCAACTCCTGCTTTGTTTGCTAGGCAACATGGTTTGTATTTTACAATTTCCACGCTAGGCAACATGGTTTGTATTTTACAATTTCCACTCTAAGTACTCAGTGTTCACTGTAACTTTGTTTTTTTCCAAATCATACCTCAAAACTTATCTATAACATACTTCACTTCTAAACTAACATCATACATAATTAACACTTGACAAAAGTCTATCTAAAACTGTCATTGTATTTATCTTTTCATACACACTGAATACAGTAAATAAAAAACATCCTGTGAAACATCACTGTGGTCACAGATACCATTAAAATAGCTATAAAATGCAGTGAATGGTAACGTTTCTTGAGTGCAACCACTAAAACAAGGTCTGGAGCGGAAGGCTGACAACTTTTAGGATGACTTATTAATTCCCAAAATTNAATGTAGTTGGTAACGAGCAGTTAGATTACGTTAACTTGAAACGAGCTTTCTTCTTCTATGAGATGCAAAAAAAGCTCTTCCCTTCTGTATCTATGTGCTCTGCCAATAGGAAATGGCACTTCAAGGGGAGTGATTTACGCATGCACAGCATCAGCGTTCCTGTCTTCGTATTATACACACATGACCGGCCTCAGTTCCAGTAAGAAAATAGTTAGGAAAACAAGCAGATTATTGCAGACTTGAAACTTGTGTTTCAAGTCCTATTCTCAGGGACATTTTTTAAAGATGAAACTATTTACTAAAATAAAACCAGATGGAGTTATAGGGAAACGTGAAGCTAAAAGGCAGTAAGAGGGACACTGGCTGCAGTGTTTCTGAGTGGTGAAGGGTCTGTCTCAAACCTCAGGGCATTCATTTCAAATCTTTGTTGAGGTTAAAAAACCCCCAAAACTTTAAGGTAGGACAGAAGGACACAGATGATGATCTTAATTAAAAACTTTGTCCCTGGGCAAAATATCAAGCTCTAGAACTTCACACATCTCACCAACTGGAATGTCAGGGGCACAAAAACTGCAAGAGCAGAGATCTCTGCCCTCACCGCAGGGAGGAACGTGACCAAAGGTGCTGTGCATCATATTTCAAATATGTTCAGAAGGGGAAGACACACAGCCTAATTACAGGGTAATCATTGGCCAGCTATAGGAGCGCAATGACAAAATCAATCAGGACCCCAATTATAGGATGGTGTTCCCATCACTCAAGGAAACAAATACGCTTAGATGTAACTTCAGTCATGATTACATGGAAGCCAGAGCCCTTTCCATCATCCTCTGTCTTGTTTCCTTCATCACGGTTCTTTTAATGCTTCTTTGTTTGTCCACGGGGCCCTTTCCTGACTTGGAGGGTAAGGGAGAGAGCAGAAAACACTTGATGACATAACTCAAAGTCTGCATCTGTACAACAATACCAAACCCAGGACAGATTAGCTGGAAGCTCTCCCCCGAAAACAGTTCTATGCCGCCCTCCTTCACTAAACAGGATTTCCCCCTCCCACTTCCAGCATCCCCCTGGAACAAAACTTTCCAATGTATCTTACTTGAAAACCAACAGCCAGAGGGTTTTCTTTTAACTATGGCATACTACAGTTCAAAACAGAAAATATAATGGAATGGAATAAAATTACATGATACATCTTCCAAAAACCATGTCTCCACTGAGAGATTTATCTCGCATCTGGTGATGAGAAGCTGCTGCAAAATCTCTCCTCTTCAGTAGCAGATATGAGCTATGATCTCGAGCCTTGCTTGCAGAATTCCAGATCGGGCCATTACAAGTCATAACTAAACAGCCTGAATTTTCCCCGAAGTCACAAGGACGAAACTGAAACTCCTATGCTTTCATGAATAGGGGAGCATACAAAGTACTTTTGCTCCTTCTGGACGTGGTAAGAGCACTGTGGCCTTTTGATGTAAAGACAAACTTTTTCACCAGGGAGAACGATGTTCCCTCCCAGCACACAGAGAGCAAAAAAAAAAAAAAATCTCTCTTCAAAGCATGGAAGAGGACCTTATTGCAAAACATTACCTCTGCCAGTACTAATATAATAATCCTCCTGCTTTAGCAAAGGAAGAGTGAGATGGAACCTGTGACTGACTCGCATAGAACAGACAAAAGCTCTGTATTTTCTATAGGGTAGTGGATCATACCCATAAGATATCCTAAATAAACTGCTGGAAAGCGTGACGCCACATGGGAAAAGACCTGGAGTCCAATTACAGAGATAAATTCTTACTCAAGGAATGAGAAGTGCTTAGACTATGTGGAGGATCATAAATTACACTCTTATTAGAGTTGCCAGGCTGTCTAAATTGCACTGGAGCATTAAGTCAGTAGAGCAGAGACCTGAGTTGCGATTATATGGAAGTTGCATCATCCACAGTTGTCATTTTTTCCTCCCTCTTCTAAGACTTTTTACGCATCTCGTTGCTTACGCTTTCTTGTATGCTTTCTCTTGCTTATAAATTTATCTTTGATGCATGAATCCTTACTAAGATAACTATTGCATTTAGGAGCTTAATACAGGAGTGACACACAGGATCGCGTGATAGGCACAGAAGTCTCAAAACTATCACAGCTAAGCAGTAAGCCGTTATTCGGGTCAGCATCGCACACACAAACATGGCTTGCACTGGGCAGGAAATCAGCACGCAGAATATGGTTCAGAGCCTATCTCCCCAAAACGTTCAGGTTAAGAAAGAACTGGCCCAAGAGGGAAAAGCTGCAGCTTGACATTTAAATTGATCCCAGCGTGATAACACGGGCCAGCTCACTAGGAATTCACATAGCATCTATGGCAAAGACCATTGTTTGAGTACATTAATTAATATTAAAGTCATGTTCTAGTTATGGAAGCAGCATATCAGTTTTTAATTTCACGTTCCCAGTACAATTTTAGCAGCCCATTAATCCTTTGTGCAGCAGGTACCAGCACCAGCACACCTCTTCAGTGAGGAGCACCCCGGGGGAGCACAGGGTCCCAAAGAGAAGAGTCCTGCTAGTTTCTAGGTCTCCCTGTCACTAACATCTTTCCTGGGGAATAAAATGGAAGCTTATATTCCCCATCCCCTGAGGTGCTGAGCACTCAGAACCTTGCAGGAACAGCCAGCTGAAACAACAGGAACCGTTCGTATCGGGCGATGTGAATGCCAGAGGCAGCCTTTAAATCCTTGCTGAGCATTTCTTTGTGAATAAACAGTTGCGAATACCTGTGTCTCAGGACTAGCAGTTGCACAACTGTTGCCACTGCCACAAGGGAGGCGGTGGGAGCATGTGGGGACAGGGCAGAGATTCCCCTTTTGGCACCACTGCACAGAGAGATCAGCCTAAGCTGCCACTGGAGGCACAGCTCCGGGGAGACATACACAACTAACGCACCGGAAAAACATGGGCAGAGATCTCCCGTTTAGGGTTTCCTAATTCTGGAGCCATTCCAGGCCCAGCTCCTGCTCCAGGCAGGACAGTCTGTCACCAGAGAGCAGTAGCACAATGGAAAAGTTCAGCTGTTTCCTCTTCCCTTGATACACCCCCCACATCGGGCAGAGCTTCAGCCCTTTTCAGGCTCTGGCTCCTTTTGCACCAGAGAGAGAGTCAAGCCTTCAGTTTGGAACCTGCAGTAGTAAAAAGAGCTTAAAAACCCTTTACTTACCCAACTGTTTTTCCTCACTCAGACAGTTTTAATGACCTACACTAGACCGCTGAATGACTCATGGCTTAAAGTGAGAACATGTAAATTTAAGGTCATAGGTGTGGGATAGGAAGGAACAGCTGCTCAGAACACAGCTCAGCGCAACCCTTGTGCTCAGGGGTCCTCGGTGAATCCTCTGCGTAAGTACTCAGTGCGAGTACCTGAAGGTTAGTAATAGGTACGCACAGCTCGACACACTCAGATACACAGAAGAGACCACAGAACCAAGATGAAAGAGTGGAACTGAAATAAAGAAATACTTTACAGTCCAAAACCTGCAAATAGCAATTAAATGACTGCTCAAGCGAGCACAAACATTGATTATACCAGAAGAAACCATGCACACCTAGATACACAGGGGGTTTTGTTTGTTTTTGTTGTCATTTCACATTAGTCATTACAAACGAACACCAGAGCTGAGCACAAACTCTATGAGTCACAACCATATTCATTCTAAAAATTCTGACATCCCGTTTTATGCAAATATTCAGGGACCTGAGCATCCACTCCCACTCCACTCATGTCCCAGGAATATAACCACAAAACCCAGTGTATTTCCCCTGTTAGGTAACAGTTCTCCCTTCCCCTTGAGGTGATACCATGTTGTCTGCCCCATTACTGATAAGGCTAAGGAAGAAAGACTGCCAGGAGCATGACAACTTGTTGGAGAAAAGGCTGGCTTCTAAGCCAATTTACATTTGATTCATGTAAAATTCCCAAGTTAAAGTTGAAGGACGTTCCTAGAGGTCCTAACTCTTACTTCAGTAAGCCCTGCCTAGACCTCTTCCGCAACATGCACAGTTTCTGCCAGATTGTGGTTACTTCTAGTTATTTTTTAAGGCAAGTCCTAAACTCTGAAGGAGCTGAAACATTCTTCCTGCTACCTTAGGAAACTGCCATCAAAGAGGCAAGATAGTTCACAGGTTTATGGTTCTGTTTTGTTGGTTTTTTTTTTGTTTGTTTTTTTTTTTTTTTTTTTTTTAAACTTCTCCAGGAAGCCATGTAACAGAACTTATTTTTTATAACACACACTTATTTAAAGAACCAGATATTACTGTTAACAAAGTTCACTATAACAAGAAGTCAGGATGAAAAAGAGTAGAAAAGGGGAAAGGCTGGTAACACCCACCTTTATGTAAATCAGTTCATGCAACACCGTTTGCGATAGTTTTGCATAGTACTAGGCACCCTATCTCAAGTATAGTCTTAGCAGGTAGTGTGAGAAGACAGATGAACATCAAAAATTTAAACGTACTGAGAAACTGCAAGCCTTAAAAAGCAAATCAAGGAGAGGACACGATAACCGCGGAGCAAAGAAAGAAGGGAATAGAGCAGTTTGGTATTTCCTATTCTCCCCCGCACAGGAAGCTACAGAGCATTCGGCAACTTTCAGAAATAAGAAAAAATTCTCTCTTTCTTCACAGGTCATCAGATTGCAAAACTTTTCATTAGAAGAAATTACTCAAAGGTCAACAATACGCAGTTACTCTGATTAGCAAAAATGCCAACAGGCTTTCACGTGTCAAGCTGATCTCTAAATACATAAGGTAGAGTCACAACTCAGGGGAAGACAACCTGCACACTAGGGATCTCTCACGTTTCAGCCCAGACCATCCGATACCAGTCACTCTGAAAGGAGACAGGATGCTGGAGGAGGTGGCTGGGCAACGGCGCTCGATGATCTGGCTGCGTTTTGGCAGTGATGGAGCAGCTGAAGACCCCTGACGTGCTGCTTTTCTCAACAGCTGTGTTCCTCCTGCAGAACCGATCCATCCCATCCACACTGCTAGACATGCCACAGTCCTCGTTGCAGAGGCACTTTCCACACCTTTTCCAGGAACTTAAACTTTCAAAATACACATTTGGAAGGCTGAAATATTTCATGCTTGCTCTCCAAGAATAAAGTACGCTTTTGTGCAAAGTATTTTTGGTAATTAGAAATAATAGTTTGGATGGGGGAAAGGGGAGAGCTTGAAAACTCAAATGGCTTTTTATTTTGAATAAAAATCTAAGGCACTTAGAAACACACAAGAAATTGCTAAACTCCAACATTTGGATAGACAGTCAAAGCACCAATCTTCCAGAAGCTATGCCCGTGCTCAGCCAGCTGGATGAAGACATCCAGCACACAGACCAGTGGTTCCAGTTCTACTTCTAGTCCTGGCTTCCCCTAAGCTCTACTTCAGATAATGCAAGCAGTGTATTCAGCTGCCAGACAGACAAAGAAAAGCTGAAAGAATTCCTTAGCTACAGATGATTGCTACACATTTTATTCTTTTTTTCTTTGCTTCAGCATTAGGTCATCAGGTAATTTTTAGTAACATTTTGTATTCAGAAAAGCTGGGATTTACAGTCTAGAGTTCTTTGAAAGCATCCCATCTCCAAAAGTTATTAACAAAAGACAGTATTTTCCCCTAAATGACGTTTAACATCAAATCTTTTGTTAATTTTTTAAACATCTTTTCAAACAATTTAAGAGAAGAAACACATTTCCTATGGCTAGAAGATTACCAAGATGGTTAATTATCACCAACTCTTCCTCATGCTTGAGGATTCTTGTGCCAGTAAACACTTCACTCAAGAATCCCACAAAGCCTCAGTGTCTCACAAGCAGAGACTTTCTACTCACATTGGTAAAGACAAGAAAAATTATACTACTTGCTAGCCAAACAGTACTTCCTTCCAACACTCTTGGCCTTTTTAAACCTGTCACTTTTCTTTTAATGGCAACATGATTAAGGGTGTAATTGGAGATCTGTACTTGCTGATGCCTCTAGGGTGGTGTTCTCTTCACATCTGCAAAATCAAATACAACGCGCATATGTAGCTTTAACAAAACACAAAACAGAAAATCATAAAGGTGAACAGGTGCAGGAAGAACAAGATTAAAAACTCATTCTCCTTTTACATTTTTTTTTTTTTTTAAACAGGTTGTGAAATATTTCCAGGAGTTCTGTCATCTCCTCTATTTATTTTCTGTATAAGTGTGCAACTGCTAGATCTTGTGCATGACTGATATTCCAAGTTAGACAGCTCCATCACTTTTGCTAAGGAATTTTAGAGGAAAAGAAGAGTAAGTTCTGTGAAGTATTTGATATTTTTCTAGTTATCAAAATTGTAAAGGAAAAGACAAAGGCCCTGCAATCGGTAAGAATTCAGGATTGGAGCATAAATTGAAGAAGCACCTATAATGTGGTTATTTGAATTTTCATTGCTCTCATAATAATCTCTTACATGGCACTAACTGTGATAACTCTCTTGCTGCACTCAAACAAGTAGGATGCTTTTGGATTTTTCATGAAAAGGTGTCATAAGTAGCTTGCAAGGAAAAACAAAATGTTCAAGAGACTTCAAATCCCAGTTATTTGCAATAGCTGAAACCACACTTTGCAGATTCCTGCCTCTGAATATAACATAGTGTCAGTTTAAGTAAAGGCATGCAAGGCTGCTAGAAATGTGCTTTTTTAATTCTAGGAACTGACAGATAAAGAAAGATACATCAATAAATCATTACAGTCTGCCTACTCCACCTTTAAAATTCCCAACACGACTGTACCGAAAAAACCTGTTATGCTAAATCTCAGAATTATCTGGGTCCAACAGGCACTACTATTACATTCTTCCAGTTAGAATTTAACCTTTGTGATTCTGAAAGAATTATATTCTACCTCATTTATGAAAAATTGAGAAGCAATAGTGTATGTAGACACCCCTCCACTCTTTTTTAAAACAGAGTAAACTACTAGAAAGAGTAGGTTCAAAGACATGGTTCAAATTCAAGAAACTTCTTAAATTTTAAAAAGACAATCTCAGCTAAACATCACTCAGAATGGAGATGTGCTCTACAATTTGTAAAAAATAACTAGATTGCCTGTGCCGTGTAATAACTTTACTGAACAAATAGCTCGAGATGTACTTTTCATAATTTTTATATACAAAACTCATAGAAGAATAAAGCTTTAAGTAATGGTTTTACAGAATACACTGCAATTAATTATGGCATAGTATGTTCTCAGATAGTCAATACCAAGCTCACAAGTCAGAAGCATCTACCATGGGGCATTTAAAATTGTAACATGCTCTTCTCATCTTTGCAATTACAAATGATTTTTAAGATGCCCCACTCTTCACCAGCACTTAGCTTTCACCCAATGCAAATTAATCTACAAACAAGTACAGAAATCCTGGAGGTCTGATTTAGGGACAACATTCAGCATCGCTTTAGACATTTATTACATGATAAATTAATTTACTAAATGGAAAGTTTCTCTTAAGTAATCTTTGGGTAACTTAAACACATTTAGTTAAGGACAACACACAAAATTTAACTTAAGGTATCTTCTCCAAATGATGAGTTTGTGCTAACTTGCAGAATAACAACACTTGCAGAATTTAATATAGTGCGGCTTTTAAAACATTTGCCATCCATAGCTAGTACTTTTTTTCTTGCCTATTTGATTCAGGGGATATGGCAGTTAAAATGCAATGTTAGCATCTTCAAGGCTACTTTAAAATAAAATGTAATCACACTAATCATCATTTACTTTTTTGTACTTAATTATTTCATTATAGTCACATTTCACTAAACCAAATAAAGTTCGGAATAGTAAGTATGAGTGACCGTGCTTTATGAATTATTTCTACTGTGCTTCTATAAAAACCAACCAAAACCATCCCAACTTAACAACCAAATTAAAAAATCTAGGATAAATCTATCCAAGAGCCCAACCCATTGAGTTACCAAAACATTAGCAAGAACAAGGTTTCAGAAAGATACAAGTGTGATTACATTTTGAATTTCGACATTTTAAAGCCTTTACTTTCACTGATGTAAGGTATTTTTTTTTTTTTAAACACACGCACATCCTTATTTTTTTCCCTTTAGATCACAGCAGAAATCAAATCATCATGTGTGAGTGAATGACTACCCATGCTTAATCTAAATGGCAGACAACACAAGTTACAGAAACCCGGAGAAAGACTACAGTAGTTTACAAAACGTAAAACAAGGTTAACAGATATGCCTTCTTTAGGTTAATACATAAGAAGGGTTTTAGGAACTATATATCAATAGCTCAGACTATGCAGTGTTTTCTCCTCCCTTCCAGAGGTCTGTGAAATAAAGTGGTAAACATGTTCTCTTCGATATTCAGTTCAGTAAGAGTTTAGTTGCAAAAAGATTATACTTGCATAAATATAAAAACACACGATAAAGCAAAATATTTTAATTAGTAAGCCAATCATAAATAAATTCACCTAAAATTAACAGAAGAAGCAGCTATGTTCTTTCTACATGGATACTTTTTTTAGCATGTTTTAATAGTCAACTTCATTGTCTAGCCTGGGACAAAACAATTCATCATTGAGCACTCAACAATTGTGCACACTGAGCTAAGTCTTTTTTTAGTTACATTTTTTACATTTTCTTTACAAATGTAATACTTATGTACATTATATATTTTATTTCTACAACTGATGTACTTTACTGAAACTCTACAACTTTCACAGGGAATTCGCTGAAGTCTTTAGTAAATATGAATCATTCCTTTTAAAAAGAAATTCATATAAACAACCAACCTACAGCACTGCCCTTTGACGTCTCTGATAAGAATTTGGATCTGGAAGGGCTACTATAATAAATGTAAGAAAAAAGGCTTTGCCTAATTGTTCATTTCATTAAGAAATATCATCCCACATAGCTACATAAATTCACCAGCTTGCAATAAACAGAGCACCATACCGCTGCACAACTGGAAACATGTATAAACCAATTTAAAGTTTACTAGTGAAACAGCTTCACCACTCCTAGCACTTTTTAGACTGAAGTAAATCTGCAAAATTCTTTTGGAAACGTATACTTCTTTTGCTGTAAAGCTTCCAAGACAGTGCTGGTCCACTCTATATTGTGAAGAACAAGTATCCACTTTTGTAAATTCCCATATGCTTCTTTTGGCCCACGCTTCTATCTGAAGTCAGGATTTTTCTTCTATTTATTCCTTGTTCACTTACAAATCTGCTGTTGAATATTAAGTAAGAATTCATAATATGAGAAAGCTGCTTCTGTCCGATCCTCAATTAAATGCTGAAAAAACTCTGTTTTGGCAGGGTTCTCATCTCTGAAAGAAGAGAGGAAGCTATTTTAGTCCAAACATTGAGCAAAAAAAAAAAAAAAAAAATCCACTGTCAATTCAAGCAGAAGCATCAGTTCTAATGAATTGCTTACTGTCCTTTCAAGTCTAAATTCAGTTCAAAGATACTACAATTGCAAGTAATCCAGAGTTTAGTAAAAAAGCCTAGAGTTTGTAATACACTATCAAACAGCAGCATCTTTTAATAAGTAAAAAATGGTAGAAAAGTGCATGAAATAGCATTTAAAATATCTTGTAGAAGCACAAAAAAGGAAACAAAAATGAATTTGCTTTAGAAGTTAACAAATATGCTGGTGGCAATGAATTCTAGAAGGGTTAAATTACATCCTGATATAGATTTAAAAACTGGAAAATTTACATCTCTGGTTGCATGTAGTCTCAATGCCCTCCCCATTTTTTCTTATTTGGCAACAGAAGAGAGAAGATAAATGTGTCAAACACCTAGTTTCCACAATTATTGCCCCAATAAGAATTTGCTGGGACACAGCCACAACACTAACAGTTGAAGAACTTCAGTCCTATATTTAAATATTATTTAGCTGAGTAAGAAAGTCAATACTCTCTAAAATGTGATCTCCACATCAGGCTGAGTAAACTGAGTACTCTAGAGAAGACACGTAAACTCAAGTCAAAACATTATATAGAATTTAAACTTCTTTAAGCAGGTCATGACTTGAGAAGGCTTCAGAACTTGCCTCATATGTCATAAATCAACTGCGGTCCTATGGTGCTCAGTAACAAATACATACAATTATTAAACCATCTACAGATTATTAACCTTACTTGAACTTTTTTTTTTTTATGCGTAGGTATTGAAGAAAGCATAAAAGCTATACCAGAAATTAACCTGGTTAACCCCATTGATCATAAGGACATCCGCTGATTTAGTACATTCTTAACATATAAAAATATGCAACTAATTCCTACCAATAAAATTATTAACTGAATTTGCACTGGTTTCAAAGATGACCTTTGCTGCTAAGGGGTTTTAGATAACAGCACAGTATCAACTGGAAAGAGGATGTTATCCAGTTTCTTCCAGGTCAGATATTCCCGCTTTTCATCACTGTCAATTAGAAATTGTAAACACAAGATGCCAATAATTACTCACTGTTTAATGGTAACACTTACTTTATTACTTGAAGAACTGGACTTAAAGGTCTGCTGTCTCTAAGCCATGATATAAACGATCGCGTTCTTTCTGAAGAAAGTGCATCTACCTCAGGAAGCTGTGTCTGGTTGAAGGGAATTGAAAGAAGTCATCATCTTTTATTATCAAAACTATTTAAAAAAAAAATAGATCCTGATAGTTGTAACATGACCCAAGACACAATTTCTATTAAGAGATTACCAACCATGGATTACGTATACATATTTTTTCTTCAGCTTGAAGTACAAAAATTCAGTAATATCTGTTCTGTAGGAAACAGTAAATCTTTAACTTAAACTGCCTTTTAAGTGCAAAAGATTTTAGAAAGCAAGCTCATTAAAGAAGTCGTCTTTACAAAATGCTGCTTTCCCTGTTTTCTTGCCTTTATCTTTGCCTGTCAATCCAGTTCCTACATGTTGCATTTTGCACTGAAAAGATGAACAAAACATGAAGAAGTGAAGTCTGAATTGTAAACAAGTTTCAGCGCAAAGATTATACTGGACTATGTGGTTGACGAATGACATGAAAAACACAGAATTAAAAAACTTGAGCCATTCACTGAGCTAAATATACTAACTCTTAGGCCAATATAACCTTTTAAGAGAGATGATATGACATAAAAGAATTGATTACAGATTTAAAAGTAATTCCATTGTTACCTTTGTAATAAATGAAAGGAAGACATAATTTAAAAACAAGCATAGCTTGTTTATGTTAGTTCTCTCATTTTCATTATAATAAATCCTATATAACCATTGGAAAAAAGTTATCATCCTTCCTTTATCCAAGTTCTTCTGAAAAATCTCTCAACTAACACTTACCAGCAGCTAATCAGAGCTAAATTGCTCATACAAGCAAAATACAAAACCCCGAACAAGCTGTCCAATTTTATAGTAGTCGTAAAGCTCACCACTCTTAACCTGTTCTTATAATTCCCACTTGTCACTTATTTTTCTGCTTCATACTATGCAAGCTTTATAAGCAGGAAATCTCTTCCTATGTGTTTCTACAATGCCTAACACATTTTTGGTACTATCTGACTATAACTATTTCATTCTGAACTTTATTCTAGAGTGTCTTAAAAGGGTCCATCCTTACCCGCCACTTGTTGACATTTTGGAATCACTACCCACAGAAGAGGGGGTCGTCTTTTTTAATTGCTGCTCTGTTTCACAAACAAGACTATAGGTACAGGTTATAACATAAAACCCCCTCCACCAAAACATGTATCTAAGGGTCTCTGATGTCCTAATAGCTAAAAGCGTTTCTTTTTAGCGTTGACTCAAGGCTTGGAAGATGAGCAAAACTTAACTCTTACCCTTCACTTAGAGGCCTACCATGTCATAGCATAGACTTGGTATCTTACAGCAGGGTTGGAGAACACTAAGCTTCTGAACACCACGATACCAATAAAATAACTCTAAACTTAACAATTAACATGTCTGAATAGATAATTCTTGCATTTGTTCTACGAAATTCCATCCTATTCTTGTGAGCCCACATGCATTTCCATCAAAATAATAAAAGTAGTAAACAATTTTTTGGCATTCTATGAATGCCAACATTTACATGTTAACATTCTTTCCTTGAAAGCATCTGACAACTTCTATCTGTCTCCTATGGAGTTGGCAAGAGGTTAGAAGGTACGCAATAAAAACCCCCTAATTCATAGTTACATAATTAAGAACTGGAAGTGCAGAAAAAAATAGATTAAATATAGATTCCAAACGTAAACAGTATACAGGACAGCTCATTAAAACGCCTACCATTTTCTGCGGTACTGATGCATAGTTTGGGTATCCAAGAACATCTTTTATGAAGTTGTTATCACAGTTTTTTCCAATCCAAATGTAAAAAATCTGTAAGATGTCAGAATCAGTTTTAGTAAGGGCCTCGTATACATTTTAGACAGACAAATGGTGATGTAATTGGAGTAATACTAGAGTATCTTTCATGCCAATGAATCACTTGAGAGCTCCAGCTGCAATTCATATATACATCTCTATATTCATTATTTGTACATTTACTTATTAATACATTGGTAGCATTTGGAATAAGACTGTTAAATGTCATAAAAGATATAGGTAGAACGTAAATACTGAAAGAATGAGGATGCAGGACACATCTATATTGGAACAGTTAATGCACTAACTTCCCATGTTACCTCCTAAAATTTTATAAAGTCACACCACTGTGTCAGTAACTGCACACTGACTTCTAAATCTAAACAAGTCACAGAAGCATCCATTATGAAAACACATTATAGTAATAATGTTGGACATCTGGAGAGAGAAGCTAGTTTGACATTCATGCTCAGCCTCTGAACTCATAGAAGGTTTAAAGCACTTTCTAGACTGCCATTAGAGTAGCATAATGCTTTATCACCTTATTCAAATAGCATGATGCTTTATCCAATTAAGCGTGGTTTTGGTATATTTCTATGAATAACTTAAACTGTACCTATAGATTTTTTTTTCCACTCCCCACAATTCCCTCACTCTTGCAACTCTTACATCACACAAGCCACAAATCATAAAATCACTTGTATTTGCGTGTAACTGAGAAAGTTCCTGCATCAGTGAGAAGTGCTTTGTTAGAGAGACTGTAGTACATACAATTTAATAACCACTAAGAAAAGTTCTGGAAAATGGAAATCCATTGTTTCCAGAAAAAAAACCCACAAACTCAACTTGATGTGAATTCTTGGTATATTCTGATCAGTCTAGCATGGAAAAATTAAACTCTGAAGCCTTAATATACAACCTCAAAGATACTCCTCTGATCAAAATATGAAAGCCTTTCACTGGAACACATATTACTGCCGGGTTACCTTGAATGCTGATTCACTACACTGTTATTGTTGATAGTTGACAGCTTTTAATAATTCAGCAGACATTGCTTTTTGTTTAATAAAAAAAGGAATGTGTGAAACTGGTAACTTACTGAACCACAATCCATAAGAAAAGCTCCTTCTCTTGTCAACTTCTCTGCAGACAGCTTCTGAAGAGGGGGCTGAGGAACCACTCTGTCATTTACATGTATGGTAGTCTGTAACAAAAACCAATACTCAATAAAAGTAGAATATAAACAAGCCCTATTTTTCATGTTAACCAGGTAAAATAAACCAGGAAAACATACTGTTTCTCTAGCAAAATTTTGAGGATTCTCATGTAGCAAAATGCCATGTAAAGCTTAAAATGATTATGTACAAACAATTCTAGAATGTCACTTAACCTAAAGGCTACTTTATTACCTAAAAAAGAATAATGCAAGTTCATTTAAGTTGTGCATGTAACATTTCTCATGCTACAGATGCCAAAATTTCAAAAGAATTCCAGTGTTTACACTTAGATTTTCTACAACCAACCTCCACAAATTTTTTTCATTGCATTCAACTTCACTACAAGTTTTGCAAGAGAAGAAAAACATCAAATTCTACTCCTTATAAGGATTCACTATTTTACTGCATTCAAGTAACAAACTTCCTTATTTAACATCCTGCCTGAAGCGACACATGGGTTTGTCCACAGAGCACTATGACCGATCTAACTAAAAAATCTGGCTGTTAGCAATGACATTATTAAAAATACCCCCCCTTCCTCCCCAGCAAGACTAACTAAACAATTCCACTGAAGAACACTGAGTTTAGACTCGCATAGGTGAGTTTATGAAAGACCTTAAAAGAAACTTTGGGACTACAGATAACTCACAGATTGTGCTGAACAATACCAACTGTCAGAGAAACTACTCAAGTTACCATATAATCTTGTATGACACTTAAACTCCGACGTACACTTACCCAAAGACAGTGAATAACAAGCTTATGAAAACTTACTTTAAAAAAACAACTTATTTTTGCAATTACAACTAACTTTGACCTTAAAGAAAATCTCATCTTACTTCTTACTATTAAAAATGCATCTCTTTCCTAGGCTACCTCTGTAAAAGGCGAACTCTCATAACCTGGTTTCATCCATGAAGTACTTCCTTAGTCTGATCATAACCATCTAGAAGTACAATTATGTTTCACCCCCATCAGTCTGAGAAACCACTGGAATTTTGTTATTGCAGGCAACTTTATCTGGTTTCAGTATACAAAATCTAGAATGCTCCACCAAATCTACTTCATCAGTTCCCCCCCCCAGTTCTAAAACATAAAACCACACTGAAGACATTTCCAATGCATGCAAGCTTCTCTGCTTTCTTTGTATATTAGAAAAACATGGAATTATTGTGGTCACTGAAACATGGTGAAGTAAAAACACACTTCTGTGCATAACGCACTACTGTACTTGCAACTCAAAACTTGAAAATAAATGTTTTTATTTTTTGTAACTTCTGGAAAATACTCAGTTTACATTACAATAACAACTTAAATTATTGCAGCACAACATCAGGTTTAACAGACCATTAGAAGTAGAGAACATTATAAAACAGGTTTCATACATTACCTCATCAATCAGCTTGTCTATTCTATACAAGTTGGGATGGATCATTTTCATCAAATGAACAAGAGGCTGGCTCTTCATCTGGCACATCGCATATACGCGATCATCCAAGCGTGTACTCATGCCTGTTCTAAATGCTTTCTGTAAGAGAACAGCGTTGTTACTCAAATAAACCCTGTTTTTTATGTCACATCTAAACAGTGTATTTCAGATTTTTTGAAAGTGTTGAGCAAAGATGGCAAAGCTTTTGCAAAGAATTGCATCTTATTGAGATGCATTAGAATCTCAATCAAATACAACTTGAATATAATACCTTTTAAAATTTAATCCATTCTTCCTCTTTATTGGTGAATGAGAATAAAATAATTTTCCCCCCACTTTATGTAAATTTGTATGTGGTTGGGCCAGCATTTCTCATTTTCATTCTTGACAAGTGTTAATGGCCTGTGAAATTCACCAATGCAAGATATCACAGGAAGAGACGAGCCTAGCAGAATTCAAAAAAGGTACTTCTGTGTATAAGATTAACTCTGGTTTTATATTAGTAAGAATTAAATGTTAAGGAAAAATTTTGGAACAGCATCTGTTTTATAGCAGAAGCCAGGCTCTAACAGGATAAACTATTTTTTGTAATCTTTCCTACTGAAGTTTTCAGATCTCCTTTAGAAGTAATCCGTAAACAATTGCTGTTAGAAGCGATGGAGTAAGCACCATATTCTGATTCTATGGAGAATATGCCCATAATCAAAGTTCATATTCCCTTCTACATCAGTCCTCTTCTCCTTGGCTGCCACAAGCATTTTGGTTTCTCTATATCCCAGGCTTTTTTATTATTAACAATAAAAAAACCCAAGCCTAAACAACTGATTTTCTCAGCCACTCTTACCTCTGTCTTTTACACAGACCTTCTTGATAATAAATGGTCTGGTTTTCCCCACCATTAACTGCACTGTTTATGCAAGTACCAAAGAAGTCCTAATCAGTATATTAAGAGACTAAAGTAATCACTAAGCCAAAGAAAATAAGTTATTATGATTAGATTTCTTACCAAACTTACATAAAAGGTTTATTCATAACACAAATACAAAGACTGTCAGACACGAAAATCTTTAAGCTACGAGATTTATTAATAACAAAACCCTGCAGAAACTTCATTTTTTAAGTATGATGTTTGGTAAAAAAAAAGATATTAAAACATAAATAAATCAAAAAGTAGTAAATACTTCTATGTGAATGTCAAACTATATCACTTTAGTTTTTGTAAGAGATTTCACTGTCTTTTCATGGAAACTCGTTTTCCTTCTTGGTACTTTAAAGCACAAAGTATATGCACTGAAAAACATTTTACTACTTTTTTCTTCATAAAATAAAATTGTAGTACTAATCAGTGGCATCCACAATAGGGGCAACACCAATTAGCTGCCAAAATCTGAGAAATGCCAACTGTTAGAATATATATTTTTATATTCATTGTAAAACAAAATAAGACAAAATATAAAAAAATCAAAATCAACTAAACCAATAAACTGTTCAGGCACTAATCGTTTAAAATAAGCTCACATAAAAGATGTCTATGTTAAAGTCCCATAAGCTTGAAGATGACAACCCAATCTTCATAACTTATAAAAGTGCACACATTGCTTGACCTAGAGCTGAGGAATTCCTCATATGGAACAGTGGATTAAATATCAAACATTAATCCATTCAGTTATACATACCTGTTTGAGAAGGGCCAAAATATAAAGTGGAAACAGCTTGAGGGAATTTGGTGCTATTAGCATGGACTGCTGCAGATTTGAGGCAGTTGACATGTATGCTGCCAGGGAGTCTACTACGGCATTAACTAAGGCATCTCTTGCATCTGAAAGACTAGATGAAACTGAGCGATCCACAGCTGTTGGGTTAGAAGGATACAAGAAGTTACTAGAGTTGGCTTCCTTCATTCCCTTGAATTTTGAAAACATTAGTTGTGCTTTTGAGTGATATTTTAAGATTTAAAAAAAAACAAAACACACCTGTGGTCCTAACTTTTTTTGGGAGTGAGATGATTGCCTGTACAGAAACTCACTTTCATGATGCTTCAAAAAAAAAAAAAAAAGCAGTGTGGCTGATCTCTGCTCCCTAGTTCCTACTCTTAGAGAATTAAAAAAATTGTTTAAAGCTATGGTATATACTCAAGACTAAATTAAAATCCTGTTTTAAACCCTTATACAAATAACTTGGCTATTGCTAAAACTCTCCGCTGTCCTCCATCCAAGATAAGATTTGCAGCAATTATTTTTACCCCCCCCCCCCCCCCCCCCGAAATTTCTTCCATTAATTCAGTGGCTTAATTATGATTAGTCTAAATGAAGCTCCATCTTTCTCTGCTGAGAAAGGGCTGCAAATCCTTTGGTTGGAGGAAGCCACCTGCTGGACTGAATGTGCATTTAAGACAAGATACAGAAGTACTATTTATTTCTTCTAATTTATATGACTATTAAGATACAATGTAGCATATACTAAAATGCTGCACAGAACCATACACGTTCAATGGCAGAGATCAGTCTATCAAACTCATGACCCAGGCGTAGGGGATAAGGAAGAATCCTCAAACCAGCAGCAACAGGATAGAAGCATAGAAAGCTAATGCCTATCTCGGACACACTGTTGTCAGAAGCTGCCTTTCAGTCTCCAGCAACTCACTAAATCACTCCGTTTCTTAAGTAATCCTAGAATGCTGAAGTTTGAGATAACATTCATGATGATCGAAAATTGAGAGTTTTGATCCAAGTGTGTTATGATTCTTTGTCCTTCAATAAACTCTAGTGAACAATGTTAAGAAGGCTCCTTTTAAAAGATTAAAGTCAACTAGGCATTCAGACTAAGCAATACTTCAGTTAATAGTTTTTGCATAACATTGATTCTGTCATCTTTTGTATTCTCAGGCTACAGCGTGCTCCACCACATCCTTTTTCTACAGTACCAAGGCTTCATTCCTACTTCATTTAAACAGCTGGCGAAATTAACATGCAAAAAGATATTTGAATCTTCCTGGTCTGCACTCACCCATGTTTGCTAAGAGGCAGACAACTGCTTGTACATCCGCTCCTGCATATACATCAGCCAGTGAACTTACTACAGGCAAGCAAAGTGTGTGTACTCGAATTCGACGTTCACCTAATAAAAATAAGTAGAAATCATTATGCAATATCTCCTGGTAGAGGTATACAAATTCAGTCATTACAGCGTATCTCCTCTCATCTAAGATGCACTCATTTTTATAAAAACACACTAGTCAGGAAATTGCTGGAACACTATCTCCCATTCCTGTCTCTTAACCTGTTCAAATTCTGCAACGCTCTAAAGCATTCAACTTATGAATCAGCACAAGTTCATAACACAAACTAGCTTATAACATCCATGATAAGTGTCTTGATCCAACAAATGAAGTACATTGATTTCCATCCCAAAATTTGTGGCATTTTCCATAATAGAAAGTAACTGCTATTCTTTAAGCCCACCCAATGTGCTAGCAACTCGCTCTAATCCATCACGGGTCTGTGACTTTGGAGAAAGTGCATGCAAAACATGTTATTGCTTGTCACAATGGTATGCCTTTTAAGTAAAGGAATCTTGCTGAATCAGCTCTACGTAAGATGGAGATAAATTACATTTTCCCATCAAAACAGAGTTTATAAAGATTTACGCTATGTGATTAACTGCCAAGCAGGCTCATTAGCTTTGTTAAGATTCTCTTAGGGTACAGAGAAAAACAAAATGCTGTGGAACTAACTGTACAAACATTATGTTAGAAAAAGAAACAAAAAGCCCAGTGGCCAATTCATTTATTTACCTTTGCTGGAAGTATACAAAAGAGCTGTTTGAAAACAAACCAAAGATGTGTCAGTTAAGCTTTCTTCAATGGACATTTGTACTGCAAATCCAGCATCAGGATTGACATTGGCAAGGGACAATAAATCAGTAGATCGTACAAAAAAGTTCCCATGAAAGGTGTGTATTGAAAGACCTAGAAGCAGATTAAATAATTCAGAGTGAGGTTGAAACAGCATGAAAGTTTCTAGCAATAATTAAAACCAACAGCCCTCAAGCGATGTTTAAGAAAACAGTAAAAATACTTCGTTTAACTATCACACAGAATCAATTACATGAATCATTAGACGTTTCAGCATGATCCTGTAGAGTTCGTGTTCAATTCTGAACCCTCCAAAGTAAATGATGCCCTTACATTACATGTCAACTTCGTTGAAGTGAGATGGTGTTTAAGTGAAAAACAAAACGAAAAAAACAATGGCAAAAGCTAACGTAACATTCACTGAAGAGTAAGATAGTTGCCTTTGTAAGAGAAATAACCTAGTCTAATGTTGCTTAAGACTAAGCACATTCAAAATGACAGGTAACATGCTTACACCAACTTTCCCATATGAACTAGTATTTAAAACATACCCTTTGTACATCTTATGCGCATAACTGCTTCAAATCCAATCTTTCTTGTAAGGTATCTTTTAAGGTCTTTTTGCAGCTTCTCAGCCTGAGCAGGATTATGGTTACGATGGAAAGATGGATAGTAATAGATGCATCCAGCAGAATACTTGGACATGCAAGCTGTGAAGGAGGAAAACATATGGTTAAGAGGTAAAACAGTAACATGAAGTCAGGACACAAAAATTGTGTCCAACGTTCTGCAAGTCACACCTATGTTCATCTTTTTCTCGATATGACCCATATCTGTAAGACAACAAGAACTGGCCCAGACTCAGGCCACTGAAGACAGTGATGAGTCACCCCAATACACAATTATCTAATTATACACTTACTTCAGTAAGCATGCTACCTTTCGCAGCTAAGACAGGAGTGCATGCGGAACTATTTAATGGTGTAGAGGCAAAATTAAGTGTATGCGCAAAGACAAATCTTGGTTTACTACTGAAAGATGAGAACTCTGTTCTATTCCTGCAATTAAATTTAATTCCTTGCTGTCTGGCTGTTTCCTGTTCTTGAACAGGACAGTACCTTCTCCTTTAAAACTCTGAAGTTCCAGAATAAATTGTCTGATACCACCAATCCAATACTGCGGTTCTTTACCACTATCAACTTCAAAGTCAATTCCTTTGCAGCATTAGCTGCATTTACAAAGGTGCAAAAAGATTTGCATGACTTAAGTCGCTACTTCAGGAATTCTTAAGAAGACTTTCCGAAGAAAGAGAGTAAATGCGTACATCAGGTACTCCTTACCAAGAGAAGCTAGATCTGAATATTGTGAACTTAAGAGAAATAAATCCACAGCAGTCTGCTGGCCTGAGCAGTCCAGGGCTAACTTCTTATAAAAATCCGTTGCTGGACCAAGATGCTGGACGACCTTTGGTGAATAGATTATACAGGAAAAAGTTAGGGCAATGATCCCACTCTCTTAACACTTCATGGAACAAAAGATATACATTCAGTAGCAAAGTATCTGAAAAGGAAGTCACCTTTAAGCAAAAATTTATAGGCATTTCCACCTGCAGAAATTATTTTCCTCATGCTCCATGTTCTTCTAGTTTGTATTTGCAAGCAGTTACAGTCCTACTTTCAAGGAAGTTTACGTACTCATACAAATTAAAACTCATGTAACTATGTAACACTTACTGGACACTGTAAACTACAAAGCCATAAAAATAATAAGAAATCATGTTTTAGGTCTACAATTTAATATATCCATGCTTTGGTTCAAAACCCAGGTTGATATTAACTGAGTCAGAGATATTTGCAGCTTTTTTGCTTGCCAAGAAAGGCTATAGACCAAAGGCCCAAAAGACAGCTCGTGCACTTTGAAACAAGTAATACCACATACATACGTATAAACTAGTGATCTTAAATGCATATAGACATTGACTAATTAAAATTTAGGGAATTGCTATAAACAAAAACCAAGAGTTGATCTGCACAACTATGCAAGTCAAAGACATGGCCAGTCCCTGGTCTCATGTGATGAATATTAAAGGAAGTTTTTGTACCTTTGTGCTGGACCTTTGATTGGGATCTTCTCTGGAATGCAAAAGCCCTGCTCCCAAAGATGGTAACTGAGTTTGAAACACAGATATACGACCACCCGTTGGAGACATCAGTTTGAAGGCAGCTTGAAGAGCAGGGCCCAATGCACTGTGTGTTTCTCTTGTATTGGTGAACATATTTGGTAATGCATTCAATAGATCTTTTATCAGCTGCAGAACAGATTGAAAGGTGTTTATGAGATTTTGCAAGCTTGAGACTTTCTGCCGTTTCTAAAAAGCTGTATTATCATAACTGAAGTGGAACAATCAATACCAAATATTTCAGCTTAGTTTCAACACGCTAAGGAAAACAAAGTCATAATTTTAAAAAGTACGATGAATCTAACAAACAACATGTAATATTTATGTAATTAAAAAGTAGCATTGGAATTAAATATTATGAAGATAGGCTTGAATTCAAAGTTTAAAAGGAACCTCTATTTTGAATATTTAACTCTTTAAATTTAATGATACACTTTAAGCATTCATACCTCTCTGCTTTCATGGAGATTTACAAGTAAACTATCTGGTGTAGGTAGGAAAATATCTGTAGGGAGAATGGAAAAAAAGCATTTAATTAAAGAATAAAACAACATTAAAATAGAAAACATTTCACTGCCCACTGTTATATGTACCATGAAATACAATCTACTTTTGTGATACATATATTATGGAGAATAATACAGCCTATACAAAACTTGTTTTATTAAAATCAAAATTAATATTTGAATTGCACTTTTTAAACACCACCTGCTCTGCAGTTAGTGTAAGATTATTTTTTTTAAAAAATATTCCCTATACATTCAATAAAATTGATCTAATACCAGAATATTTGAGATTCTAATCTTTCTTCTGGGAAAAAAGTAGCTTCTCAAAAAATTATTTTCCATTTGCTTTTTACTTACCATCAATATCTGAGACAATCAGCATCTGAGGCTGAGATAAACCTTCTTGCAAGTTGTAAAACTGAACAGTGCTGTCAAATGTTATGAACCCTATTCTTGTTCTCGAGTCTCCGGGCAGCCTGAAGCATTAAAAAATAAACTATTAAGCCCTAAATTTCTCTCTGAAGACACATACATACACAGAGCTCCTGCTGACGTTAGCAGAAACTCAGCTCATGTATACAGGGGTGAAGGGAGAACAAAGAAAGGAGATCTGAAACATGAATACAAGTAATATTTCTTCAGTGTTTTCTGAAAAGCTGTGATGATACAATTTACGAGACTAGATGTTACAGATAAGCACTCACTAATATATCGATGGTTTGTTCCCAGAGAGAACTTTGCAGGTTCATTTAAACATTACACTGACAAATGAGAGAAGGTAGCCTTCTCAGTTCTTCAACAGAAAATAGTGCATTCTGCTGTTTCATAATTCAAAAAACCCATTCACTAACGTAGTTACAGCTCTAAACCAAAATCCAAAATCTCTAGAATGCAACATACTTGTTTCTCATGTGGACCACATTCCTATGTATGGCATTAAAAATACAAAAAGAAAAACTAAACAGGATTTCTCAAATAAAACACAAAACATCAGCAAGTGCTGAAAACCACGACAGTGAACAAAACCAATAGAGGCAAATATTGTTTTTACCCTCTGAGTATATAAATTAAGAGGATGTACTGATTTTCCTATAGACTTTGCATGGGATTTTATGAATTTTCCTAAAATAATTTAGCATGTTTCTGAGAATCTGTTCACAAAATACCTGTAAAGGTCTGAACAAAGAAAGACTAATCCAATAAATTTAAGTGAAGAATTTTATTGTACATGTCAGTGTCTTTATCAGAAATTAAAATAAAATTCCTAAGAAAAAAAACTGTAGAAAACAATTTTCAGAGCAAGGCCTCCACAAGATACTAACTAGTTTTCAAAAGACATGAACATAGTGAAGTTTACTAACCCTTGTTGAAAAAGCACCACCAACAATCCCATACATGCTGTTCCAATGCAGAAATAAGAACAGACAGAAAGCAGCACAGGTAGATCTAAGTAACTGCGATCTAAAAAAAACCAAACTGACAACAAAATTCACCTAGGCAGTCTCCCACTAGTGGTTACAAGACTCCAGTATGCAGCACCCCAGCCACTTCAGTGCAAGAACCAGTGAATTTCATCTCTGTAATTTAGTTATTTTTCTTGGTCTTGGCAGGCGGGAAGAACGCACTTCATAGATGTTTGTACAATCAACATGTTGTTAGAAGTTACAGCTAAATGTTGTATGCAGATAAATAAGTAAACTATTTGCAGATCCATCTTTAATCACATGCAAGGAAGACAGCTCTCATCATGTAAATTGCTTCAACAGCTGTTTTGGGGCAGGGGTTTTTTTTGCTTGGTTGGTGTTTTGGTTTTTTTTTTTGATTTTTGTTTTGTTTTTTTTAGACATCTAAGGTGAATTTCAGAATCTCTGGGAACAGAACTTCTGTCCTTTAGGGACAGACTATTTAAACACTTTGTGCAAGTCTTCTGCAAAACTCTAGGTTAGTATTATTCATAATAAAACGTTAGCTAATTTGACAATGTTATTTATAGTCTTACTTGTCTAGGTTTTCCAGCAACGACTGGCAGACTATTGACAAATATCCAGCCTCCACTGCATTATGAGACACATCTAAAACAAATAAATATACCGCAGGCTGAGGAGGACGAAGCTACAAAGTAAAAAAATAAAAACAAAAAAATGTTCAAAAATCATATTTAAAGAAACGTTAAAAATGATTAGTCATTAGAAAAGGAAGTAGGAAAAGGGAATACACAGAAAAATACAAGGTATACATTATGCAATAAAACTGATTTACTAAGAGTCATGCAGATATGCTTAACCACAATTCCCAGTGGTTAATAATTCCCATTTGTAATAGCATACAACGTTATGCTTCAGAACAGCAATCGGATATTTTAGTCTCTCCTTCCAACAATCAACTCAAACATGACTCTGATGCTAGATATGGAATTCAGTCTTCAAAACACCATTGTTCTTTCAGTGTGTGGACAATGTGATCCATTAAATGGGGTTAAAGTATTCTACCTACACCCTCTTCCCGAGCATATAACAAGCTGTATTTATTCACTGACAAATGTCTTGGCCACAGTGATTCGATTCAAAGACCAGAGGACAATTTACTTTAGCTGTTGCTAATAATGTCATTATGAACAGGGCCTTTTCCCAAAGCCTTGTTTATCTTTCTTGGAGACAAGACTACTATCACAGCAATTGTAGGTTGACTCCTAGTTAGAATTGTTTCTGTCACAATTCCTGACTAAAAATTTGAACCCAGCTTAATTCTCCTGTTATTCCATCACCGGTCTTTCAAAACCTCTTCAAAATGAGGGAGAAACCCAGAAATCACATTGCAACAGACTCAAACCAGCCTCTGCTACATTAAACCATACTGGATGACTATACACATTGCAATTGCCTTTAACTGACAAGCCTCTGAATACCTACACGTGCCAAAACTCAAAATAAAAATGAATTTTAACTATTCTTTGGTGTTAAGAGGACCTTCACAGGAAAACCCCACACCAGTGGGGCAATATGCAACAGTAATTCCAAATGCATTTAAAGTAACATGCAACTGCTGTTGAAAAAAACCTTTTTTTACCATATAGTCCGATGAAGCAATGAATTCCACCGTAGAATTTTGGACCTCTGGGCGTTTGTGAGGCTCTCCATAAGATCGCGTCAGAGGATTATACATAAATTCTTCAGGAACTATAAAAAATAATAAAAATCTTTTTTCCCAAAACATTTTTTAATATATTTGTCAGCTGCCATAAAAGGTTTTGTTTGTTACAAACTAATGCAGACATGTTTCAATTATCACCAACAACAGAAAAAAAAATTGTATTACAGATACATAAAATGACAGAAAATTTTGAGTATCCCAAGGAATATCAAAGATAAATAACCAGAAACAAAAGAAGGTTTATTTTAAACAGCAATATATCCCCAACTTTAAAACACCAATAAAAACATAATGTCTCTCTAAATTGGAAAGACATGGATATGATGGATGGACTACTTGGTGGATAAGGAATTGGCTGGATGGCCACACTCAAAGAGTTGGGGTCAACAGCTTGATGTCCAACTGGCTACAAGTGACAAGTGGAGTTCCTCAGGGGCTGGCATTGAGACCAGTGCTGTTTAACAGCTTTATTGGTGACATGGATGTTGGGATTGAGCCCACCCTCAGCAGTTTTGCTGATGACACTAAGCTGTGTGGTGCAGTTGACATGTAGGAAGGAAAGGATGCCATCCAGAGGGACACTGACAGCCTTGAGAAGTGGGCCTGTGCGAACCTCATGAAGTTCAACAAGGCCAAGTGCAAGGTACTGCACATGGGTCGGAGCAATCCTATACACAAATACAGGCTGGGTGGAGAATAGATCGAGAGCAGCCCTGAGGAGAAAGACTTGCGGGTGTTGGTGGATGAGAAGCTCACCATGAGTTGGCAATGTGCGATCACAGCCCTGAAAGCCAACCGCATCCTGGGTTGCATCAAAAGAAGCATGGCCAGCAGGTCAAGGGAGGTGACTCTGCCCCTCTAGTCCGCTGTCATGAGATCCCACCTGGAGTACTGCGTCCAGCTCTGGAGCCCCCAACATAAGAAGGACATGGAGCTATGGAGCAAGTCTGGGGAGGGCCGCAAAGATGATCAGAGGGCTGGAGCACCTCTCCTCTGAAGACAGGCTGAGAGAGTTGGGGTTGTTCAGCCTGGAGAAGAGAAGGCTCCAGAGAGACCTTCCAGACTTCCAGTACTTAAAGGGGGCCTACAGGAAAGGTGAGGAGGGACTCTTTATCAGGGAGTGTAGCGATAGGACGAGAGGTAATGTTTTTAAACTGAAAGAGGGTAGATTTAGATTAGATATTAGGTAGAAATTCTTTACTGTGAGTGTGGTGAGACACTGGAACACGTTGCCAAGGAAGTTGTGGATGCTCCATCCCCGGAAGTGTTCAAGGCCAGGCTGGATGGGGCTTTGAGACACCTGGTCTAGTGGGAGGTGTCCCTGCCCATGGCAGGGAGGTTGGAACTAGATGATCTTTAGGGTCCCTTGCAACCTAAACCATCCGATGATTCTAAATAGAGCATTTCACAACAAGAAGCTTCAACCTGTACTGTTTCTCATAACCTCTGGCCCGGATTGCAGGCAGTATTAGCTTTCATCATGTTGCCATTTGCACGTTGCATCAGCAGTCAATGGAATAAGTTAATTTCATTATATAAGTAATTGGGATAATATGGTTACATTTTCTTCATCTCCCAGAAAATTGCAAAACAACCTTTAGCTTCAGAAAATGAACTGACATCTGACTTATGATCCAGAGATTTTAAAAAACATCTTAAGAACACTGGTGTTTTAATCTACATTTTAATCTTAAGTATCCCATGGACCAATACGATGCAAATATTTGAAAGAGAGTCTATAAATGCAAGCATCGCTTGCTACAAAAACTTACCATCATTAACTCTATAGCACAGATTGCATTTCCACCTCCTTTGATCAATGAAAGAAACAAAAGGGTTGATATATGTCCTGCAGGATCTGCATCTCACTATTGTGCTGGATGTTATTACTGGTAATTGCTAAAAAGAAACAATGGAAAGTGGTAACAAAGGCATGTAATACATTTTATGGAAAACAGTACCGTGCAGTACAGTGTATAAAAGCTTCGTAAGACTAGATATTCTGTCATCTTTCCTTTTATCTTTTTAGCTCATTTTCATACAGAGTAATTATGATGCCTATTAAAAATAGCCTCCCCTTTAAAATCAGAAGAAATAACATTTAATTATTGTCTCAACCCAATCTCACAAGTTGAAGATGTAGTAAGATTTTTAATGAAATTACTTTAAATTACACTGTTACAATAACACAGCTACTATGGCAAGAGGAAATATGAAAGACAGCACAACTTTAGGTGACTAAATATGACAGACAACAAACCTTACACAAAGAACATTATAATATATGAAAACAAGTCATACCAGTTAGTCATCTTTTTACATAAATACAAATTAAGTAGATTGAGAGAAGTTGCTCAACAATTATGAACACAGCTTCAGTCCTACATTGTGCTTACCTTCTATTGACAGCATGTATCATGCCACTAATACATTCAACCTGAGCACCTCACTTCAAGAGGATAAACACCTTTTCCAGAGGTACCTGACAGTTCTGAGCCCAACACAGATTAGTAATTCAGAGCTTCAGAGAACCACAGGCAGGCAGATTTCCAACAATTAAAAAAAAAAAGTTTTGAAGGACTTGTCCGCAGGCTTTCCCTTTTCAATTTCAATGGAGCAGCAATTTCAAGGCTTTTTTCCCCATCCTCTTCTCTAAGACCCAAACAATTTTTTGCTACTTCTGTTAAATTTAGGACCTATAGTTCATTATATTGTATTGTTTGAATGAAAATAGGATAAATGCATATACTAAATACATATACTAAAAAAACTAAGCTACTTTACCGTTAGGTCTCTGAAGGGATGTAGCAACAAACCCAAAGGCAGCTTAGCTTTGTTTAATAAAGCCTGTGTCTGTGGAATATTTGTCAGTGTACATCTAAATGAGCTGAAAGGAAATAAAAATATTATGTTGAAAAAGAAATTTTAAAGGATTTTTTAACATTAACACCTGATTTTAAACAATCTTGAAATTTAAGAAATCCCGTTTTACAAAGCTGATTTAGTAATCAAAAATTAATGCAGAGAGATTTAAAAAGCCTTCTAAAAAAACCAAACAAAAATACTCCCCCACTAACAATTTAGTAGTTCAGCAATGCAAGTACACTGAAATGAACTTGCAATAAAGAGATAAAACTGCTTTAGGTACAACACTCAATGTTAAATGATTTATTTTTTTATTCATTACAAAGATTTTTTGGGTGATGGAACTAAAGAAGGAATACAGTATTTACTAGTTCTCAGAAAGTAATATTTATAAGAAAACAGTAGAAAAGGATCTCAAATATGGAGAGTCACAATCTTTTCTTTTGTGTATGTACAGTGGAGGATGGACTTAAAGCTAAATAAAAGGTACTAAAACCCTTCAATGCACCAACAGTGCTGTCCAAAGTGTTCAACACCTAAGAATGATTTTGAGACACCCAGTTTTCCAATTTCTGTTTTCTGGTGGGGCCATGCGGTATCACTAGGGCAGTAAGTTGATTTACTTTTGCGCAATTAATTCTAATTCCAAAAGAAATTTTATTAGGATCTTTTGGGGAGAGCAATTTCCATTGTACCTAGCTGCACTTGATTTGGGATAGTAGGTAATACTACTGAATGTTAATTAGAGGTGAAAGGATACATCATGATTGCAGAATTACCACAGTAAAATATACTCACAGTTTATTCAGTGTATTTAGGCATGATCATCATAATTTTCTGGAAAAAATCCTATGCAATATTACAAAAATATTCTATGAAATTTACTGCATAATATTAAGGTGTTTAGTAATAGATTTTTTTAGACAGACAAAACAAGGCAAAGATTAAGCAGGTTTCTTAATGTTTTAGTAAGTGAGCTACACTCACACTGCATATAATGTATTCTGATGGCAGGACACTTTCAACATTTATGTGAGGATGCAGAGGATAAACTTATTTTCAAGTGAAAGGGGCTATATTAGCTCATCACAAAGATTTAAAGTCAGGAGTCAGTTTAGACTTTTTTTGACACTTCAAGTAATTATTAGTCACTGAAAAACCTAAGATGCTCCTCTAGACACAGTACACTTACTCTGGACTGCAGTTTAATTTCCTAAGATCAGAATTCAAGTTAGGCACAGGTGCTGGAACTGAAGATACAGGCAAAATATTTCTATCTTGTGTAAGGTTTACTGGTCTCAAGCTTTCTGGCTGCTGAGAATGCTGTAGATTTAACCCTCCTAAGGAAGAAGACAGCTGGTTCACACCTGGATATTGCTGAAAAAAAGTAAGAGCATAGCAAATGGGTAAACACACAATCTTGTTTAAATAACAACCTTAAATCTTGTTATCCCAATTCTTCCAGACATGTATTAAAAAAAGATACAGCTGTAGTTAGTAACAAACCCAAACAAACAAGAAGAGAGTAGCATGGTAGAAACCTAAAAATGTGGATGTGGCATACCTTCCAAATATGTTATCATTGGACAAAATTCAAATTCATGATACAAATCAACATTGGAAGTCACATGTAATCCTTCAAGCTTTCCAGGCATAAGAAAACAAGTTACTAGAAAAGCTGACAGATTTTTTCCCCTCTTCAAAGAAGTTACAATGGAACTTTTCCAAGTTACAGAAACTGCTTTTATATATTTATTTTTAAATTAAAACCAAAGACCCTAGAAAAGGAAAAAAGGTTAGGTTGGAAGGCACCTTTGCAGTCTGGTAGCCCAAGCCCCTGCTCAAGTAAGTCTAACTGAAAAATTAGATCAGGTTGCTCATAGCCTTGTCCAGCTGAGTTTTGAAAATATCCAAGATCGAAGATGTCACAGCACAATCTGCTCTACTGATTGCCCACTCCCATTCTGAAGAATTTTCTCCTTATATGTCCAACCGGAATTTCACTTGCTGCAACTTGTAAATGTTGGTTTTTATTCTTTTACTGTGTACTCCTGTAGAGCCTAACTCTTATCTCACCTTATAGCGAAGATGAAGCTAAGTCTTTCAACTTAAAAAAAACAAAAACCCAAAACAACCAAAACAAAAACCCAAAACAACCAAAACAAAAACCCAAAACAACCAAAACAAAAACCCAAAACAACCAAAACAAAANATACTACTGAAACAGATGAAATGTGCAGAATGTGGCTCAGGGTGGACAAAGACTAGGAGAGGTCTGGTGCCATAGGTTCAGGCCTGTAAAAAAAAAAAAAAAAAAAACCAAAAAAAAACCAAAAAAAAAAAAACCAAAAAACCAAAAAAACATTTCCTCCAGGTCACATTTTACATTACCTCCGTAACAGTGAAAGCATTCCTGGGTATTATATGCTAACTCATGGTACTACACTCGGATCAGTAAGGAATTTTGATCACCTACAACTGCAGCTTCAATACATTTGCCAGCTGGGCCTTATTTCAGAGAGTGAGGTTTGTAAAGCAGTACGTTTCATTTTCTACACCTCTTCACACATACACTTCTCTGCACTGCTTCAGCATTTATATTTTGCCTCAGCATCTGCCTCTTCTTCAGATTTCACTGTTCTTGAGTGACTCACATGCGCAACAGGAGCCACGTGATTGTAAATACCTTCTTGGGTGTGTGGTGCGCTCTTTACCAGGAAAACAGAGGAGATGCAGGCAGCCTACTCCACCACACACCCAGCACAGGCTCTACAAAGCTCTTTTATCTGGACTTTCTGCCATGCCTTGCTCATAAGGTGATGGTTGAGATCATAGCCCATAGTAGTGCTCTGATCAAACGTGTATTTGCCGATCAAGTACTTCATTATGCTTCTTCATGGTTCCTATCAATAAAGTACAGCTCTTTGAAACACCAAACCTTAAAACTGTGGATGCTGCTAACAACTGGTGAAGCAAACTGGTGAAGCTAAGCCTATTTGGACATACACTTAAAATTTTAAATCAAAAGCTTTCTAATAAGAAGATCCTATAAGATCTAACGAGAAGTTAAGATAAGTTACGCCGTCAATACTAAATTTAACTTTTAAATTAAAAATATAAACCTGTGGATAGTGCTGAAACCCAGAATGGTGTCCTGGATTACTGGGCTGTGCAGGAGTGGGTGGTGCTGCATTTTGGTAGCCAGGCTGCAGTGCTGGATATCCATAACCAAAGGGCTTAGAAGCTTTTGATGTCTGGGGGACTGATGGAGCAGGAACAGGACTGCTGGTCACAGAACGTGTCTCTGGAAGGACAAAAGAAATCCCACAGGTATTGAATATACTTACTATTTATTTCTTAATTTAAATGTAAACTCCTAAATGCTTAACAAACACCACTTCCATTTGTAAGTTTTTTGCATTATCCATCAAGTTGTTTATCTGCACTTACCAAATAAATTAGCACGGAAAATTACTGCAGTTATGCTGATAAAGGGGGTATACATGGGAAGATGACCATAGACTTGTGTAACTACTAACAAAATGCTACTTCACAAAAAAAAGTAACTTAAAAAGAAGTATTTCAATGGAATTAAAGAAATAAAACCCACATCTCATTCCAAGATTTGCACTTGATATAAAACGCAAAAGAGACCATTCATGCTTAGTCTATCCTCTACCACTTATGAATACTGTTAAAACATAAGGCTAAGGCAACAGAACTATCCTCTAAACACAGAAACACAGCTTTTCTTGAAGTAATGCAAGTCCCTCCTCTATATCGCTGCAGCAGTTTAGTCGCACTATTTTTAAAAGCCAAACTGAAAGTAACACATAGACCAAAATTCATAGAAAACTTAACAGTTGTAAAGAGATTAAACTACCCTTTAGAAATGTCCACAAATGTGAGCTAAGTTTCACAAGAATTTAAGCTTGATAAAATCCATTGGGAAAAGTGGCAGGCAAAGAAACAGCCACTCAAGAAACCAACTCAAGAAACTATGTTTGTCATGAGCACTCCAAAAACAGAAAGAAAATAATCAACAGATCAAAGAAATTTTAAATTGATCCCGTTACTCTTCAAGGAAAACAGAAGGAATAAGCTATTTTTAGAATATGCCTTCAGTAGAACCAAAACAGTTACTACAATTTGTAATCCTGCAGCCATGCCTCTGCTACCCTTACCGCATTTCACTTCACACAGGAACCCATCATTCTAAGCAAACTACTGTGACATTCTCAGAGGCCAGAGCAACGCAAAAGAGCCAGAGAGGGAGGCCCCCCAGATTAATCCAATCATCATTTAAAGTATTCACTAACATACCTACACTGAACAGCATTTTTTCCATCTGCTCTCAATACGACAGCTCTAAGGATTTCAAGACTGAGGTAGTCTGCTAGTAGGCTCCTTTAGAACAAACCTGATATTCCTGATATTTTTACAGATAAAAATAAGCAAAATAGCAGCCATTTGCTTTAAATGAAGAAAAACAGTATGAAATTACCTGATCCAAGCATCTCCGCAAGCTGATATTGTTGGCCTCTAAACTTCAGTGACATGTCAACTAATATCAGCTACTAACGCCAACACAACCAGGCATACAGTATAACCTAGACAAAGATGCCTAGTTTTACACAGAGCATACTTTCAGCACTACCCTCAATATTACAATGGAAAGTATGACTTATGATACAGAGAAGTTTTATTAAATGGTTACTCCAACTTCAGTATTAAAACTGTGAAAAGTGATTAAAAAAGTGAGGTATGTTCTCTCTGATGATTTTCCCCACTCCTTTCACAGCCACTTCCTTTCACCTACTTGTTAATTAACCACAAACAGCACCAGAAAGAAAAAAAATCATAAACAGTAAACATTTTAAGCCTCTAAACAATCCATTTAGAATTAACATGTGATGAACTGCTTACCTGGATAGCCACCTCCTTCCAGGGCATCATAATTGTTCAGAACAGGAGAGGCACTACTTGTAGTAGAAGAACTATCAATCGCTGGGGGAGGAAAATAACTTAAAGTCAGGTGTTTCAGAAATGGCAAATTTTTGAGAAATAAGAGACTGAGAATTTTTCCTAAAAACTTTGGTCAGACACTGTCAAGAAAGACACTGGGAAAAAAAACACTTCAGCCCTAAGACCTGAAAGCTATTACCATCGCAAAGAGGAGGGAGAGGAAGAGATGAACAATCAACATGGTATTAAAAACAAACAAGCAAGCACATGCCCAACAAATAGCAAGAGAGAGATCAATGGGAAAAGGACAGAAACAATGAAAAAGTTGTTTAATATTTTTCTATTAAACTAATAGTTTTCTAGACTACATCAACTGAAGCTATACATAATATTTTTAAAACAGCATTTATCATGACTTCCTTCACAACTGCAAACAGAAGATTCCCATTGTCTTCAGAGCGATTATGCACCATCCTTGCCTTCAAGCAAAACTGACAAGTATTTAATTTTTTCCTCCTTTCTGTGCTGTTTTCATTCAGAACTTGTTTTGTTTTCAATTTAAAGCTTCTGTTTTCCACTGAACATGACAAGAGGTCTCAGCTTCAGTCAGAATAAACAGTTACTTCTGGTACAGCCAAAAGTAACTACGTAAAAGCAACAAGTTAAGTAGCTGAAGGTGAAAAGGCACAAGGGCACCTACATAGTTATTAGTACTGAAGAGACTCCTAATGTTTAAATCTTGAATACCTTACTGTAAAACAATGCAAACAAAAATGTTTCAAAACATTTCTTCCATTGCCATTTCACATACATTCCCAAAGAAAAAGGGCCAAAGAGATTAAATGTACTGCTCCTTAAAACACCCAAAGCCATGAAGTGCAACAGAAAAGAATGAGTATATTGAAGAATTCAGAAGAGACCATGATACATATAACAGACGCAAAAGAGATTCACTAATACTATTCTGCTCGGAAGGATCAATGTGACCATACATCCCATTGTGAAGCTGAAAGTATTTCAAGGAAGAACTTCAATGGTGGAACATTTGAGATTTAATCCCGCTTCAGTTGAGATTTCCAAGTAAAGAAACTCCTGCATGTGGAAATAGTATCACTGGCATTTGGGACACATTAATACCATGGCAATATCATGACTGTATAGATTATTTTTGAGCATTTTGCCTTTAAAGCATTCAGCTAAGAAACAGGAAAACTATTCCAAAAAACCCACAACACTAACAATAGATTTTAAATAAAATATTAATACTGTGAAACTCATACAGTGTTAGCTTTCAGATTGTTTTTCACCCTGTTTTTTTGTTTTTCACCCTTCACTCCCTGCCCCCCCCACATCCCCCCAGTTTATATAAGAACACAACTGCAATATTTCTTTTCCTACCAAATTTTATCTTTCTATTCAAGAAACAGGATTCATTATTTTGTCCCCTGTGAAAGAACACAGCTTTTAAAGGTTTGGTAAGTCCGACTACAGAAAAGCCAAAATGTACTTTTATCAGGTCAACAAGATAAAGATTTAAGAATTTTCAAGAAGTTTTTCTTGTTTGACCAGAAGTTAGTTCTGCATTTCAAAAAATACCAAGAGGATATAAGCACTTTTGTGAACATATAAGACACTACTTCAAGTCTTCTGATTTAACAACTATGTCACTCTGTAAAGAGTTTCCTCCACGGTAAATTGTATTCATAAAATAATATCCACCTATAATAATTTCACATAAAATGAGTTTGCTTTTTTCACTATGAAGACATTAACGATACAGTGATTTGCAAACAAGAAATACTATATACTTTCCAAGCTTTGCTGGAAAAGTTAAGACAAACCAATTTGACAAATTATGAGAGAATACATTCTTACATGCTGTAAGTAAAAATAATGCAACTTAGTTGTGCTTCTACTACTACTACAAAAAAAATCTACTCATCATTTCTGACATACAGAAAAGTTCTAGTCAGAAAGTATAATCTTAGATGTTTTGAAACACAAACATAGTCTGCCTAATTTAAAATAAGAAAGCGAATCCTATTACCGAGTATCCCATATACTTATTGGATGAATTCACTTCAGGTCTTTGCTTCGCTTCTAAAGAACTTTCCAATTTGTAACGTATTCGTGACAACTGTCAGAGTTCCAATGCCTACAAGAATTACAATGTGCCCTGTCCTACCCTCCACTGGAAAACAGTTGACTCAAAACCAGCAAGTTGTACGGTTTCCTGCAGACAAAAAGTAGCTTCAAACTCTGAGCTGCTCACTTGTCATGAAAATCTCGCAGTTTTGCCACCAATAAAAACCACAAGAACTTCCACAAAATTAAACAGTTTTCCTATGCTTAAATTAAGCTACAACAGCTGTCAAACTTTACTTTAGCATAAGCACCAGAACAGAGAACATATTATGAAGACAGGAAAAATGTTTTATAAAAAAAATAAATTAAAAAACACTGCTTAGACAAAAGTAATACTTATAACGTGTTTTTACAGTTAAGTATTTATTTTACCAATATGACTTTTCCTTTCAGAGTTTTCAAGAACTCTTTGGCAACACAGTTACAGGTTTAATGGGTAAGACTGACAAAAAAATTGAGAAGCTACACAAACACACGCAACCAGATGTCCCACACCTATTTTTCATAAAACCACTGGCACAGCCTGTGCTAGAAACCTGTCTACAGAATCCGTTTAGGATTTACATTAACTCCTGATGACAGGGCATAAAACAGGATGCTTATTAATCAGGTAGCCTACTTATTGAACCTGGGTGCCCTTTCAACTCTTTTGCGTAAGATAAATTTAATGCAATGATAGCTCAAAGGCTACAGGCTTCAGTGAAGTACAGAACTTGATAAAGAAAGATGGTAAGTAGTATGGAAACTTTGTCTCTGGTAGGTTTAGGGAACAAAGTAAGGAGACAAAGGTTGCAGTTGTTAAAAAAAATTCAAATCTGGCATATCCTCTGATATGGCCTTGGCATGTGATTAGGCAAAGATAATGATCTGCAGAAAATTCAGCTGGTAGCCCCGCAATAAAAAACCCAAAATGCTCTACTGGCTCTTTTAGCCTACTCTTTAGAAAGCAGAGTTTAAACAGCAACTGCATCACAACAGCCAAAGCAAACTTCAGAATTCTTTTCTAGCTGGTAAAGTCTAAATAGACTCATAGTATTAAAAACCCCTGGTATCTAAAATTAGGAAGTATCCTTAGATTTAAAAAGAAGAGTTATTCACGAGTTACCATGCATAATTTAATACTAATACTCAAGCTTGTTGAAAGATCAAATGCATTATCACATGAAGGGTAAGAAAGTAAAGAAACGGAACCAATAATCTGAAATAGCAAGAATTACACAGGATATGCAAAGTATCCTAATACTTGTGCTCCACTAGGGGTGGGGTTAATAATATCACCTATACTGATACTATTGCAGCCTCCAAATACTGTCCTTCTCTGGCTGGAACAACGACAATTGTCTTTGACTGAAAATGCCTTCATCCTTGGAAAAATAACAGCAACTATTTTCTTCTAATGTTCTACTAAGAGTTCAACATAAAAGTTGAATCAATATTATTCAAAATCATAATTAAGAACAGTGTGATGGGTTCATGTTATGACCTGGATGTCATCATTGTTTTGCTCCATTCTTCATATCATTAAGAGCACACTAAGCTATTTTCACAGTATTCTAGTTTTATGATTTAATTATTTTGATAAAATTCAGAATTATATAGCACTGATTTTTTTCTGCCTTGTTACAAACTGAATTATAAGCTTAAAGGAAAAGTTACAAAAGTTTGCTATCCCAAATTAATACTCAAAGCCAGCACACACAAATAGGAGTAGTATATCCACACAAGGTATGTGCTATTACTTCCATCTGTCAACAAGGGTAGAAGCCTAGGTTTAATCTCAAAAAGCTTTTTACACTGTTACCACTCATATATAGATTGTAAAGACTTTTCTTTAAGTTAGAAGAAAAAAAGTTACCATCCAAGAAACTAAGAGCATGGAAAACATCAAACTCACAAAACCAGGCCATTCTGTAAAATACAGGCAGAACCCTTGCAACCAAGAACACAACATTTCAATCAATCACAACAAACTGCTTCTTAAAAACAAAAGTAAACCACCTTCTTACTTTCCCTACAACACAAGCAGGTTAAAACTAAACCTATGTGCCTGACCACAGACATACCTTAGAAGGAAAAACAAAAAGCAGCACAGATTAATTTTCTGTCTTAAAAAGCACACTTATTACCTTTCAATATTTACTTCACTACCTTAACTGTAAGGGTTCCCGATATGTAAAATGAGAAACAAGGTAAACACTGTTTAATGTAACAATACAAATGGCATCTAGTTGGTTAATTACCAGTCTAAGTTCTACAGCTAGTTATCCTCAGTTAAGAGTTTAAAACCTACTGCAAATCAAAGTATTAAAAACATAGGAGTCTTACAAGTTGTGAATATTACTTTGTTAGATACATAAAACATCCAATATTAATATGACAAAAAAAACCCAACCATTTGCTGACCACTACTGAACTCCTTTTTGTTTACTACACTAGAAACAGCCGGGAAATTTCTAGCTAACTTGATACATGATGAGTGAGAGTGATTTTGTCTTAAAGGAAAAAAAAGTTTCAAGGGATGGAAATATGAAACAAAACATGAGTAGGAAGAGAACAAGATACTGGTGTAAAGCTAAAGCCAACCTGCTTCCTCATCCTCCTCATCCTCTTCCTCATCATCTGAACTTGATGACAAGGGAGCTGGTGCAGAGCTAGCTTGATTATTAACATATCCACCATACTGCATGCCTGTGAAGTGGAAAGCACAAACATAAGAGTCAGACAGACAGGAAAGATGAGAAACGGAAGTCACAAATCATTGCATTAAATGTGAGAGAAATTAGCTGTTCTAGAGAAAATCCCAACATGCAAAAAGATAAGTCTATAATCCTACCTATAGAACTATAGTTCATATACGAACTATACAAGCAGTACATCAGAAGCAGGTTTAGTGGGCTAGTTTAGCAAAGTATTATTAGCACTTGGAGGTTAGCAGGAGATTTTGTATATGTGTGTGTCTATGTGTATTTATATCAGGAAGTTAAACACACACACACTTCCTATGTATTTAGGATCAGTTTGTACACTGGAATGCTTTTATAAGTTAATATATAGAAATAAACGAGTTCATTCCCAGATAAATTCGAATTGTGTTATGAAAACTTTAATTTTTTTTTTTTTGCTTGGCACACCTGCCCCTTTTAAGACAGGAATAATTCACGTTGGAATTCTGAACACTGTCAGAAACTAATGAAATATACTGCTGATGCAACATGTGAGAGTACAAGCATATACCTCAGCAACAAAGTCAGTGAAATTTAAGCTAGGTAAACCCAAAAATTGGTTGGTCTTACTTTTAAATTAGTGTTGAAATTCAGGCTCACAGACCCATATTTAAGCACCTAAATACACTATCCACATTTAAGATCTGGTGACAACGCAACAGCTGTTACCACTGTCACCTCCAAACCATAATCTGTAAGGTTTTTTGGTCATGTTTTTTTGTGGTTTTTGTTGTTTGGGTTTTTTTTCTCCAGTATCTAAACACATGTGAACAATAGACAAAAGCAACACATACACATACTATTTTAAAACAGAGTAAAGCATGCAGCAATGACTTATAATTAATATCCTACATTACTCATTACTGATGCAATTTCAGCACCTTCAAGAAATTTTGTTTCTCTTGTCATGGGGAAGGTTTAGCAAGGATTTTAAACATGCTTGTAGTCAGGCAGAGACATCCTTATTTAGGATGCAAGTGAACACTGTTTCTCTCTTAGCAATCCAATAGATTGCTATAGCAAGAAAATATCCTAATTCTTCAAAACTCTTCAACATTTTTCAGACTCTTTGACAGTTTGGTATTTTCCTTTCCCCTGTAGAAGCACTGCGGCACCATTAGTGTTCTTTATTTTAACACTATAAAGCACTACATAACTGTTTTATGTTATGCATAATCTGAAACTATCATGGTAATTAATAATTCCCCCATCCACAACTTAAAGCAACTATATCAACCTTTATTTTATTTGAACTATGAGCGAAAAATACTGTTAGTTCCATGGCTTTTTAAAAAAGAGTTAGCAAATGAACCCAAGAGGACCACTTCAATTTCACTTAAAACGAAACAGCAGAATCAAGGTAAAGAGTATCTATTCAAACAGTGGAAGTAAAAAGGAAACAGAGCAAAACCATATCACAACATTCTTGAGAAGGTGAACTTTCATACAGAGGTTAGTGCAAGAAAAGACTGACGTTATTTCACTTTATCTAGCACATTAATACTCCTACAATTCCAAACAAGTTTCTCCCCAATACAAGCAGACACAGTGATGAATGCAAAAAAATCAACCCAAGTGCAACCGAGGAGGTACAATGCTTCAGTTTCCCTATATTGCTAAAACACAGGACTAACTCAAGTGATTCATAGTCCCATCTTTTATGAAGGCTCCTGGATGCACTTGATAAGGAGGACACAAGAAAAACATTCTCTGCTCAAAACCAGACTACAGCCAAGGAAACTATGTCTTTTCTCAGGCCTGGGAGAGCTACTGAGGAACAAGACAGAACACCTGCATTATCGTGATGGAGAAAAAACAACTTAAAATAATTAACATGCAAGTAAAAGGAAAAAAAAGTGAGGATGACAAGAAGAGATGCACTGTAACACAAAGTAAAAGAAGATGGGCACAGTGTGACAGTGCAAAGACAGACCTCTAACAAATACCATGTACACAGACAGAGGTAAGTAAATCTACCTGGAAAGGGCATGGCATTGCAAAAATTCCAACCATGGGCAGGTGAGAGAATATGACTGAATTAGTCATTCTACTAATGCTACTTTGGAACTTTTTTTGGAAAACAAACTTCTATTGCTAAGACTCCCCCTTTTCCAGTTACTCATCAAACAGATAAAGGATGCATGTGTTCAGAAAGAATACAGAAAAAGAGATTAAAAAAATATGCTAGTGACACAGAAGTTTAGCAATCATCAACTATGTCACTGAATCCTCGTTTGATTCTTACCAGCCTTATGAGTTTGCATAGGTTTTTTATTTTCATTGACAGCAGTACTACAAATTTCTTCCTTTAGGATACTCCTGTGTTGTGCAAGCACAACTGCCCAGCCACAAAAACAATCTGAGAACTGATCTGGCTGAAAGGTAACGTAGTTTAAAAAGTTATTCTCAGGTGGAGAAGCCTCCAATTCTGATTCTGTGCCCAGCAATGCCACCAGTAGGCCAGCACAGGGAAGAAAGCAACTTAAGGAGAGAAACAGGCAGCTGAAGACAGCAGTTCCAAGTACCACCATGTGCCTAATCAAGATTTCTGTTGTGACAACTCAGTTCCACTTAGTATTTCTTAGACAGTTGCTAATAATGTTAAAATCTCCCACTCTTAAAACTGTAAAAGCATATTTTGAAATCACTATTTTGAGTGAGATTACTTCATAGGTCAGGCTTAAAATGCATCCATGTAATCTAAATTCTTAGAAATTTCCAGTCCAAGGAATTTGTGAACACCGCTACCAGTGTACCTGTAATATAATAGTATCGCACTCTAAGGCTTTATCCCACTGTATTTTTCAGACACCTAGAAGTGAAGGTGGGAGGACACAAAAGGATAAACTGGAATAAGCCTATGAATAAGCCTATGAAATAAACCAACTATTTAGGTATTTTAAGTAAAATCACCCATACCATGAAAGACTTTAAAACGTAAAGCGTACATTTTATGTGGCTTAAGTTTCATAATGGAGGCCCCACCAAAAGTGAAAATGAAATAACCACATGCAAAAATAAACTATATTCTGAAGTTCTTTAACTGGCTCTCCACCCATAGCCCTCATATTTTCAATGAATTTACTATGGCATTAAGATCTTAATATTACAAATGGTAGTTCTTACATAATGAACCCTCCTTTGCTCAATTTTTAAACTCTTTGCTTTAAATTATTTTCAGTTACGCATCAGCTCCTATCAACACAAAACCTAAGGAAGTCTACAAATAACATCCAGACAGGACACATTCAGAAAGTTCTTATCTAGGATGCCATTTTCAAGTAAATTAGTTTCTCTGCATTAAATGCGTATGGATATTTATGTAAGATTAAATAGGCTTTAATACATTTTAGAGTTTTTTGTCCTGTTAGAACTTAGCCAAGTAAACAATTAGAATATTTTAATTCTGTATAGGAATGCCCACACAGGAGCTTAAAACAATGAAATCCACTTCAAAAATTAATCCAAACTGGTTTTCCAGAATGCCTTCACATAAACAACACTACTCTATAATAAGAAAAAAATCAGTCCATTTAACTGCTGCATGAGAAACACACTTGGAATTCTAACCACCAAGACAAATAGAACACATCTACTGAATATTTTTTCAGTTGGTTAATTTCTACGAATAAGGTTATCACACTATTTGTCAATAAAAAGGTATTGCAAGAGTACATTATGTATTTCAGACTCAAATTAAACTAAATGAAAAGAGTTTGAAGTTTTTTAATGCTCATAAAAATACCATCTAAACATAAACATACGTGTGTGATAACATGTACATTGATTTATTATTGATTATATTAATGTAAATACAACCAGACCAACGCAAACTCCTTATGACTTATCTTTATATTCCTGACATACGTATAGTTAAAGTGTGCTCATTCAGCTACATATTGCATTAACCTTTACTTATTTGGAAGTATTTGAATGTAGTGAAGAGTTCAGCAGCGAATGCAGTGATTTCTATTTAATGTACCAAGTGTTCATGCATTATACAGGAATCACTGCAAGAACATATATATTGAACATCAAGGCAAGCACAGTTAAACACCTAAAACCCTTTTTCTCACCAGAAACATGGTTATGCGATTTCTTTGGAAGACGAAGCAACAGTTGTTTCTAGCAAGCACACCTACCTTACAAATTCTACCCAGTACCAAAATCAACTATAAAACTGCGCAAGAACCAAACAGTTCCCAAACCTGATTTATCATTTTCCTTAAAATGTACACTGTACATAGGACTTTATAGCAATGAGGAATTATCTTTTTTTGCCTGTAAGATATGTAGAGCTGATTCACAGACAAGTTATTTCTTTACATTCTCCACTCCACCAGAAAAAGGAAGAAATGGAGGAAAAGGGGAAATCTGGACATTTATGTCAGAGGACTTTGAAATTTAAGAACAAAAAACATGCTGTGACAGTCACACGCCATGCTTTTGAGAATTATTTTGAACACTAGACATATCACATTGTTCTGGACAAAATTAATGCCTACTTCCACATCACACACCGAGTTCTTTTTCCGTAAGAATTTTAAATCCTGAAAATACCAAGAGAAAACAGTAAAAAATAAAAATAAAAATCAGTGTGGTAAATTAGATTTGGAAAAGTAGAAACAGAAACATGTAACAGTCAAGAGGCAAGTCAAAACATCAAGGCAGAATTAGCATGGCTGAAGAAGGCTCAAGACCCAACCCATTCTTTGTCAAGAGGCTTCCTACATCAGAATAGGAAGGACCTTATACAGCAGCTTTCCACAGGAGCTTACAGCTAGGGAATAAGAAAACAATTCTAGCAGTTTGAATTTAATAAACTCGCTCTGTTTCCCAGTGCTAGCACTAGCAAATTGCTAGTTTAAACCTGATTTTTCAAATACAGACTGATTACAAAAGACCTTCTTCCAACTTAAACTCATGAGCAGCGTTTTAGAAGAATAAGGGAACTAAAAGAAGGGCTTTTTGAGAAAGAGACATGTAAGAGTGCCAACAAGATAAACAAGCCAAAGATGACATATGGCCCAAGGAAATCAAAGAGAAGCTAAGATGAAGCTAGAACTAAAGTGGTATAAAACAAGAACACTCAGGGAGCCTGATGAGATGCAAGAGGTATACCCCTGTCAGGCAAATGCCGAAGAGCAGCAATACAGCTTCCAGCATTCATGTCAGCATGAGGAACAGAGCAGACGTCTGTACTGTAACTTCCCATTCCCTTTTAGTACCTTCCTGAAGGGCTGACTCTGGTGACTGTGTAACAGAAGGTGAAGATCGTGGCTGTGAAGAAAGGCTTGGAGCAGGTGTCCTTACTGACGAGATCACAGCAGAGGAAGCAGATGTTCCAACCCCAGGCTTGGTAAACGGAACGCTCTGGCTCACAGAGTGCACAGGCTGTGAAGAATCAATGCCACCTGAAAACAACAGCAGAAAGCAGGAACACATTGCTTGTATTTGCACAGACAATTACACAATGCAAGCAATCACATTTGATTTCACAGTAACTACAAAAACAATATGGCACTTCAAAGAGAGATGCCTTCCAACAAGCATATATTGAAAAGTTGGTTTTTTAAATTAAATACCTATAATGTTAAAACTCCATTAAAAACAAACAAATTGCTCTGACAACTAATAGCAAAAATGAAAGCATGATGTAGTAAGATCACGATTAAACAGAAGCTAAACTGATCTGTTTTCGATCCATCCCCACGACTCCATGCTTTCACAGGCTCCTCTTCCCACGTAGGAGGAACACAGTCCATGTGGGATAGCTCCCTCTCAATATTCCTCCCACAGGCAGGAAACCTGAAAGTCAGCTGTAGTAGACCAATATTCTGCCTCCCTCACAGGACTGGCACTTTGCAATTTTGGTACTCAATTATGAGACCCATATTCCAAGCAATCTGTTTCAATCAACCCTGAGTATTCTGCAGAACTTCTGATGAGTTTTAAACATCTGGACTAGATATAATCTTCTTAAAAAAGTCAGATTAGTGCTTTGAGAGATTTAACACAGTCCAGCTGAAATTCCTATCAGATAAGGACAATATAAATTCAATTAAGAAAGCTTTGAAGAGGGTCTCTCTTTGTTTATAGATTGAAAAAAATCGTTGTATTATGATTCTTTCTAAAAAACCTGACAGAGCAGACTGTTAAGAATAGAAAGGAAATGGTTTGACCAACACTACTCAGTAAACAAACAGAAATTAAGCAAGAACAACATTCACTGCTATATTTGTGAAGTGCTTAAGTTACAGAATTCACTAGAGGATGCACCTGTAATATTAACTTTGCTTCCTCTGCACATACAGCAGTGTAGCTCATACAGTCCCTGGCTTTTCCTTAAATGATGGAGTTGCTATCTGAAAGGACTTTATGGAGAAGTTGAGGCTTCCTTTAGAGGGAGAAGAAGAGGCAACTTAAAATGATCCTTCTGTTTACCTAATTTACTGTTTAAATAACAGTATACATTTTCACCACCTTAACAGAGCTTTTATTTATTATGCAGTTTTCAAACATAATGTTGAGCATATGTATGGTTTTTTCACAAGTGTTATCAAAATTAAAATGTGTATTTTTCCAAAGTACATACACACAGCATTTTCTATTGAAATGTACTTGCTATAACCTCTGCTTCTACACATTATGTCTTGTGGACTCCCCATGGAAGCATCAGCACCTGTCAGCAGAAACGTTCTCATTACTGTAGCTACACAGCTTCCTCAAACAAGATATGCAAGATGACAAGGGAAGTTCTTGTGACATTAGTATGCTTACCCAGGTTTTATAACCCCATAAACAACTCTCTCTGTTATGGTATTTTCCACGCTCCAAGTCAATATAGCAATGCTTACAGCATCAAGAACTGCTGTAGAGCATGCTAAATGCTATAATGTCACAGTGTCACATGTTCAAAGCCAAAACCAATTTACACCCGGATTAGCTGAAGATGTTATACCTTCCTGCCAAGTACTATTATCTACTCTCAAACAGAAGTTACCCAAAATATCCTTCAAAATTACAGATCCTTTACATGTATTTTAAGAAAACATTTTTAAACTCTGAGCAAAAGAAGCCCACAACATAAATTTTTCTTTGTACAAAAATCCAACCTGCCAAATTACATGACAAGCCTTATTTGGTGACTCTGGAAAGTTTACGAAAGCCATAAGTAACTAAGACCAAAGGAAACACTTGGACAAAGATGGTCATGGTATTACGCTATCAATATTTTTTTCCTCTGCCCAGTGAGAAGACTACTCTGTCATACAACTACTGATCAATTTAGGGTGGCGTATTTTAGCTCAAGACAAAGCTGGACTGAACGCCAGCTTAGAGTACAATGAGTACTGTTCCGTGCATAGTTTTTAGCAAAAACAAAATCATTTAAGATATACTGAAATTCCTAAGCATGCTCTCTGTGACAATGAGCTGCTGCAGCTGTGAGCTTGATTTCCTGCCCCTGCCCCCCCAACATAACATGCAATTTCTACTGAGAGATTTACCACCTCCCTGCAGTTTGGTTTTCAACAACATCTTATCTCCCTGACTTTCCGTATCGTGGCTGCAGTCCTTCCCCTTTTTCCAACCACACCTATATTAGCAGATTTGCAGCATTATAGCCTACATTCCTATGGAACTGGGGCAGCAAGGACTTTAGATCCTGATTTGACATAAGGAGAAGTATGTGCATGAGAAAGAAATTAAAGTGGCTCCTGCTCAAGCAGACTGCCTACGATAACAGGACAGTAGACAAGATCCAGGAAGCAAAGAAACCCATACCATACACCTGCAGAAGGAGTTCTCTATCTCACTCTCCTCACAGAGGCAGGAGGGAGTCCAGTAAAATCCTGGCATTCTGGTTGACATCCACACTGACTGGAAAGCACCAAGAAAAATCAGAGCGTATGGATTTCAACTCAAATAAGCTGGAAAAACATTAAGGAAAGCTACTGACCTAGAAAGACAAAAAGCCTAAGTAACATAGAGTGTGTTATTTACATAGCATAACACTGTTTCTGGACAGATTTATATCAACACTGCTCAGCGGAAATACAGAATTTAAAACTGTAAGAGGGCATTTTTGCTAGATGAAACTAGTTTAAACCAGCAAGCAGAAAAATCTCAAATTAAATATTTGTATTGTACTTTATTTATACTTCCTAAAGCAAAGAAAATTATTATCACTGTTTGCTATTCATCAAAAAAGGTCAACTTCCAGCAAAAGATGCCTCTTAAAATAAATTTCTTCTAGTGAAATTTCAGCAAGCTACACAGAAAATACTTCAGTGATTTCGGACACTGGCTGCCAAAGTTTTAGAAAAACATTTTGTTTCACTTCTGCGTCCTCAGTACATGACATACAACAGCTCAGAGGTTTGATTTTAATAGATTCCGCATTTTGGGAGCCTTCCAAGGCCCTACACAAATTGGTTTATTTAAAAATACCATCATAAGTCCCAGGCTTAGAACTCCTCTGATTCGAGGAGAAATCACCAAACTTCTGAAAAGCTTATGCCAGCATAAGTTTCCCAAGTAAGTCCTGTTTAAACACATTTTATTAAAAACATGGCATTCTTGTATATAAACAATTTTCCATTTTCATCACTGAGAGCTCTCGGTGTTCACTGACCGCACAAAACTGCTGCTGAAAAAATACATTAAGACAGTAGTATCCTGCATGACAATCTTCCCAAGATTTGCTTATTTATAATTTAAGGATTGAGAGGGGTCTTCTTTCACAGCACAGCAGCAATGACAGCAAACTGTCTTATTGGCACTCAAATAGTAGGATAGGGTATCAAAATTTCTGTACATGAACAGTCAGACAGCACACTTAGGAATTTCACTATATCTTCCCCTCCTCCCCCCAAGCAATTTTGCTAAAAACTATGTACAGAACAGACTGCAACTGTTTTCCATCATAATTTTGTTCCTGGAGAACAGCAGGGTGGATGATATAGAAAAAAATCCTTCTTATGAATAATTAATTTCCTTAAATTCCTTGTGTGTTGTACTCAGACACTTTCTAAGGATGTACAAGAAATAGCAAAAAAAATATTCAAGATCCAACTCCTTTTTTTAAAGGCTGCAAACAATTAGAATACTATATATGAAATTATTCCATCTGAGAACAATAAGGCTGCACTGAGAAATTTAGAAAGCGTATCAGTGTCCCAAGAAGTAAATCAATTATGCCAGGATCAAACAGTGATTTGCCATCTTTTATTAACCAGGTGTTTTAGCAGTAGAATTTTTAATATATTTTAGCTAAACCCGTAGACTAAAAAAAAAGGCAAATATTATTGGAGGCAGTCTGTTTAGCCCCAGACTTTAAAAATGGTTTAAGTTTTTAGAATTCAGTAATAAAACAGCCTGGCTCTTCCTTCAGCCTATCTACTGATTACTACCTATATTTGCTCTTTCCCAGTCAGTAAATACACAATAATCGTATGCTGAGGTTGAACTAGAATTCAGAGGGAAGAGAAAAAAGTTGTTCTCCAGATAAATCAGTTCCACAGTTCAGTCCACTGTGCAAGGAAGCACAGGGCATGCTTATCTCCGCAGCTCTACAAACTCAGGAAGAGCTGGATTGTGGTTTAAGTAATTATGCCTACAGTCCAGCAAACAAACCAAGTACTGCAATATTACTCAAGTGCAACAGAAACAGTGGATCAGTGTTCATTTTCGTAACTGTAAAGTGTGTACCTATTACACACCATTACCACAGCCAGTTCTATCATCAGATCTTTGAAATTCAACCATAATATTACTACCTTTTCTTGAGGCCATGTATTAACTCAATCACTCTCTTAAAAAGATCACTGAATGGCTCAGAAATAAGACTATCCATTGTTCATATGGCTCTTCATGGTCTGGTCAGCTCCACTGTTTCACCTTTAAAACAGCTGTTCCTTATAAAAAATATTGTTATGAACAAAAAATATATTTCAAGATGCCCTCAAAAGAAACAAAATTAAGAGGCATTTAAATTAAAAACTTTTGTAAATAAAACACTAACAGTCTGAACAAGCAATAAGTTGTTTTCATATCATAGGATGGTTTAGGTTGCAAGGGACCCTAAAGATCATCTAGTTCCAACCCCCCTGCCATGGGCAGGGACACCTCCCACTAGACCAGGTGTCTCAAAGCCCCATCCAGCCTGGCCTTGAACACCTCCAGGGATGGGGCCTCCACAACTTCCCTTGGCAACGTGTTCCAGTGTCTCACCACCCTCACAGTAAAGAATTTCTACCTAATATCTAATCCAAATCAATATCTGGCTCTTCCAGTTTGAAGCCGTTACCCCTCGTCTATCACTACATGCTCTTGTAAAAAGAGTCCCTCTCCAGCTTTCTTGTAGGACCCCCTTAAGTACTGGAAGGCTGCTACAAGTTCTCCCTGGAGCCTTCTCTTCTCCAGGCTGAACAACCCCAACTCTCTCTCTCAGCCTGTCTTCAGAGGAGAGGTGCTCCAGCCCTCTGATCATCTTTGCAGCCCTCCGCTGGACCTGCTCCAACAGGTCCATGTCCTTCTTATGCTGGGGGCTCCAGTGCTGGACGCAGTACTCCAGGTGGGGTCTCATGACAGCGGACTAGAGGGGCAGAGTCACCTCCCTTGACCTGCTGGCCATGCTTCTTTTGATGCAACCCAGGATGCGGTTGGCTTTCAGGGCTGTGATCGCACATTGCCAACTCATGGTGAGCTTCTCATCCACCAACACCCGCAAGTCTTTCTCCTCAGGGCTGCTCTCGATCTATTCTCCACCCAGCCTGTATTTGTGTATAGGATTGCTCTGACCCATGTGCAGTACCTTGCACTTGGCCTTGTTGAACTTCATGAGGTTCGCACAGGCCCACTTCTCAAGGCTGTCAATGTCCCTCTGGATGGCATCCCTTCCCTCCTACGTCTTGACTGCTCCACACAACCTGGTGTCATCAGCAAACATGCTGAGGGTGGGCTCAATCCCAACATCCACGTCACCAACAAAGATATCAAACAGTACCAAGTACAGTAGTTGGTATAGATTGGATGAGCTTGATTCAAGCTTAGCTGTTTTTCCCAGGCAACTCTACCATCATCAAAACCATTTTCCTTGGTCTTAGAAAACCTCCACTACAAGGACTTCTAAACCAATTCCAATGTCAAACTATAATCTGAACTATCTAGCATAAAAAAGGAAACATCCTACAGTTCTCCAATATCTGTCTCATCAGAAAGAGAAAATCATTTGTCTTGCACAGTTTACAAGTCAAAACTGTACAAAGTCAGAAAATTACCAGTATAGAAAGAAAACCAGAATGTCCCTGCACATGCTATTGCTATCCCAGAGGGAGAGCAAGATGTTTCAACATGGAGGCACTGCTACATCTCTAGTCTCTTCCATTCTTCCTACCAAGTACTGCCTACACTATGAACTTGTGCTCAGTTTTCACATGAAGCAGAAGCTGCAGCTACCTCCAAGGGCTGAGTATTTTCAACCCCAACCGGCACCTTTGCAACTTCATTCTCTATAGCTACATCCACACTAAAAACATCAAGTTGTCGCTTACAAAAAATCAGCTAGAACCACCAAAATTGCACTCTCATTCAAATGCTTACCAAAAAATAATTAAAAAATCCCAATTGCCTCCAAACCCATGTAGGCTCTACTTTTTCTGAAGAAAAGAGTGCATGCATGTTCATTTCAGTAAAATTTAAAGAAACAATATAGATCATGACTTAAAAAAAATCTCTAGCCAGAAAAGGAATCACCTTTGTGATTAACAGACCTATTTCAGAAATTAAACATTCCTTCGAAACCACACAAAAGAATTACCTTCCAAGACCACTAACACGAAAAAAAACCTCAATAAAATAAAACTATCCCCCAAATAGCGTCTTCTTCTGCATTGCTTAATAGAAACATGTCAGTAACATGATTAGCTGCTATTGTGAGGACAGGGGTAACTGAATGAGAAAGGCTTCAAGAATGAATAAGGACAGAACTCAAAATTATGACACAGAATTTCATATAGTGAACGAGTACAAATCAACAAGAGCACGTGATTTCTGATGTTTCCAAGACATATCTGGAAGTTCACTAACCTTCAGATAATACCATACCTGTATTTATTTGGTTGTTTACTTTAGCAACTGATCCAGTGAGATTCCTGCTGAGGTTGTCTTGAACAGACTGAGCAGATGAAATACTTGATAATGTTGAATTATATCCCACAGGAACAGGCTGTTGAAGTGAATGAGGTACTGATGTACTCTGGCTAGAAAATGTATTTGTTTCTTTGAACTGTCCAACAGCAGGTAGGCTCTGAGAGGTAAATGCCTGCCCATACACATTGCCAGCAGCCGCAGGATAGGAAACATTAGGATACATGGCACTAGAAACCACGGGCATGGTGTAATGATCAGAATTAAGGGGAAATCCCTGAGATGCAACTGAAGAGCTGACAGAAGTGCTGTAATGATTACCAAATGCTGAATGTGACTGCTGAGCACTTGTATGCAAGTAGGATGCAGATGATATTGCTCCTTGAATAGGTCCTTCAGCTGGCCCCACTGTATGGGGAGGAGTTTTGTTGTACAACTGCTGTGATTCCTGTGTAGTCAACACATTGGTACCCGCAGAAGGTGTCATAACATTTTGTGCTGGTGCTGAATAGTAAGTAGGGTAGTAACTGGCTCTATACTGATTATCCACATGTGAAGCAGCAGCTTTATTGGGCACTTGGGAATAGTGTCCTGAGGGCACACTATAGTTTGGAGGATGCGAGCCATAGCCAGAAGGGAACGGCATCCGACTCTGCACAGGACCTGAAACAAAGAGAAAATGTCACATTCATTAAAGGTGCACCTGCCAGTAGTGCCAATGGACTCTGTGCTTACTCTAATTAACAAACAACTGGTTTCCTCTTGTTTTCTGTCACTGTTTTTGAGGTCAATTTCCATCAGCAGAAAGACAACAAACCAACTATAATGCATGCAAAATACAGTATTCGAAGTAATCTGCAAACACACACAGAAGTAGCAGAAAAATTGATTGCTTCCATTATCAAAAGAGGTTTCCATGCCAAGATTGTGTGCCTCACATTGTACTTTTAATATTTTAAAGAGTTTTTAGGAGGTTAATACTTAAATAGTGAGCAAAAGTAAGCACCAAACTGATGTGTCTTCATAAAACAGTACGCCTTAAAGAAACTGACTGAATATGGAAAATAAAAAACTGTACTCAAACCAGTATGTCAATAAATAAAAATGTAAGTATCCTTCTTTACAAATCCCCAATACGGTGATCAAGATAAAGTGTTGCAGGGCAGCTATTTTTGTCTTCTGTGTTCTTTTGTATCATGCTTTTATGAAAACTGACATTTTTATGAAACTATTGAGTATCTTACAAGGCACTTCATTTCTGTTTACTGCCTGATACTTACATCAGGTATAGAAGATGTTGATATCAGAGAAACTGACCTCTGCTGTCATTGCAACTGGCTCTCTGACATTAGAGGTTAATTACATACTGGTCCAGCAAGGGTCAAAGAAGTACTTGTTTGCTAGAGACTGAATGTTAACTATGTCCAAACTATTTTTTTCAGTGCCAACTGATCAATGGTAAATCTGAAAGTTCTTCCTCAAGTTCTTTTCCTGAACCCTATTTTAATTTTCTAGTAAAGCACAAATGCATTTCCTTGGATAATTTCCTTTCTTAAAATTACCACACCCTACTGCTTATGTCACCCTGAATGACTATGGTGTTATTTCCCAGCCCTTGGTGAACAGAAATACAAGCACAGCACTGGGCCAATCACAAATTTAAACAGCCACTGTGATAATAATAAATTGTTGATCTCCTCCCTTTACAGGGATTATAAAATGTAAGTATTATTTCTCATCTTGAAATTTTGAAAAATCACCGTTATCAGAGTAACACCCAGATGTTCTAGGATTAACTTGCAAGGCAACTTTAATAATGAATTTGAACATATGGTCCAGAATTGCTTTCTGATAAAATTAAAAATACCTTTCATAACTGACAACCCAGAAAGTTGAGAAGAGAAAGGAGCTAAAAAAAATGAACAACAGTAACTTGGACTGCTGGGTCAAAAGACAGAAAGGCACTTTGGGAGAAAGCATAAGGAGCTTAAAAAAAATATATAAATGACATCCTGAGTTTTGAGGAGAATATGTAACTATGCTTATGGTTCACTGTTTTCTTGAAAAAGTGGGAGCTGCTTCACAAAGCTCTGTAGTGTATTCTCCTTTCAAGGAAAGTTATTTTGAGTTAGCAAGTCATAAACAGCTATGTGAACTCTGGCAGACTTTTGACCTGCTTTTTTAAAGTCTGAAAGAGCAAATTCAAACATACACCACTAAACTGTGTCTCTCAGGATGTACTGCTTTAAGCATCTGTATCTCTTAAGATAGCAAGAAAAGATATATTCTCTGAAGTGTCTGTGCATTTGGTCTACTAAAATATGCACAATAAACTGAGCAGGTATAATTCAGAAACTGGTTTAGGAGCACCTGACTTCTAAATAAAGGGTTGCATGTCAAATCATCTACTGCAAAGTCTTGCGGTACCTAGCTCCGGTTTAAAAACACACACCATAACCAAAGACATATTATATTTTTGATTTCAAACTCCTGGACCTTTAAAAGCAATTTTTACAATAACAGGTGAAAGATTATTCCCATTATCTGAAGTGAGTTTTTTGTCCATTTGATTATAATGAACGTGTATAGAAAGTAATTTTTGTACTGCAATTAGTAGCTGAAGCTCCTAATGACTAAATAATTGGACAGTTTTCCACACTGGAAACCTGGGTACATCTTCAGTGTCATTTTGAAACCTGGTTAATTGCACAATCTGTCCTGATGTCTCAGGTACTCTACCTTCCTTCCAAAACACCTGACAAATCTCTTTCAAAAAAACTCCACAAGAGGAGTTGAAAACCTCAGCTGCACAGAGAAGATGTACTGCTAAAACACCATCTCTATAATGAAAGCATTGAACCTCTCCTTCTACAGACAAATTAATACTTTATAACGTTGTAAAATATAACTACACAGACATTAACAGGTGAACCCCAAAAGCCTTATCACTTATTAGGGTGCAGTGGGAAAGCCACCACAAAAAAAAAAAAAAGGCAGCACTAGGGCTATACCACTATGTGAATTAGTAAAGCTTTGCTTGCTAATATCACGTTTGTTTGGATCTTTATGTCCATGCATTCTCTCACCTGAATAATTTAGCCATCTGCCGCGTACTCTACCAACATGTAGTCTACGCATCCTACACCACCATATTCCTTTCAGCCAAGAACTCCTGTTAGTTTTCTGTAACTTTTAACATCCCCTTACCCACCACAGCTCCCTCACATACCCCTTACCAGCTGGGCAGGGATAAGCTCTGTGTGCCCTTAATTGTTAGCAAACGAGCCAGCAAATCAAGGCACTGCTGAGCTCTCACAACAGCTGAGTCATGGAATTAATGTCTAGCTCCTCCATTCACACAGCTTCCCATTTTCACAAAATATGGAGGGATTTTTTATCTTTCAGACCTCTATCCTCTTTATCAAATTTAATGAAACTATCCAAAAAGATACAAAGTCTGAGGATGGGTGGAAAACAAGGCTAGAAAACATCATAGTGAAAATTATGGTCCCAAAATGCTAGTAGAGATACCAACGGTAATCTTACAAACCAGTTGCAGAAAACACTACACAAAAGTCTTCTGGGAAAACATCGGGATTCGAGACAATTACCCTCTCAGTGTTACATTTCAATACATTAAATTGCTAGCACTGAAATCCTCCATCACCACTGGAAAAATACATCATCTTTTAGGAATAACAAAACAAGCAACATTTTATTATGCTGAAATTAGGAAACAGGTAATTTTCAACTTAGATACAAAGCCACCTGTAAGACTACTGCAATAAAACTGCCTTGAACTTGCAAGACATTATTCAGAAGAATTATATTTTAAAGCTCCAGACTTATGAACAACACCCCAAACAAGGGCTTTTTTTTTTTTCCTCAACACTTAATTTCAGTATAGGATCAAACTGAGAGCACTGCAAGGGAAAAATATAATAAAATACAAACATGAAGTTTATTTTCTTTAAAAAAAACCCCTAAGTTATACTAAAACTAAAGTCTCCAAGGGTCTCAAACGGACTTGTTCATTGGACTGGGCAAAATTTATTAAAAACAAAGCTGAACATCCTTTTTAATATCACTGTACATGTAACAGGTTGCTTGTGTTCTGCAAGAAACAGCCCCTCCTTCATCAGATCCCAGTAACTTCAGTTTTACCTGAAAAATCCACATTTTATAAAATCAAAACACAGAGCACTCTAAACATCTGAAATGATGCACTAGTGTTCTCTTTCAGCCAATTAGAAATAGCTGTATTCACTTAAGTATCTTACATTTAAACTCTATTATATCAAATTTCAAAAGCAATTACAATCTTTGTGAAATTTAGTTTCTATCAGACAGAATGGAAATTTCCAGTAGTCTCTTTTTCCGCTACTATTCCCCTCTACTCCCCCTCCTATTACAATTAAAAAAAAAAAGAAAAAAAAAAAAGAATTCTCAAATCCTGTGTTATAACTTCAGAATATTATTAAAGACAGATACACTAATCGAAAAACTCTGGAATGCTATTGCTAGATGACACAAAATGACGAATTCAGAGCTCTTGCCTATAAATCATCAAATACACATCACTTAGATATCTTAAGGAACATAGAAGCCGAAGTTAAGTTGAGTAGTTAGCAAGTTACACAATAAAAATTCAAGACTATTACTGAACAGTGCATAAATTTTAGAATTAAAGAAAATCTGTTTTGCAGAAACTAAATGGTCTACTACACGGCTGTAAACAAGCTGGTTTCAAGAATATTTGCAGCAACACAGTGTTAATTAATTAAAATAACAAACAGTAACAACAGCTCTTTAAAATTACTGTTTCGTTCAGTTAAAAACACAAGGAGAAAGTATGATGTCAGTTTCTACTTATTTCTGCGAAACACACTTCCAGGTTATTGGTGCTGTAGTAGCTATATCCTGATAATGACAGGTTTTTAATAAAAACCCATATAAGTTAGCATTTTCTAAATCATTTTGACAAACTCAGCATTATAATACTAAAGTTGGGACACACCCGAAGCATTAGCATCTGCCTAAAATCTACGATTAGTTACCTTCCTTTTCATTCACTTCAGTGACTTTTGCATTATCTGCAAACTGACTCAAAACCTACTTTACAGGCACGTACGTGCTTATTGCCCAACTACCCCTCTGGACGTGAGAAACACTCATGAGTAAAAAACTTTGTAGGTCATTACCCTGCATACTGATCTGTGCACAAAACCCGCCTGTACATAAAACAGCCAGACTACAAAATAAAGGCTTTAACAGTAGGCGTTAGAACTCTATGCAAGCAAGAGACCCAAATTAGATACCACACTATCATTAGGTGAGGACGAAGATCATACAGGCATTCTGAAAAGTTAATGAGGTGTATTAATAAAAACTGATTTTGTAGCGCACCAATTTAAAAATGAGGCACTGCATGCTAATTATTTTAATTCATAGCGCACTTAATCTCAGTAGCAAGTCCGTGTTTCATGACTTTGAACTATTTTACCTTTGTTTTTCAGTGACCCACATTTCAGTAGTCCAACCTTGTTTATTCAACTCAAAATCCAAGATCCAGTCGCGCGAACCCACCCACTACTTTTACGTTCATAACCGGTCATGAAGCGAGTACTCCCATCTACAACACGCGGTTCTCTGCCCACACTCCCGGAGCCGAGGCCTGGAGGTGCCTCGGCCTCCAGAGCATTCCCGGAACGCCACAAAGCAGACGCCACACCACCGAGCGGATCCCAATTCGCGAGGAGGGAAAGAAGCGGAGACACTGCCCCCACCCCCTTTAGCGAGGCCGGGAGAGGCTGCGCCTTCTTTAAAGTTAACTCCGAACGTCGCGGCGGGGGCCCCCGGGAGGGAAGCCCCTCTCCCCCGCGGGTGCTGCCTTTCGGGGTAAAAGGCTTCCTTCGGCGCCGGCTGCGCCGCGGCCCACCGGGCCCTCCGCCGGACCCGCGCCCGCGCCGCCCCCCACAGCGGCCGCCCGGGCGCCCCGCACCTCCCGCTACCCCAGGAGGAAGCAAAAGCCAGCGCCCCCCCCCGCCCCGCCGGGCCCCCAGCGA
>VZSZ01009124.1:537750-574566 GCA_013398815.1 Ibidorhyncha struthersii
AAAAAAGGGTAGACATGGTACCTGGGGATATGGTTTAGAAGTGGTTTTGTCAGGTTGGGTTAATGGTTGGACTTGATGATCTTAAAGGTCCCTTTCAACCTCAACAATTCTATGATTCTATGACTTGGGACAAACAGATATTGCTGCTTCTTAGCCTATAGTGAGAAATCTCTGTTTGTTCTCCTCCCTTGGCCTCTACCTAATTGCTTTCATTGTAACTGAGGTCCCAGTTTGGGGTTGGTTCTAGAAGTAGATGAACATTTGCTGACAAGTTATTCACTGCCTGCAAAGAAAGCAGATCTGGCCTGACACCATTTGGAAATATGATTGAATATTTTCAGTTTCAAAAGTACTTTCTTTAGTACTTTTGACTGCCGTAGAATGCAAAATAAGGAAAGGTGATGAAAGGACTGGTAGCCCCTGAAATGCAACTAAATGATTCATATTGGACTCAGCTCCCATCACCCTTCTTTTTCTCCTTTATGTCAAAAAGCCTTTTGTTTTCATATCAGGCTGAACCAAAAGATCTGTTTGTTTATTTTCACTTTGGCCAGAAGATTTTAGTATTTAGTATTTTAGTATTTAAACAAGTCTTCTGCTTCAGAAACATGTGCCCAAAGTTAATCATGTGTTTGAGTGCCATCTAGATTAAGGATGTTAAGCATATGTCTGAGTGTGTTCCTGTGTAATTTCCGAGAGCAAAATATGGCCAGAAAAATCAACCAGACAGGCCCCATTCCCCCAGTTTGCTTGTTCCTAAGAGCGGAGATTATGTTTATAGGAGACAAATTAACCTGATGTGATCTGAGGTCTCTGAAACTGGGAGCACTCACATGTTCACCCCTGAGAGTCTGGAGCTGTTCAGGAAGCAGTGAATGCTGTCATGCAACAGTTTTTTTTCTTTCCAGCTATTTCCAGCTCTAGTCTAGACTTGAACAGGGCAACTGGGGTTAAACTTAGCCTTCCTGTTCAAAATTTCATGCTGTTAACTTCCTATAGCTGTGACGACTCCTGTTGCTCTTGTGCAGTGTTTGCATTTTATACACCAGGGTTGTGTCACAGGACCAAAACCTTTATGTACTTACAGGGTGGACAAAGCAGAGAAATGAGGGACCTCTTCTCCCATCTCCTTGGAGACCTGTGAGCAGCTGAGAAGCCTGTGCTCAAAGATTTTATTTTACTGTTCCCCAAGTAAATGCATTCATGAAGAGAGCTGGTCAGGCACAGGGGGGACCATAAATAAATTGCCCCCTGAGAACAGCCGCAGGCATTCGCATTTCCCAGCTGCAGGAGCCGTAACCAAGAAGCATTCTGCTAGCTTCGGACATGAATCTATCCCCAGGATTCACATTTAATGAGCCGAAGTCATTTGTTCTTAAGGATTTCAATTAGAAAAAGCACTGATTTTCAACAAATGGCAGGGAATAATACCAAATTATTTAAAAAATCATTACTTTTTAAAAGTTGGTCATTTATTTTCAGAATGTTAAAAAATTATGGAATTTACTGATTTTTTAATATTTTTTTTCTTCCGTTAGTATATAGCATGTGAGAAGCAGTGTACAATACGGCAGCATTACTGGCAATCAAATAACAGGAGAATGAGTAGGATGTCCCATATTTGAAATAATATTTGAAATGAAGCAACATCACCAGTGAAACTGGTTATTAATAGTATATAGGGGCTTTTACTTGCCTGTTTTGACAGGTTGCACAATAGTTCAGAGAAAACTTATTCCTCTACAACCTCTGCAGTGGCTTCCTCCCACTTCATAAAGCTCCCGAAGATAATCCTGTTCCCTTTGTGCTGCAGTACCTTCTTTGGGCTTTGAGGAAAAAGAAGAGAATCAGCTTAGATTTAGATGGGATTTTCCTACCTAGGAGAATACAATACAGGTTAACAGAGGAGTTTTGGCAGGGAGAGAGGTGGAGAAGATGAAAAGGAGAGTGCTTCAGGACCTGGGTTCAAGATCACATCAGTACTTAACACATTTCTAATTCTTATTTCAGACTGAAAAGATAGGCAGTTATTTTCAGGATCTTTTTAAAATTCTACCTATTAAAGAGCACCAGCGTCCAGTTCTCTTGAAGGTTTGATCCTCCGGTTCTTCAAGGGTACTTAGTCTTCCTGGGTGCAATGAAAATAACATTTTCTCTGCCTTTTCTACTTTGCAGTGGAAACAATCTACATTTCCCCCCCAAATACTGTACATCTGCTAAGCCTTTCTATATTAATTCAGGAAAAAAAAGCAACATTTACATGTAAATGGTGAATTGTTTGAGGTTCACATATTTGGCTCTGATTGTCTGGCCCATGACTCTAAACTGTGTTGTTTTTCCAGGCTGTGAGACCCTTGAGACAGGGCCTGCGTCTCCCTCCGGGTGTTGTAAATGTCAATCCCACAGAGAGTGCTCAATAAATAAATAATGCTGGTTTTGTTACTGCTGTATGATGTTTTCCTTGCCAGAGAAATTATACGGGAGCAGAGATCAAAACCCATATGAGACAAAAAAAGGAGTACTCTGATTTACCTGTGCAGAGGACAGGAAACTGTGAGCGCGCACTCCTGCACAAGTTCGGTGTTACTTCTTTGCTTCTTTTTTTACCGCTTGAGATTGAATACTTGGTCTGTTTTAACGTTCTTCAGCAGGCTTCAGAGAAAACAATACTGAAGCTCCAAACAGTTGCGGATTGGGGTAATGCAAGCATGGATATAATAACCAGGATCAGGAATAAATTCAGTAGGCAAGTTCGCTTCCAAATAATGGACTTGACTTGATTCAGGAAAGTTCCAAAACATGTGCCTGACATTTAATCTTGACTTCGAGAGGAGCTAAGCGGGTGCTTAAGCTCCCCTGAATAGCGACCATCTCTTGAATGTGGGCATTTTTGTGCTGTGCCCAGCAGTGGCAATGGCCGAAGGGAATGCAGTGGGTGTCCAGTGGCTCAGAGAATTACGCCCATCCTGTGAGTGTTGAAAACACTGTACTTGGTTCTGCGCACACTGATGAACCCAGCTTCAGCCTGCTAGCTACAAATTAGAGCTGAAATGTTAACAGTGTCTATAATTTCTCTGTTGCATTTAGCGTACTGAAATCCTATGCATCTCTCTAACTTTGCTACAGAAAGTACTGAAGCATTACCCTAATTCTTTGTAAATTGCTGCCTATCTGGAAACTATCCACAGTACTTCTGTAACTTCACGCAAGCACTTTTTTTTTTTTCCCAGATAAAGCAGAGAATAAATTCTTCATTGTGAGCTGCTTAGAAAGTAAGTAGACACCTTTTTCATTTAAGCTGATAAAATTCAGGAATTCAGTAGCGTTAAACTGGTATAAATTAGCACAAAATTAGACCTGGTATCTGATTTGAGCCTTGGAGAAACTCTTTGCACAAAGGACCCTTGGACAGGGCTGTTCGGCAAAGCTCACCCCACCTCTCTTGGCAGCTGGTGGGAAGGATTATGACCCTCACATTGCCACATCCTTCTGTGACTCAGGGGGGCACCTCTCACTTCCACGAAGGTAAATACTGCTGTGCAGCATTGGTACCAATACCTGATCCTAGCTGATTCCTTTTATTGCACAAGCACATGGAAATGGTGTGAAATGGTGGGCAACTTCCAATATAACGGCTCAGCCTGGAGTATTATGACATGGTCAGCTGAAAAGGGATAGGAGAACCCCAACAGCAAAACCAACCAAGCAAGCAAGCATGTGGAGAATGACAGAGAGATTGCTTATTTAGATTGCTTATTCTAAAGCAGATAAAAATTTAAGAAGGAAGGGTACAGCAGTTGGGTTTGGCTGGTTTTTCTTTGTACGTAAATAAGAGGTAATTGCGAAGAAATCAAAATGTCAACCGAGAACAACATAAGAAACAGGAGGAATAAATTGCAACAGAAGATATTTAGGATAGACATTAAGGATTTTTTTTTTATTTTGATATGGATACTTAAACATAAAATTGCTGCGGGACATGTATATTGCTGTTGCAAAACAGAAATTCCCCCGTTCACTGCCTTTCCCCCCGAGCAGAGGCAGTGCGGCCACTAGGAGATGCTGCTGTACGCGGAATGGGCTCTGGGCCGGGAAAGGCAAAAGGAAGGAAGAAACACTTCCAACCGAGCTGAGCCATGGCACATTTTTGTGTAGGCATCTCAAGGGGAAATTTGAGACAGAAATATGTACAACACTGTTGTGTTGAGTGAAACGGTAACTCACGGTTTGCAGTAATTTGGGAAGACGACTTTAGCGCTTAGAGAAAGGCATTGCCTTTTAGTTTGATACAAATTACTAACCTGGGAATTTACTTCTCTAATCTAGAATATTGACTACTGGGATTTGGGTAACAAAAACATCTGTTTCTATATGTGGAAGGGTTTAGCCCGCTCGATAATATGACTTAAACATATATTGAAAAAAACTTCCAGGATAAAATGAAATTAAAATTCAGGGATGTAATTAAAGAGAGAAATTAGAAATACACCTGGGATTTCAAGTAAGGGGATTTTCTATGTCTGGGCAGAAACCTGATAGGTTTAATGGTGATTCCAGTTCAAAACTAAGGTGTTGGAAAAGCCTTTGCTGGAGCTGTGTTGAAGGGCCTCTAAAAATACGAAGATTAACTGAAAACTCCATTTATGTGTTTATATTTGCTTGTCGCTGTAGTAAAGTCCAGCTGCTGTGTAGCTTTATCACCTTTCACAGTGGCTGGAGATACTGTGAGTACTGTCATTGTTCATTTGCCATTAGATAGTATTGTCTTCTGCTGGCTTATTATGATTGCTGTCATAAAATGAAGAACGTAAAAAATAGTAAAACAATGTCAAATTTGTATTGTCCTTTGGCAAGATAAATGGCTATTCATCCACAAGGAGCCCACTTATCACTAGTGATCTTTTCTCTGTGCCTTTCTTGACATGCTCACTCAACTCTGGGAGTCTTTGTGAAGGCTTTTTTCTTTTGGTGTGTTTTGCTCAGGGTTCTTTGAAGGGTGGATGGGAGAAAGGATACTTTTCAGAAGTATTTTGGACATATAAATTGCTGCAGTTCTCTTGCCCCCGTTTTATGGAACAAGGCTAATGTCTTCATATTTGTGTGTTTATTTTTAGAATACCCCATTTCCATATTTAGTAAATGCAGTTTTCAGCCTTGCAGAAAAAGAGGCTATTTATTTGGGTATCTACATACATAGAAATAAAAGTCCAGAATAGTGTATACATAAGTAGCTCGATTCCCAGACTCAACTCTTTGTGCATTTACAGCCGCCCTCCCCCTCCACCCTGCGGCCCTTATGCATATTCTATATTGTGCACCTAAAGCAAATGTATATTCTTTAAGGTGCCATTTTCGGGAGAACAAACTCCTCAGCCACTCCCTCCACGCAGCTTCTGTCAGTGCTGCTGCCACTTGTTGCCACTGCAGAGGGCCGGCATGGCAGCCACCCTCTGGTGGCTGCAGCAGTGGAGAGTAAGGCATTGGCTCGGTGGCAAAACCCGCAGCACAGGAGGCAGGAGTGGAATGTGGGGAGTGGGGGTCTGAAGTGCCGAGGAAGACGGAAATCGGTGTGGTGAAGGGGACACATGCAGTGCACAATATATTTGATATTTTTGCATGGGTCATCAGTAATCAGGTGTTACAGCACAATTCCGGGTCAGCCTTGCCAATAAGCCAACTGTAATTCTGTGGGGCTTTGCAGGGTGAAGACAGGGAAATAAATATACACCAAAAGGATAAAGTAACTCTTTCAATTTAATTGGGTAAGCGTAAAAATTTCTTCTTGATCAGGAAGCCTATGCTGATAAGGAATACTTGCAGGAAAAGTTTATCTTGTAGGACAAGGAGCATAATAAGAAGTAGTTTAAATTTTGCTATTTCTATTCTATAAGGCTTGCAAATATTCCTTGTGTGAGAAATTCCTATGTGCAACAGAAGTATTTCCTTTTTTTCTCTCTGTAAGAAACTGGTTAAAAGATTGTGCTGTTTTCTTCAGCTGTTTCACTGGCAGGAGCCAGCCGGAGGGTCTGCCATTCAAACTTGAGCCTGGGTTACGTCAGTTTCTGGTTGCTTTTTGGGGGGAAGGAAGGGGGTGATCTTAAGATACATACATGCTTTGCAAACAGATGGAAGACCAGGCCCTGTACAGGCAGCACAAGGTCTACTTTAGGCACAAGTCACTGATATTACTTTCCCATAAAGTGGGTGCAGATGTTATTGGTGAGCAGAGGAACATTGGAAGCCTTTCAAAGGAAACGCATTTAAGGAGGGATTTGAAGGAGGAAGTGGCGGGAGTTTTGCACGTGAGAGGTTATGATGAAATGTTTAGACTTGATCTGTAAATGACAGGAGAACATTCAGAACAGTCTCACGAAGTAAGTTGTAAGATATTTGATCTGCAAGTGTCAAGCCTGAAAAGTCCTTTGGCTGCTTGTGAGCATTTCACAGTGAATTCTTATAAGAGTTAATCTTAAATGTGTGTCCTTCTTTGGAAGGAGGATTAACAGTGCTCCTAGGAGTATCAAAATGGGACACATACTCAGCTGGACAAGAATCTTGATTAACCAGTCTACAGTCACATAGGGCGAGAAAGAAACTAAAGATAGCGGTTGATGCCAACACTGCTCTTCTTGCAAACAGACTTGCTGTTATGTGAAGCTTTTTGTGTGAAATTAATTTCAAAGCTAGCACTGGGGAAATGGAAACCCCTTTAATGTGCACATGATGGTGTTTTCAATGCTTATCAGAGCAATCAGGAGCTGCTTGGAGCTGATTTTGGACACTTTTCCTTTGTCTGGTAGGAGAATGCCAGCACCACTTTAACCTTTCTAAAAAGTGCATCTTTCCCTAGTGATTAATTTGCAGAAGAAAAATACACAGTCTGATTGAAGGAATGAAATAAAATGTAAGAGGAAGGAAGGAATTAGAACAGTTAACTGGAGGCTTTGGTCAAATCCATGCTTCCTGGCCTTCCTGTTCTCCACTGCTTACCGTAACTGCACCCCACCACAAAGTGTGTATGAATTTATAGGGGGTCTCTTCTCATTTTTTAATACACAGATGTATCTAAACACATTTTCACAGGAAAAGAGGGAATCTAGTCTTCCAAATGCTTTTAACATTAATGGAAGCCCTGCTTCTCTTTCCTGTAATTGCCTTGAGACTCTCCAGATGGGGGTCAGATCCCTGTCTCCTATCAGTTTTCTACTGACCACTCACCCAAGTGAGTTACTGCAGGCTTATGCAAACAGGAAAACTGCAGAACTGGACCTTTTGGTTTTCTGCATGTACCCTGCTGTGTTGACGATTAGTCTTTTTAAAATCAAACGAGATGAGATAAGAGCAGTAAGCTCTGCTAACACAGCCAAACCGTGTATGGACTTTGGGTGATCTGCTCCTCTTAAATCACTGCCTTATTCCTTCAATTACTCAAAAGCCAAACCCAGAAACTAATCTATCTACGACTAAAGTATTTCTGTTCCTAAAAAAGCCAGACAGTGAGCTCCATATGCAGATTTGGGGCACTTTTTGCTGTTATTATTTTAAGGTGATGTCTTCTGAGTAGCTGCCATTTCTCATTGCTGTCAGAGCAGACTAGTAGTTCAGACTGTTGCTGCTGGCACTGTGCCTTGTTGCAGAAATAGTTTATTTGTATAGGTTTCTGATTTTTCATGTGTAGGAGACCTAATGCATTTTATTCATTCTTCTTCTGGCTGAAGGTGGTCAGTTCTCATTCTCCTTTTATAGTCTGCATGTAGTTAGCAGCTACCAACTGCTCTTGTGGAATGAGGATGAGGGTTTGTAGTAATTCTCTCCTCTATTACTACAAGCAGCTCGCTGGGTCTGCGCCAGCTTCTTCAGTGCTACCCCACTGTGATCCCACCACTTGTGTTTCAGATCCCTTCGTCTCTCCTTCGCTATCTAATTCCGTGCACTTGCTCCCTGGCAAGGTCCCTCAACAACACGATACCACAGAGTGAGGCTAACATCCTCCACGCTAGGGTTTTTTAGGAAGAGTTGAAAGAGACTCTCCTATCTTGGCAGCCCGGCATCTAAAAAGTGAGAATGTTGGCAGCTTACTCTTGGATTGGCCATTCTGGAAAAACTGACTTAATCTCGTTCTTCATTTTTATGCCTTTTACAGTCTCACGTGTACAGAGTTTTACTTCTTTTCTTGGTGGAATAGATTAAGAATTGTTGATTAGACAGAGACTGCATTGCAATTGGTTGAAAATCAGAGGTCAAGATTTTCAGAACAGTTAGGAAGATGAATAAGTAGCATGCTTCCTTCCCAATTAAACTGGTGACTGAGCTGCTGGAGCATGGAATGTATGTAATTTGGGACATTTATTCAGGTTCCCAAGTATGACCTGCGCTAGCTTTAGGTACTTCTGAAAAAAATCTTGGCCAACCATCAACAACATAATCAACAAGCAGAGAAGTTAGTTTTAAGTAGACCACCCTGAAACAGTTCTGCTTTTGCTGGCAAATTATACCACTCCCCCCTGGATCTCTCCCTTGAGTGGAATATCCTGTTGGATTTATTGTGGCTTCAGCACAAATGTGGTAGCAAAGTCCCCTCTCAATTTTCTCATGAGGAAGGATTCAACTGCAAATGAGGAAATAAGGTGTTACAGACAGCATACAGCTTGTTTATAACCTTTTTCTTGAAAGTAAATGTCTTCCACCATCTTTAAGCCTTACTTGTTGGATTCTTTATCCTGCAGAATAGGCAAAGCTCTGCTAGACAAAGGTATTCGTAATGAATCAATAACATATATTTTGGTCCTGCACAGAGAAGTGGGAAGTATCTCGGTTGCAGTGGAAAGAAAAATATGCTTTTGGAGGATATTTAGACTTCTGTGTTACAGCTGCTCACTGCTTACCTTCTTTTATGGAAGACAGAGGAGCACTGAATTCACCTAGCAAACCTGCAGGATGGCTTTAAAAGCATGATGTGCAGATGTTTCCGATGCTTTAGAGACGGGGTATTCAAATGGGGCACTCTGGCGTGGGTGAGGATTTTAAGCACAGTTTACCCAGACCTCCCCGAGGTCTCAGACTGACATGTGGGAAATCTGTATTTATTGCCAGATCCTACAGGTTTCCCAGGGGGCAGCTGCAGTTCACTGCCTCAGTCCCCAGCTGTGGAGGTGACGTGTACTACTTTTCCAGGAACCAAACCTCAGTAAAACTAACCAGCTGACCTTGAGCTCCTCTGCTTTTGGGACTCTTCTTGTGGGTCAGTGTTAGGAATATACCAATAGTAGTTTCCCAGGGGCCATGAAGAGTTTTACCATTTTGTTAAATGGTGTTAGGTTTTGTAGATTATATCCTGAAATACAAATATAAATTCTGCCTTCCACCAGGTTTAAAACAGTGGTGGACTATTTGCTTTTTGATGAGTATCATGCAGAAGCATTAGTATTAAGTGTTGGGGGGGATTGTGCAGCCTTTCCTTTATTGCTGGATGGGAAGTCTATATTAAAGGGATCCGGTGATGGAAAGGTTGAGAGTCAGATGACTGGCATTTAATGCTGACACTGAAGTCATAACTAATGAGAACAAGCAAGTATACAGAGAAACCTGTAAAAAGTCCCATGATAACGGAGTTTAGCACTGGTATGGTGCATATTCATACATTATAATCCATGAGGCTCTAGTGCTGACATAACCACTCACAGCCAGAAAAAAATTCAGTAGTAGGATGTGAGGAATTAGTTTCAGTACTGATAAAAATTGCACCTCGGGTGCAAAATGCTTGAAAAGTAGATGTATGTGGGAAAGTAGTGTTATTTGCACTAAATATTTTAACAGTAATGCATGTGAAAAAGTAATAACTTTGTGCTGTAAGGATAGGTGAGCTTGACAAGAAAATCACATAAGATTTTGCCTTCAAATAAGTTAGTCTTCCAGACCCATGTACAACTTTTATTGTTCGTTGCTTTTTACCTTTCTTCTAGCCTCTGATTAAGTAAGAATACATTTTGATATCTTTTACTTCCAAAAAATATAAAATCTGACTTTACTTCACCGTTTGCATCTTTCTTTTTCTACTGATTTGCATGTTAGGTATAAGTAGCAAATCCATTTTTGTCCCTATTGATTTCAGTTCAGATGTTGTGGTGATCTCCCACTTTATTAAATTGTTAAATTGTTAGCTGGTGTTTGAGCAGAATACAAACTCATAATTCCAGAGGTTATGGGAGAATAAGAGGAAGCTGGATTGGCTCATAATTAAGAGCGGTGCAAGTAGCAGGGTGAACTATCAAGGCACAAACTTGTGTCAAGACAGCAGTCACGTTGGGCTGAGGCAGTATTTTAAATTCACGGTTGGCTACAGCTTATTGGAGAGCCTTGCTCCAAAGACTGATACCAAAAGGCTCCTGAATAAAATGCATCTGGAAAAGAAGAAGTATTCTGAGAACTGGTCACTGTCGGGTTTAAGGACACCTTATTAATAGGTTATTGCTTTGTTTTCTGGTGTAGGCAGTTGCTCTCTTTGAGGCATTTCTATTCATATTCCCTCTAGGACCACAATTTCCCCTTAAAGAAGGGTTACTGCACGGTTTTAATTTTAAGCAAGAGTAAAATACATTGACATTGTAGACATGTTAGAAGGAGTTACCCATTTCTTATTTTCAGGGAGCTGGGCTCACTTAGGGCAGGTCTGTGTTTGTTTTGTGAAGCTAGGAAGGAGATGGGTTTAGAGATACTGTGTTTTGCTTCATTTCTTTCTAAGAGATGACTTTTACCATTTTTAGCTATGAATTTGGATGGTATAAGTTCAATTCCTATCAAAATTAATTTAGGTTTCAATTTGTTAGCTCATTCTGGCATTGAGAGTATATCAGAGAAATGCATTAATCAGTATTAATTTTCTGTTTCCTAACACTGTAGGTAGCTGTAACACAATAGTGGGACAATGACTGGTTATTACCCTGAAGTTTTTTGAAATCCCAGGGCTGCACTGTAATCTTCTCAAGGTTTAACATGCATTTACTAACAGCGTAAGTTCTAGCCACAAAGCATATGATTAAAAAGTGCTGAAAGAAATGTTGATATTTAATTTCCTTTACATTAGCAGTGGCATTCCAAAAAGAAATAAAACTTAAGAATTCAGAAACCGAACAAGCAAAAGGGAAACTTGGGGGAAAGCTTCCGTTTTCTACTGTGCATTTGGGTTTACTTAAGGAAATGTGATTTACTTACACATGTGGAGCAGGGAGGCAGCGGTACTTCTCTCTGCAGGATCCTGGACTAATTGTGCCCGGTTCCTGGGTATGTCACTGCTGGACGAGTCAGTGGCAAGCTCATTGCATTGTTTTTCTCTGAATTCTCTCCAGTTATGATCTGAGGCAAGCTTGGCTAAGCAGTAGGCAATATGATGTCCACATATGTTAGCCAAAGCACTAAAGCCAATAGGAATGAGTTAATACGGTGTGAGTGAACAATGTAGGTGAAATTGAGGGCTCTGATTTGGGATCCCTGTCAGATTTGGCAGTGGCAGCTAAACCCTAGCTGCCCCAGCTGGCTGTCCTGCTCTGCTTTTAGGGTTACTGCTTCTGTAGCAGAAGTGATGGAGCGGGAGATGTACCTGCCTCTCAGCAGCAGCACACTGCTCGGTATTTTAAAATAAACTAAAATCAGTGGTGCTTTGATACATTGGCTTGTGCAATGTGGCGTCAGTGGAGCTGATGTGTTGCCTGCTATGCTGTCGCTGCCATCGGGGCAGCGACTTTTGACAAAGGGACCAAGAGGATTTGAGGGGCAGCAGACTTTTTGGATGGTGTTGCTATACATGCTAGGAATTGTGTACCATATTACCAAGCTGGGAAAATGTAAACTGATGGGAAGAGGAGGATTATAATTGGACAAACTCCCTATTAGTGATGGATTAGAATATTATAGCAGTTTTACGTTTTCACTAGGTTCTTTGCTATCTTCTTCAGCTTTGAACTGTAGTTTAACAGGTCACAATCCTATAGTGGAATTCCACTTAAATTTTGGTTTCCAAAGGCAACTGACAAGGCTATTAATTTATCTCACTCTTTGCCATTTATCTGACTTCATTACAAGGGTTCACAGCATTTTGCAAGGAAAATAAAAGCAGGTCCTAGCTCCGAAGGGTCTGTAATCCAACAGTCAGACCATGACACAGAATTAAATCAAGGGAGGGATGCAAGTCTTTTTCAATAGCATGGTAGACAGTTTGCCGCAACCACATTATCTGAAAGAGAAATTCTGTGGCTGCAGAGGAGCTCAGGCGAGTTCAGGGGGCAATGAGTTGACCCTTCCACACTACAGACTTTCAGCAATGGACGTTCAGCATATCGAGAAATCCATCTGAAGACACATTGTCTGAGAGCTGCAGGAAAAAGAGAGGACTCTGGAGCCAGAGCAGAGACGAAAGACGTCCAAAAATATGGCTTGCTTTTCTTGTACCCAGGTTTCACAAAGAATTGGGGAGACTGGAAGATGAAGATGTTCTCCCACAAGAGAATGAGCATGATTCTTCCTTCAGCCTCAGTAACTAGGACAGAAATTACCTCCTCCTGTCGGTCCTTCCCATGAGAGTGAGTCTCTGCTTTTGCCCAGTGGAGACATAGATGGACAAGCAAATATAGTTAGGTAGCAGAGGGAGGGTGAAACTCACAACTGTAAATAATCATAATGCTCTGAACCACCATTAAAGAGTGGAATTTATTTTACATTCCTTGGAGGTGTACAGAGCTTTTAGCAGTGTTCTTTTCTGCTTTTGAAATTGAGCAAAACTAAACTAAACGAAGGGTCTGTGAGATCAGGTCCAACACGCAGATGGAATGGGGTTAGTGTGGGAAAGCTAAATATAGACAGTGTCTCTAATAAGAGTTGGAAGGCCAGAAATGGCACACAAGATGCAGAAAGATTTTCTATTAACCTTAATTCAAGCTCTGTGTTTCAGTCTGTGCTGCTCTGCTTGCTGAGAGTGTGTGTCAAAGTACCCATGATATTTTGGTGAGGGCATTGCGATCTGTCGAGATTTTCACAGACCACATCTAAAATCTATTTTTAGTCTTCAGCTCTGAAAGGAAAAAAAAACCCCAAACCAACAAACCCAAGCTAAGCCAATTTTCTAACAAAGTCTTAGAATAATATTCATTGCTGGGCTGACAACCTTAATGGCCAGTTACGGATGAGCTACAAACCCCGGAAAATGAGACTTATAATGGAAACTGCAATTCAACCATGTAACGATAGCATTGCAGATGGGATATGGTAACACAGAGCCATTCCCTGCCTGAGTGTTCTGCCTCGGAGTTCTGAGGAATTCACCCGCTCTGTACCCAGAGAAGATTCTCTGAGCTGGAAAGGAAGCAGCAGACATCTCCTTAGATGCTAAGCATCAGAAATGTCAGCATATTGAGTAGTATCCTGGCTAATTTCAGGCCTGGAAAGAAGAGAAGGACATTTGGAATAGACTGTAAATAGTTGGGGAACTGTAGAACAGGCCACTAGGAGGGAGGGGAGAGGAAATAGTAAAGAATCAGCACTTCAGTGGCTTAAAGCATGCCCATAAATAAGGGACAGATGTTTCCTACTGGAGCGTCCACTTATAAAACAGCTTCATCCCTGTAAAGCGGCACACAGAAGCTTCTTTATATAACACAACATAACTGAGCGTTTATGAAAGCTTGTTTATTTGTAAAACATTAAGGGTAAACTCAGATAGAGTAAAGAGCAGGTGGGATTTCCAATAAGTACCCAATATTTCCACGTAGAGCAGCATACTTTCTCATCTGCCTTCACAGAAGATGCCTATACATTCCTGCAGCCAGTGCTGGTTGTCAGTTCTGAACGCTACTTTTTGCATTTATGCAAGACATGAAAGCATCCAGAAGGTTGAGATTTAGGCCATCCCAGGCCAGGTAATTGAGGGCTAATGTACTCTCCATATCCTTAAGTCTGTTTCCGTGCACAAGTGCATTACGGTGTTTCATTACCAGATCATATAACAGTGTGATGTGACAATGTGACATACTATTCAGCAAAACAGGAAATGTTGAGAAACCTTTCTGTGTTATTCACATCAGCAGCTTTCAATAATAAAAGTGACATGTCCTCCGTGATAGAATGAGTATGGATGCATTAGTATTCTTCATAGAGCATCACTCTTGTCATTATGGTAATGACAGCCTTTGCATGCTTAATCTATCACTTATAAAAAGAGTATGTTTGTTTCTATAGAACCAGATTGTTCTCCCCCCATGTGTACTCAAGTAAGCGAGACAATTCCAGGATTAAGGGTCTCAGCAATATCAGCAGGATTAAAGCGAACATTTTTTCAGAAGTGACTGGGATTTGTTAAAAGCCTCTTTCTTTTAAGTGTTATTTTTGATGCATTCCAGCAAGCAGAGTTTTTACTAGGTTCATCATATATTTCAGTGCCTCAGCTATAAAATCTGGATCCAGATTCATAGCTGGGCCAAAGTGTCCGCTCTTTGTTTCCTTCACAGGGACAAAAAAATTGTGGTTCATGACAGCCAGACTCCCTAAGAGCAGGGCTTAGTATCAGGAGATTAGGTGTCCCTTTCCAGATGTGATCTCAGGTACATCATTTCACTTGTATTTCAGTTTCCCCCTTTCCAACAAAGAGGTAAATAAACTTTTGTACCTGGTGAAAGGGAATCATATCTATAGGACATATACAGAATATTAGCATGCATATATTCAAACATTATTTAACAATATAAAATAGTTCTGGGACACCTCAAAAACAAAAAGCTGTTCCTCAGGGAACCCTCCCAACCTTATCGAAAAGTCCAGCCCTATTTGTTTCACAAACACCCCTGTTCAATCCCTGTTAACAGGCAGGTTAATCCCTGCCCACGAGGTTGCACAGGCAGCCCTGCCCCAATACAGCATCAGCATTTGGAAATGCTTTCCCTGATGGCAGTTGGTTTGAAGTGCCCCTTGCTGAAAAAGCGCTCCTGTGTGATCAGCAGGGGCGGGCAGGCAGGACGGCGTTCGCCGGGGTGTGAATTTGCAGCGCATAAGCTGCTCTACATTAACTCCTGTAGTAAATGTGTCATTGTGCTCACAAAAGCATTCTTAGTGCAGATTAAGGCTATCCACACAGGAAGCTAGTGCAGAGTAGCTAGGGCTGTATAAATTCACACCTTAGCTTAGTCAGTACTAAATTTCCCCTGTAGACAAGCCCACCGTCTATCCACCTACTTAGCTTGCGTGGCTCGTAATGTTGCTTTTCCTCAAATGCCTAACTTCTGAGTATGCTCGCGGGTGCATCTTCGTTTTTGCCTTTGAGAGGCATTTGTTATATACTACCCGCCACACAAACCTTTAGTTCCTGCAGCTGCTCTCACATGCAGTACCAATGGCCTCTGAGCTCTCAGTACTGGCTTTGGCTGCTGGAAAACGTGGATGCCAAGGGCGAATAGCTCAGCCTACACACACTGCCATGTTTCCATCTGCTGCTGGTATTCCCTCTATGGCCATCATCCTCTGTCTTCCACAACCGACTTCATCTTCCCCCGCCTCCTCTGCAGCTCTTTGTACCTGGCTTGGATTAGAGTTGTGTGCGAAAAACAAAGTCTTAATGCAACCTAAGTGTGAACTCCCTGACTTACCCCATATTCAGAGAGCAGCATGCTTAGGGGACCATGCAGAACCGTGCCTGAGCAGTCCTGTTATCATTTAATTACTCACTTTACAATAAGCTCAACACTTCTAAATTGTTTGGACAGCTTTGGCTGGGTATAAAGCTATCCCTTGTAACCCAGAAACGCTATAAACTTCCCTTTAGCACCTCCTCTGCCTCACTGCTTGCTTTTATGTTGCTCAGGCTTGTTGCCTGTTGGTTGGATGGTAAGCTGTTCAGGACAGGATCAATGTCTCTTATACTTCGTCAAGGTCTAGGAGAACGGGGGACCCCCTATCCTGTTACACGGGGGCACAGCCGCAGTATAAGTGATGGTGATCGTGATTACAGCTGACAACTGAAATAAATGCTGCTCCGCAAGCCTCTTCCACTTTAGCTGCATTAACAAGAAGGGCAGAGAATACAACCATGATCTCCATGTTGAAAGCTAGGATCAAAATGGTAGTGTTACAGTTGTGTTTTCCCTCCCCTTTTCACGAGCAGATTACACACCTTATTAAGAATATTTTCCTGCATGCTTTGTGTTATTCCTTTGCCCTCAACAGTGAAGGAATGCAAGAGCAAGCCTAGCTTTTCTATGCTTTCTCTCTTTCCCCCTTGCTAAAGTATGTGGGACTTGATGTCTAATCCATATGGTTTCTAGGGCAGGCTACTCAAAGAGAATACACCATTATTAATAGAGGACATCACTGAGATGCTTGAACAATGCCCCATTGTGAGAACGGAGAGAGGTTGTTGATGGTTCAGCTCCAAGCCTTGAATTCCCTCTGCTAACCCCACAGCTGACCCACGGGAACCTTTTATCCTTGCCTGCTACCCCTCTCTTTTGCTGAAGAGTCTTTGTTGCCTTTCTGTTAATAAGGGTCCTCGGCGTACTCATTTGCATGGCGATTTGCACTTCCAGCTCACGGGTAATCCATAGGCAGGATATTGCTTGAGTTCTAGAAATAAACAGAAAGGGTCCAGAGACCTTAAATACTCTATTATAGGATGTGCTTTGCAGAGGAGAAAGACGACTGTTCCCCCTCTGCTCTCAGCTTCTGCACTGTACCTCTTTCAAACACAGTGTTACTCATGCAGTAAGTGGGAAATTCCTTTCAAAATCCTCTCTGAAAGCTTGATGAGGTATATGCCCACTTCTCTGTAACTCAGGCAGGATGCTAACTTTTTATCACAAGGCCATCATAAATAACGAATTTTAGGGGAAGTTGGAACCATTGATAGGAAGTCTTACTGCTCCATAACCACAGATGGAAAGCTCTTTAGGATGGACACCTTGTACTGATTTCCTTGCTGAAAACCTTCGCAAATGCAGATTTTGGCTTCCTACCCAGAGCTTTAAAGAAATTGCTCCATTAAAATCTCTCCTCCCCTACCCAAGAGGTTGTTTTCCCCCCCGAGCTACCAGTGTCTCAGTGCAAGTGAGTGTAGCCAGACTGTTTAGCAGAGCAGGTATTTGGAAGAGAGTGCACCTAATTCTCACTTTTGACCCTGCAGGCCTGCACTCGGGCACTAAAATTACAAGCTGTCTTCGTCAAATGCAGCTTTTAAATATCCATGTGGAAAGGGTGTGTGTGATGATGATTCCTAGTTTCTGGCTAGGTCAAAGTAAGTAAGATTTATGATGGTCTTAACTTTAAGTTTCTGTGTTCCAAGTAAACACTTATTACTAGTTTTGTAAACGATGTGATAAATAAGTATGTTTCTGAGCTTCAGCAACTTTAACTTCTTTGATAATCTTGGCTTTTGGGTGTTTTTTGAAATAAGTATGAGCAGATTAACTACTGCCAATGTGAATGTTTGGATTTATTGATTTGACAGGTTAATATTGACCTCTTGTCTTGGTCAATATTTGCCTAGCAGGATATTAAATCTTACTGTCTGATACAAAAGTCAGTACATATATTGTACCTACAGCAGAAGAAAATGCTAGAAGTTTTATTAACCAATAATGAAAGTTTGGTAGAACTAATTATTTTCAGGTTAAAGTCAAATTAATCAATCCACTAGGCTGCTTTTTTAAAAGTGGTCAAGCATCTTGACCTGCAATTTGGAGATGCTTAGTTTCAATTTATCCAAGTTTAATAAAGGAAAGTGTGGGGGGAGAAACAGGCAAGATGTTTGATTTATAGTTAAATAAAACATTTTGTTTAACCAGATATTAATATATTTGTTTTCATGTGGAAGAAAAGCCCACTGAAGGAGCAAACAGAAAACCACAATCCTTCTCCTCTCACTTCAGCCAACAAATAGAAAAAGCAGGGCTTTGAGCAGTGCTTGTTATTGCATTCGTTATACATGCTTTCACAAGACGTATCAGGAAATTTCTCTGCGTTATGGCAGTCTAATTTAGATTTTAAGAAAACAAGGGGAAAAAAGGCAGACAAACATTTATCTCCAGGGAGGAAACAACTGATTCAGCTGCAGCCAGCCGTTTCCATACATTTACCAGAGTACATTCCTCCAGGGCTCCCACACTGCTGACCTATAAAAGGTGAGTGCTAGGAGCTTCCCCAAGTGTTATCTTTCCAGGCTAGACACAAGACTGTTAACAACATGAAAAAGGGAAATAGTTTCCCCTGTTCTCACTGCTGGAGGAGCCATTTTCCTCCTTCTAACGGGTTTCTCACAGCTCTGCCACTTAATAAAAAAGGAGATGACACTGATTCCCATCACACATTCTTCCCATTTCTCTGGGCATAGGTATTTAACCAAAAGGAATGTTCCTCTAAAGTTTTGCCTAACTCTTCTCTGAATTACTGCGGGATGGCTCATGCCATTCCACAGCTGTTGTCTTGTTTACATAGCACGGTTTAAATGGACATTCCCATCATGGGACATATGGAGCATGGGTGTTACATATTGCATTCTAGAATAAGGCTAGTTAAATCCCACTTTTATGGCTTGAGTTTTCAAGTCCCTGTGAGACTTTGCTGCAGGAGACTGACAGGAGGGACAGGTGTATCGTGGCTTCAGCCTGGTGACAAGTTTTCACATTCAGCTGCATTCTTCCAGCAGCAAAGGGCCGAGCAGCTGGCAGCCCCCCAGCCTCCCTGCCTCTGCGGGAATGCCTGTGGCAGAGAGAAGAATGCGCTGCGTCCCTCGTCCCGCCACGCAGCCGCATTGCCACGCAGGCACGGCTGCCACTCCCGCTCATCAGGTGAGGCCTCCCTTGGACCCAGCCTCAGCCACCCTTATTTACCCTGAATGTGGTCCCGAGGTCCTCACCCTGAGAGATGCTGAGCGCTCTCTGGCAGTGAGCAAGTCTCACAGCTGGGAATATGGAAAGAACAGGGCTTGTGGAATTCGGGTCTCTTTTTTTGCAAACAGAAAAATTTTCCAGTTTTGAAATTGGGTGGAAACTAGACATAGCTCATCGTGTTCCCTTGCTTGCTTAAACGTAAATTTTAACAGGAATAAATTGCACTGTTTTTTGCAGGATACAGTTTTAAAAGGCTCCTTCTGAAGCTTATTCAGCCTGCGAGCAAGCTAACTCCATTAAGTGAGTGCTCCTAGATGCAGACACCCTTTGTGTGCCTATTTTAGGAAGCTCTTTTGAGGAACAGGTATCTAACATAAGTGAGAAATGTGAAAAGCAAATAAAGACTAGGCTTCTTTTGGCTGCATTGCAGCTAAGGGCAACTAGACATGAGGCAAAGGGCTAAATTACGATTGGTCCTACACGGATACGTTAGGGAGGTGAGTGCATCCTCCTCACTCCCTCTCTTTCCCCTTGTGTCGCATCCCTCATGGTCTGCAGAAATGGTTCTTCGTAGCTCAAGGGGAGGAGTTGGCACTGCTGGCCAGGGCCAGGCATTTCTGTCGAAGAGTAAAGCAGGGATCAGCCAGCTGGGCATATATGCCGGCTGCACTGCCAGAGCAGGCGTAGCGAGGGCTCCCTGCACTGCACGTCCACCGGCTTTCACCTCAGCAGTCCCTTTTCCTTCTCTTGTGCGTATTTGCAGTGCTGTAGCAGTGAGCAGGATGAGGTGCTGCACCGAATTCCTACCCTAACTATTCAGGCTACAAACCCAGCGGTAGGAAAAACAGCTAAGGAAAAGCAGAAACCAGTCACCTTCTTTGGTTGTAAAAGAGGAATGGTGTGAGAATCCAGGGTGAAGTCCCAGCCCCCACCCCCTCACATGCGGCATAGCCAGCAGGCAAGCGCTCCTCAGAGTCTTTCCTTGCAAGATGTTATAGGTATTTCTGCATCCGAGCTGTTTCCTCTTTTTTTTTTTCTTTGAAGGTCACGTAAGGGTGAGCTGCATCATTACACAACTCAGCAAAGGCAGGTGCTACAATTACCTAGTCTAAAAAATCATGCAAGGGCACGTGTTCTTTTGCAAGGAGAGCAAGCATCTGGGATCTTTCCTCTTTTACAGTAATCTTGCTTGCTGTGAAATGAATGAATTCAGATCCCTGAATTTTCCTCGAAGACTACCTCTAAGTACCAGCCAGCTGATCTGCAGCAATCTAGAGGGTGGGGGATATATAAATCTCCTTCCTTTATGGCCACCTTCCTCCCACCCTCCCCCAAAATCATATTCTCTCCCTCCTGATAGCAGCAGCTGTGATTGATGCATCCATCCAGTGGCAGGGAGGACAACGCGGGTCTGAAACTGCAACGTTGCTTGGTAACCACCTGCCGAGAGCACCAAAGAGCCAGGCGCTGGAGCCCACGGCGTCGCATCTCTCAGACAAATGGGTGCCTCGCAGTTGGCCTGAGGATCAGTGGTTGCTCAACGTGGACACCTGCGCAGCAGCCGCGGCATTATGCTCTGAGCTGGCTGGTTGTAGCATTCGAGAAGTTTGGCTCTGTTGTGGTTTAGGCCAAATCCCACTGGGGACGTGAGGGACCCCAGATGGGACCGACAATATGCTGTTAATTTCAGCAGTTAGAAGAGGCCCAGCTAAGAAGCAAAGTTACTGAACAAAATTGGTCCTGTTTTACCTCAAACCAGGACAGGCTCTTTTTCTCATCTCTAATTGATGTTGTGCTCTTCACACGTGGCTTTGGAGCACTCCAAGTCCATAAGCACGATGCAAAGCTCTTCTGCACAAATGGACAAGGACCCGACCCTGCATCCTCAACACCATGGCAAAAAGACTCAGTGACACAAGAACTCATTGATTTATGAAAGCATTCCTATTTGGATATATTTATCATATAACTTTTCATGATGTTCTGGGACTCTGTCATGTGGTATACTTAAAATGTATTTTGGGATTCTGACATATTTGGAGCTGGGTCAGATATGGAGTTTGGCTCCAGATCAGAATCTCACTTACATTACGTCTAGTTGTGGTATGAAACCCTAGACTAGCGTTTGTATTCAAATTAAACAATACTAGAATCCTGCAAGCTGTTCTTGTAAGAGCTCGGCTATATTCGGTGGCTACCTGAGCAGCTGAGGCTTTAAGTAAAGTCAGTAACGCTTGCTCAACTTTTACCAGCATGATCAGAAGTCTTGTTAAAAAGAAAAAAAATCAGGCTTTTTTTGAAACAACTGGAATATAGGCCTTTCCCTTAAAAAAAAAAAAAGACCACAGGTTTGGGTTAATATCAGGGAATTAAATGAATTTTTCTTGCTAAGACTTTCTTTTCTCTGTATTTTTCTTAGCAATGAATGAGCCAATAACTTAATGAAGGGAAGAAGAAAGATGACCAAAGCAACATAGCCACGAAGTATCATGTATCTGATGGTGTTGAACACTGATATCGAATTTGTCATTGTGCACATTACTGGCTTAAAACTCAGGAGCAAAATCCACACCAGAATCAGAATGTAGCAGAACATTTATTTTGGCACATTAAACATGGAGGCACATATTTAGAACAGCTTGTGGAGGAAGAGTCACACCTTTAAAAACAAAACGAAGCCTGTGTTTGCACCTCACATGTGAAAACTGGACCTAAAAATAACATAATGGTTTCACTACGTTAAGCATACTACAGCACATGGAGCCATCAAGAACTTCCTTAGTTCCTGGGACCTCCAACCCATTTAATACTTGTTCCTTGCCATGATCCCTGCATTGCCATTTTCCCCTTGCATAAATATACATTGTCCCATCTTAGGCTTATCGAGAGGTGTATGGAGGCCGTGGCCTCCTGGCAAGCAGTGCGGACGAGCGGCACAGCTGCAGAGCAGAACCACTGGTGCTCCTGACCCAGCACCGACGCTGCACAGGCTTCAGAGGCTTCGCCCCCGACCACATCATCCCATTTAGTTCCAGCAGGGAGGCATCCAGCCTCATGAGCCCAGCCTGCCAACCTGAAATGAGGTAATGGGGGGTAATCGGGCAATTCGCTTGAAAAGCACACTCCTGGTCTGAGCTAGAGCGTTAATGTATGCCCAGCCTGATGCGGCAGCAGCTGCTAAGCACCTCTTATTGTTGCTGTAGGCAGGGGCATTGCCCGAAGGTGCTCCTCTCCCTTTCTGCCTCTCTGTTGGTGATCTGGTAACACGGAAAAACATTAATTTATTCACGTCTTCCCCCTATATGCTGTGCTCTCAGTGCCACCGTACATACTGCTGGCGTGTTAGTGAAGCTCTGTGCGTGCTGATGAAGCACAGCAGGCAGTACAGAAATGCTCTGTGCTATTTTTGACAATTACGCCATTTTATTTAATAGCGCACTCACTAAAGGCTGTCCTGGATGCTGTAGATAATCCCTTCCATGTTCCAGCCTGGTAAATGAGGAGGAGTCATCTTGGTTCCTCCCAGTGCTGCTCCCCTGGGAGTGCCGCTGCCTGTGCAGATGCACAGAAGAGATGGTCCATGAGCTGTCCCCTTGGTGCTGCTGCAAGGGGCTTTGTGTCTCCCGGGCTGGAGGTGGGGGGGGTGGTCTCCTCCCTGCACCGAGCTCCTCACACTGGCCAACAGGTCAGCAGGACATGACTCTGCATAACTTTCAGACAAACCCCACTGCTCTGCCTCCTGATGGGCAAGAGGAGTCTGCCTGCGTTAGTACATGTTTGAGGTATCAGCAGTGGTGAGAATGAACCAAAAAACAAATCACCCATTCTACCAACGGGAAGGACTCAAAAAGCAAGCATCTGACAGGTCTTCATAAAAAAGTCATAAGACTGGCTGTGAATCTTGAAAGTACACAAAACCAATTTCTTTTCAAGTTGACTTACAGTCTGAGCCTTTAGTATTCACATTCTCAAATTCTTCTGAGATCTGGAGGGCTCTCCTTCTTTTCTCTGTTTAAACAGGTTCTCGTATAATCCCGACCATGGACACTGGGCTGCAAAGGAGCGGTCCCTCCCTGCCACCCCCTACGCAGGAGCTGCCACCCCTGGCGCCGCCTTGCAGAGAAGGAACCAGGGGAACATGTTTCATTCTGAGACATTCCCAGTCTCTGGCTACACAGCCCTGCCCAACAGCTAAAGAAAACACTAGTGACCCAGAAAGAAAATAAAGACATGAACGAAGCCCAGAAACGAAGACTGTGGCATTGACGAGTGGGGTATCTTTGATTTCAGGAGGAATAGCGGAGGCCAGGGACAAGCCAGTGCGTTGGCATGCTGCTGGTGGCTCAGAAAGCTACTTCCACCCTCAGTTTCCTGCGCTTGAGAGCGGCTGAGGCGCATGGGTCGAGGTGCACGGGTGCTGCCGTGCCCCCTTTGCTGCGGGGCAAGCCGCCTCCGGCAGCGCAGCCAGCCAGGGGCAGCCCTGCAGCAACCAGCTGTGGTGGTTTCAAAGCCAATGCAAGCCAAAGCTCTTACTTTGTGCTGCTCACAAGGCCACTGTTAATGGAGGGAGGCAGTGGGGGAGAGTAAAAAGCAAACAGTAATGTGGTAACTTTCCCCTTAACACAGAAGCTATTACTGGAGCCCCTGTGTACGGCTCACACAGCCCCTTTATTATGTACACCTTTTAAGAGCTACCTTGCATGATAGGGTCCTTGTTCTCTCTCACCCTCTCCTGCTGTAAGTTTTCCAGATGGAACGATACATTCTTCATGCGCTCCTTCATTACGCTATCAGCTACCTCACTCACCTGGGAAATAAAGGTTAATTGGCCCTGTGCAATTACAGATTCATATCACGGGCACTTGAGATAGGCAAGATTAACTAACAATCATTGCAAAAACGGTAATGACTGGGCTAGAGACACCTTGAAATCATCACCCAAAGCTGAAAATTGTGACCAGCATACTACCCAGGTAACTGTAAACTGTGAAGTCATACAGACATCTTTGGAACCTATTTACAGGCAACTAAAGCAGAAGTCATGTATGATAAGTTGCAACATCCTCAAAATCTCAAGTGTTAAGTGCCTTCATTCTAAGATTTCTAAGCTACGGTTAATATATCCCCAGGTTACTTTTTTTAAAACTAAATTGCATGCAATTGACCTTCTATCCTCCTCCATCTTGATACTCTGTTTCACTTTGTTAGCAATTAGTGCTACAGAAAAGACATCTTTAGCTCAGAACAGATTTTAAACTCATTTAACAGTTCATTGTTGGATGATGGAAAAACAACTGAATCAGAGACTGGATCTAAATGGTTCATCTGAGTACAGAAATGCTGCTTATTATTTCGGAGGTGTATAGAAATGGCACTTGCTATGTCAGGCCATCACTTCGAGAAGGAAACAGTACATGAAGCTGGCTATTAAGTCCTAATTCTGTCTGCCATAATGGTTGCCACAAGTCAGCATCGCTGCCTATGGACTGAGACTGAACTTCATGTGAAAGCACCTCCTCCCCAAAATGGACCTGCATGAAGCCATCTGCTCCTGCAGGGCTGCCCAACCCTGCAACCCCCAGCACTTCTCGGTCAGTGCTAGAGTTGTAACTTGTGAAGTACTTAAGGATGAAAGATACTGTAAAAAAAGTATTGTATTTTTAGAGCTCAAAGAAGGCTAATAAATAAATGAGTCTTTATGGTAGTCTTAGAACATCGTATGGCTTCAGGCAAGTACATGCTCCTTTTCAGGGCAAAACAGAGAAGTAGGTTTGTTCTCTGAATGGAAATGGGTTTAGAGAGGAAGCAAACTATGTCTCTTAAATGGAAGGGAAAAGGAAAACAGTGCAGAGAGCCGTGTGCCTGGCTTCCTTGAGAGTCCTCAACAGGGGAAGGGAGGGAGTCTAGTTAGAAGGGCGAGATGTGGTCTACACTTGTATAGACAGGAAAGTAAGAAAATGGCTTCAAGAGGTGAGAAATGCCAAAGAAATAAAATAAGTATGGTAAAAGAGGTGTTTAAGAGGTTTATTCTCCCTCAACGTATTCCCTGAAATCCTATTTAATATTTATGGGACTTGAATACACAGCTCGTGGGGAAAGAACAGTGACCTTTGTGGGCTTAAACAGGATCCTACAAAATTCAGAGCAGCATAAGAGGTAGCCAAAACAAGTTGCTTAAATTAAAAAAAAAAACGCAGAGTACAGATGCACAGAATGAACCATTGGGAAAACAAAATAAGACCAATAAAAGAGAGGACATAAAGAGAGACTTGATGTGAGACCCATACCCTAAACTCAGGTAGCTTCCTTGCCTCTAGTAGATGTCACTGACCTGTAGTAATGGCATTAGATATGTAGCCCATAATAAAGAGCAACTGCTCACATCAGCCAGCAGACAGCTGCAGGGATTATATACATTTTCAGCAGCACATTACTGTAAGGAGTGTTCCTTCCTCTTTTTGCTATGCCGTATGATACATACTCTGATGAAATACACCTCCTCACATGATTTTTCATGCAGCCACAAACAAAATAACTCAAGAGACAGCATTGCAAACATTTATACTGAGCTATGACTCTGCTGGAAGCATTTAGGAAGATGTAGCAGGTCAGTCTTCAATGGGTGTTTGTCAGTAGAGCTCTGCAGAAACCTGCAGACCTAGGATGGGGGGGCAGTGCAGCCGCTGTCGGAAAGGGGACAAACTGCTGGAAAAAAGGATGCTGCCTCTGAACTAAGGGGAGGATGAGACAGGCTTTAACTGAGGGGGATCAGAGGAGCCACAGGAAGAAACAACGAAGGTGGGATGTAAACACAGAGGGTGATTAATTTTGATGGGTCCCATCTCCTGACTGCAATAAATCAATACATGTTAGGCTCAAATCTGGAAGAAGTGACGTTCTGGCAGATGCCTCTGAAAAGCTGATTGCTCCCGCGCGCCCTGATTCGCAAGGGTATGAATGGCAGCAAGGGGAGGGCTACAGCAGTAAACCTGCCCACGGCTTATCTGCATTTCTTTGTCAATATATCTTTTCAAATCAGCATCTAGTGAAAAAAAAACAAACCCAAATCCCAAACAAACCAGCCTCCAGCTGAAATCTCTAAGGCAACATGCAGCTCCCCTAAGAAACAGCAGGAGTTTGGTCATGGCGAGTGCCGAGGAGCGACTAGCCCGCAGCACAGCTACCTAACCAGGGGGCTGCAAAGACCCTCAGACTCTCACATCGGTCCAGGAAGCTTTACATCATGCTTGTAGTTGATGAAGTTTTACAGCTGATTTATGGTATAGGTTTCAGAACTCTTTACTCTTTTATAAGCGTATGGAACTTTTCCTATAAACACAGATTGAGGAGAAGACTTTGGAGTATTTTTTACACATTGTAATCATACACAGGCATGCTATCACTTGCAAAAAAAATTAATTATATTCCATCTCTCTACATGTGTGTATATATATATATATATATCTCCATCATTTTATTTTAAGCATATGGGCTGGTGTTCCTGTGGGTAAACCACCTAAAAATTAGTTCCAGAACAGACATGTTAATGGAGACTCAAATAACTAAAATGTAAAGTACAGCTGATGAAACCTTGGCAGCAAGATATTTGAGCATTGCCAGAAAAAAAGTAGATTCACACCTTATGGCCAAATTTCATTACCCTTTTGATGACCAATCCTACCAGTTTGCTTTGGGCTTGGTAACTTTTAAGTATTCCTTGCGTTCTTGAGATTAATGTATTGTTGCCTGCGGTCATAACACCTAGGACTGCGACACTGCCAGATTTCTTAGGTTGAACCGGGGTCAGCCCAGCCCGGTGCCCGGATGGGGCATTTCCCGGGCCCCGCAGGTGGCTGTGCTGAGCCCCCTCCCGAGCAGCCTGGCAGCACCATTTCTGAGCACGGTGCCCGTACCATCTTTTCCCATGTGGTAGAAAGCTGACAGTTGCTTGCTCACACCCATTAAGGATTCCAGGAGGCATTTTATAGATGAGTGAGTTATAGATGCCTATTTGCTGGCTTCCTGAGGGGAGCTGCTCTGATGCCATTTTTTATATTCATCACAAAGTTCATTGGAAAAGGTATCTTCACTTCCTTTAGGATCTGTTTCGTGAAGCATCTGCTATGTTTCATGCAGGCTACGGCTGATTTCTGTGGAAGAGAGTGATTCCTACGGAGGATTTACACACGACAGCAGCAGGCAGAGCATTGAGGGGCAGACTTAATCCTCAGCTGTGCTCCAGCTGATATCAAAGAGCTTTTATATTTAATAAGTCTCAAACCCTTACAATCACAGAGGACAGAAAAGTACAGAAAAATACAGTAGAACCAAACTATCCTCCAGGGCAAGCCAAAACAGAAAATTAAGAGCACAAGATTTCTTAAATGGGTAGAAGTCCACATTCAGTTATAGTGAAGAACTATACACAAATCATCCTGCTGTTTCAGGAGGATAATTTATCTAAATATGATGTCAGCCAAAAACCACTGGAGCGCTGATGTTGGGTAGGTATGTGTCAGAAAGCAGACATACGAGTAGGTACCATGGGAGAGGACTTCTCCCCAAACCTTTTTTCTTCTTTTTGTTTCATCCAGGAGACCAAACTCTGCATCTCTGCTGACCCACCTGGCCTCCCACATCAAGCAGAAAATACTTCAGCTGCAGCGATCAAACATATTCTCTTTCCTATCCCACCGGGGGAATGCTTCTCCCAAAGCCTGCCGGGGTCTGTTTCTGTCCCTCTAACATGGGGACTGTTTTAATTTTAGATCCGAGCTGTCCTTAACCAGAAACATCAGAAAGACGCATTTTCAGAGGTTTCTAACTAACCCAGAACAAAACTCTCAGCTGGAAAACAGTCTTCCTTAAGTCCACTGCACACTTTCTTGCTACAAGACGTTCCCAGCACTGTGCACAGGGCAGCCTCTCCACAGGCAAGAGGCCACCTTCTTGGTCTTGAGATCTGTCAAGCCCAGATAAGATGGCTTCATCCTGTCCCCCAGCTAGCTGGCAAAACACAGGCTTGAAAAGTTCCGTATCTCCTCCCAGTTCCTGTATATATAAATATGAAGTGTTTTGTGTCACCGTGATAGGTCTTTTCCGCCCTTCTGCTTTTTCATCCATAGTGCTATTATCCCCCACCATCAGTGCCTGTCCATTCTCTTCTCTCAGTCCTACTTGTGCTCCACCGGGAAAGAGCCTTTAGGAGCATCGCCCTCAACTGTAAAAGGCCATAATAAATTCCCTTTCCTCATATTTCCCTCCAAACATTACTTCTGTCTGCAATGTTAACACAGGGTTACCCTTCCGCCCCAGCTTCCTCCTCTGTCAGCCCCCACCGTTACTGACACTTGATGTCGATCCTCTATGACCAGTTGCCAATATATTCCTGCTCACCTATAAAGACAGTGTCTCTCCCAACTCCCCGAGATGCTTGGACAGAGAGAGCATTTAACAAGTGTAACCTTCAGCTGACTGTTTTTGACAGTGTAATCTTGGAAAGATAAGGGACCGGAAAAGTTTGTGTTGACTTCTAAGCAGACGTCTATAATGCAGCAGTGCAGTTTTCTGGGAAGCATAGATGTGGAGGGCTCTAGGTGAGGAAGAAACAGAGCAGGGCTATGGAAAATGGAAGCCCTGCAGAAGAGGTCCAAGACTAAGTTGCGTGACTGATAACGAGGATGGTAAATTAAGAGGTTACCTCGTGGTCCCTTTCTCCCTTAAGTCAGTACTCACTCCATTAGACCTCCATAGCCAGCATTATCGTCAAAGACTTAAATTTTCTTATGGGCACAGCAAATAGGGAAAAGCAAAAAGCTTGACTTTACTTTTGGCATAAAAATAATACAAGTAGTGTAAAGAATATGACAGCTAAAAGAAGTCTATGACAGTAATTTGAAGAATCTGTGCCCCTGAAAGATGCAGTAAAGTCTCTGGCAGCTGGAGGCCTGACAGAGTTGAGATGATGCAGACACAAGGCCGGGACCTGTAATCCCAAGCAGCCGGGCTATTTTATTATGCTTATTCACGTGAATACTTGTGAAATCTACAGGAGATCTATGGATTCTTTAGATGATAATATCTCCTGACTGGCGTCCTTTATCTTGCTACTTGTGGCAAAGAAAAATGTCCTAAATGTTCACGATGAGGTTTCAGACACTTTTCTGACTGCCGGCTTACTTTTTCAGCTCTATGATTCTCCAGAGGCCATGTGCAGTGACACCTTAATTCCATAATTTTCATTATAACAACTTAATTTTTGCCCAGATATCACAAGTATCTTACCTCATTCTCCTTCCCCGAGAATTTCACACAGAAGAGGTTACAGTGCTCTCCATAGATGGGGAGACACGTGAAAGAGACCTTTAACATCGATTTTTGGAATCAGCCTCAACGGTTGACCACCCCATGCCCTGTAAACCACCCTGTCAAAGCTTTTACAATTGTGCAGCCTTCAAGGAATGGGGCTTTTTCCCTCTCCCTCTGTAGAGGGAGAAAGAGAAGCCTAGAGAGGCACAAAAGCAGGAGCTCTGGAAAGCCTGCTGGCCATCTCCTCGTACTCCTGCCCCGCAGCACACGTGGCAGATGCAAGCCCATTGCCAGGAGAAGGCAAGTGGGTGATCTGACTGACAGCTGGCAGTCTGGTGGGCATAAAAGGTCTGAGAAAACCAGGGTGTCTTCTCAAAACATCTGAGAAAGAAGTTGATTCCATAGTACACACTTCTTTTTTGCACCCGATGGTAACCCTGTTGTGTAGGTTTTGTCATGTACTTACAGGCAGCTTAAAATTTACTTTGCTCTGATCCAGAGAAACTAACCAGTTATTTTGCAGATGCAGATAAGCCTTTTAGAGTAGGGTTTCCTGGCTGGCTTGTTGTTGTTGTTGTTGTTGGTGGTGGTGGTGGTGGGGGGGGGGGTTTTTTTNTGTGATGTAGTTGGGCATTTTGATCTTCCCAGTAAAAGAATTCCTATACATACCTGATCTGAGCATGATCAGGAAGGACAGATTTTTCTTTGGAAAATTTGTATGAACAAGCACCAATTTCCCAGAAAACTTTGTTCATGTCCTTCAAAAGTGGATTAAAATCTTCAGCTGCTAATGGCACAGCATTTTGAAACTGTACTTGAATAACTGAGGAAGGGACCAACACTGATAGAGGTAGTCAAATTAGGGATTAGTGTAGCAAAAAATACAAGAAGAAATAAAGTCATGATTTCTGTTGAATCCAAGTTTGGTCTGTTCAAATTTTTGTATTTTATTCTAAATCTATCTTCAGCAGCGACTGAATTTTGATTGTCTTCAGAAGAGTAGGATAAATTTGCCTGAGATCAATCATCCTTTATTAAAAAAGGAATACATTTCATTTATACCAACATCTCATCGAATTCTATAACATAGGAAACCAAATCTGAAATTAAATTAGTTCTCAGATCTCCCTTTCAAGATACAACAGCTTTGAGAGTTATGACAGAGGGCTCATGCTTGGACTACTGACTTTTTCACAATCTGCTGAGTGATGTGGCACTTCTTTTGCTGTGACGTGACTGACTGGGGAGGTAGTACTGAGCCCGTAGACATCTGTGCCCAGACCTCACTGTAGTAATGAGAGACTGAATGGCTGATTGGAAAAGACAAATCTTCAGAGCCCACCACTGCCTCCTTCAGACCTAGGAACATAAAACAGAAACCTCGAGAGGAATCACTAATAGCATCAAGTAGGGAAGATGGAGATAACCGAGGGTACTGGACATCCTGATAAGGATTTTCACTTGAAGTCGTCATAGTAATTTGGTTAAACAGAGAGAAGAACATGGCCCTGAGCAGAGTCGTGGAGGCCAGTTTAAAATGAATATGCATTGTAAGAAGATATTTTATTCCAGATAAATTACTTGGAATATACCCATTCTGAATCAGGAAAGAATCACCAGCCTTTATCTGTTTCTAAGTCAATTGGAGGACACCATCCACTGAACCAAGCGAAGAATTTCTGCTGCAACTGACTCCCTCACCCTCTTAAAATCCATACAGTGATTTTTCTTCTGCTTGCTTCCTGGCTCCTTCCTTTTAATTTGATAATGAAATAATCTTCCTCCCGTCTGCTGCCTTTACTGATTCCTCATTGTTTGTCCCACAATAATCTTTTCCATCTTTGACCCACAAAGTCTGTAGGTTTCGGAAGGTTCAGCCCATTCTAAGGATATAAATCACTAACAGTTCTTACAGAAATGTTAGTTTATTCGCATTATAATGATTCTATGATTCCCACTGTCCTGTGCTCTTCACCTTTACATTTCTGGTAACATTGTCTTTGTGTTGGCGCACAAAAGTATCCTCAGAGTTACTGTTGACTTTATCAAAGGTGGTTTCCACTGTGATGTCTCAGGTGCATGCTCTTTATTGTAATAATTTCTCGAGAAATAAAATCACTTCTTAAAGGTAACTGCTTCTGCATACAGAAATTATTTAATAATGACCTCATGTGAAAAAGATAGGAAAAAAGCAACCAGAAATTTGGAATTAACAAGATGCAGAACATTTCCCTGCTGTATAGTTAGCTTTTTGAGTTGGATCCCACATTTTGACCCTCATCTTGGCATTTTTACATCCTCCAAATATTCCAGCGCATGTGAAAGTCTACTTCTGTGACTAATCCTATTGATTGGGATCAGACTAGTCACGTGAGTGAAGTTAGCTGTTAATATAGGACTTCGCAGGCTCAGAAACTCTTTGTCCGAACCTTGTCCTCCCAGCCTTTCGCCACGGGCCATCAACTCCAGTGCCGTTCACTCATATACAAATAAACAAACCAGGGAACCAAGGGATATTAATTGGCCTGGAGCCAGGGCAAGGATGTCTTTTTTTCATTCTGAGGTTCTGAAGTCTGGTCTCCTCATCCCATTTCTAATTATGGTTCTCCACTCAGTAAAATTCTTGCCAGGGCTTCCCAAGCGTCAACGGCATTTTAAAGTGAGTATTTGAAGCTATGACAAACGTAAGGTAGTTGGTTTACCTGTTATGAAGTGTTTTGTAATACTTTCACATGAAAAATGCCCGTGCATTTTAGTAAAGAGTAACATACAGGGTCTGAATTTTGTCTTGAATCAGTCAGTTTGTAGGTCTAGGAGAGCTGGTTTCATCATGTTGAAAAGGAAATCCTGTGAAATATATTAAAAATCCAGATGCAAGGGTTTCTTTTTTTTTTTTTTTTTTTTTTTTTTTTTNTTTGCCAAAATACCAGTAAGGTTATGGAACTAATAAACTAAATCCTATGCTCATGTGACTCAATTGCCTCTAGTCTGCAGATAAGTCTGACTTAAAGATTCAAATATATGAAGTGTTTGTACATTAGATGTGAAACGAGTATATCTAAGTATTAAATCACGAGCAAGTGTTATCCATCTGCTAAGTATATTAATGTACTGCATCATATATACTGTATTTTAATATGCTTATATTAAATTTAAAGTGACAGAAGGCAATCAATTTGGATATTTGAAAGTGAAAGGCTTTTCCAGCTTTTTTCCCCCAACAGTGACGCAAGTTGTTTTCTGGGGTTTTTCGGTGATTCTGTGCTATCTTGGCAGATATTGTGGGCAGCTCAATGAGAAATACCATTCTACCTGACATGTCAGAGAGCTGAGAAGGGAGGCAAGTCACAGAAGTGCTGGATTCTGGTTCTACCTTGCATTTTATCCACATAAGTATACAAAAGTTGAGTAAAATCTCATTTAGGGTGCAAGATGCACTCTAATTGAAAGGCTGAACTGAGCAGAAGTGAGAGGAGCAGAGGAAGCAGTAGAATGCAGATAGAATTCAGGTCCACATATAATGAATAATAGATAAACTCCATTTGAAAGCAGGAGCATTCGGAATACAAGGTTTTAACTCTGTCTTGGAGCATGCATGGCCATTATTAACCATTAAAGCTTTTATCCTTGTGTGCGTCGCCTCAGTTCCCACACAGAGTTCCAGGGTCCAGTTTCTACTTGTATTTATTCTCTGCCTTCTGCCTTTCTTGACCAGGTATGCAAGATATTTTACAAACTGAATGTGGCTTGTCGTTTCCGCAGATGGGTGCTTATTTTTCACTGATCTGTTTTTGCGTAATTCTATTCACAAGTTTATGTTGTATCTGGTAAAGAAATCCAGTAGTGGATCGTGGATTGGTCAGCCAGAATACGGCACACTGTAGACATAAAAATATGGAAAGAACTCCAGACACTAGTCCTGTCTGGTGGAAAATTGTTATCTGCAAACACCATCCACATCTTCAAACACAGACCCGTGAAATGCAAACAGTAGCATCTTGTGTCAATACCTTTGGCCTGGTCATGCACGAGATCTGCTGAAACGTGGCGTTTAGAGATTTAAATCTTCAAAGCGAGAGCACTCCCCTCCTGGTGGGAAGCGTGGCCACCTCGGGTCTGCGTGCACAAGCACTCCGGTGGACCTTATTTAAAATTCGCCTCCTTTTTTTGCTACTGTTTGAGTTGGATCACTGCAGATCTGCTGTTTCTTATACTCCACCTGCACGTGTTAATGGCCAACTCAATAGACCTGGGGTACAGTTCTTATTTCAAGCAGCTTTACTCTAGCTACCAGATACAAAATGAGCTTTTAAAACATTTTAAGTGTTTTGTAACCTGAACATGCGTGATATATCACCTTAAGCGTGACTAGCAACGTCTGAGATAAAGTTCCTGCCTGCAAGCTGTTAAATTACTATTTCTCCGTGTGAACAGCCATCTGTTTTACTCCTGGAGTTGGAGTTTGGCTCCTCGGACCAAGCTACTTGCTCTAATTCAAAACCTATAAATCTTCACCAATAAAGAACGTGAAAAATAGTGGCTTTTTTTAAGAGAGAGAGAAAAAAAAGAAAATCGTTTTTTTTTCATTGCGTGGATTTTTCATTTCATCATTTTTTTCATTGCATTCTCAAAAGTGCTACAGCAATCTGGTTTCAATCTTAGCTATGATCCTAAGTAGATGCCTTCTTGACTCTGGCATCATCATGGCTGCAAAATAAGAAGCAGGCTTACTGGCACTGAACATAGGCATGGCCTGGATCCACTCTGCCTCCCGCTTGTGGAAAGCCAGCAAAAGCAGCAAGGCTGAGTCTTACATGTATTTTCTCCAGTTTGTTGTGTTCAGATGCGGTAAGCGTACTGCAAAGCTGCCGGTTGTCCACTTGATGGTATCAAATAACTAAACACAGGAGGGTACAGCTGCTTAACGCTCTCTATTTGGGCAGAGGTGACCAGATAATTTTGTAACAGTTAAACCAGCTGTGTTACGTTCTTCACCTACACTAACAACTCCCATGCTAGATTTAATCAAACTGTCTTTAATTTAGCTTGCTGCTCAGATTCTGTAGTCCTGTCTAGTCTATTCTGGACCAGCCTTGCTGTGAGGTGGATAAATGTGCCTCCATCAGAAATATCACCGTGGTTTTTCTGCAAGAAGAGGACTCATCTAATCTGCATCTTCAAAGCCTCTCTGGTACCTATTTCTGTGCGAAAACACATTAAAAAAGGCTATCTGAAATCATTTATTCTCAAATTCTGCCATTGCTAAGCATTTTAACAAACTTCTGGATGACATGTTTACCAGAACCAAGCTTTGGCAAAAAGAAAAAATGTAGCTTTAAGCTGGAGCGAGGAAGAAGGCTTGGCACTGGTCTTCCTCCTCTCACTCTTCTTCATCCTGTTTCCCTTTGTCTGAGGATACGTGTGAGCAGATAGGCACACAAGGAATGGATCAGCCTCGGCTATTTTCAGAGGTGAGACCAGGCAGGGCTAACATTTCTCCCAGGCGTGTAGAGGTATAGCTACCTATTGCAAAAAAAAAAAAAAAAAAAAGGCATGAAAACCAATTTCTTGGATATTTTAAAGTTGTTCTTGCCAGGCTTGGGCTTTGATTCTAGTATGGCAGAGTTTTCTATTTGTCCCAGACAAAAAATAAAGGTTTCTCATCACACCTTTTTTGGAATAAGAAACATCTAGCATCAGATTTGCTGTGTAGTAGGAAAGCGGCTTTGCATCGTGTCCCGCAGAAATATGGTGATCTGGCTCATTTGGCGATTTTTACAGTAAATCTAATGCAACAAGGGACTTTCTGTCTCAGGCTATTTCATTTCTGTTGTGGAGCATGCCTTGTCCAAAACAAACGGACAGCATGATGCTGGGACAGAAAGATGCTTGGACAAACAGACTGCATCTATCAGCCAAGCAGAACGTCGAGGCAGGTCACATTGATATATGGGTCCACGGTTGGCTGTGCCCCGTAGGGGGCACTGAAGCAGCCAGGGGACGTCCATATCTGCACTCAAATAAAAAGAGCTGATCTCGGGAGGAAATTTCACCCTGGCCTAGAGAAGGCAGCACCCAGCTGAGCACGGGACAGGCAGCAGCGGGGTGCGGGCAGCCGTCCTGCCCCCCACCGCGCCTCGGTAACCCCCCGGCATAAACCGGAGAGGATAATCATATCCTGAGGGTTTGCAGCTTTGCTTTGCTGGATGTCACCACGAGCAGGGGTGAGTAATGGCGTTGGCTACTGACAGCGGGGGGTAATGTGAAGCGCTGGAGCTGGCGCCGGTGGCTCCCAGCGCCTCACTGGCCCACCAGCCGCTCCGAGGCACCCTGGGTACTGCTCATACCACGCTCAGGGAGCCCCATGCTATGCGCCAAATAAGAGCATGTGGGTATTATTTGTTTTCTTCTGTCAGATTATTCATTCCAAATACCATTTCATCTTCTTATTGCCAAGAGATAGTCTGTGAGCAAGTCCTTGTTTTGAAAAGAGCGGTTGTTATTCCCAAGTCCTGATCATAAAGTATTCGCTTGGGGGAATTTGTTTGCAAACCGTCCATTGCAACTATTAACTGTTTATCGTGAAGAAATTACCACCTAGGGCTATGCCATCATGATTTCTTCACCCTGACTAGAGTTCCTTTTTTTTTTAGAAAGGAGAAAGAGAAATGTTGAAGAATAACTAGCTATGAACTTCTGGTACGCTTTATTAAAAGTCTAAGTAATTATACTGAAACCCACAAAGCTTTTTGGATCCATGTCTTCACTGCAGTTGTGATTGCTTGAATACTTGGGAAACAATAGGTAATAAAACTGCACAAATATGACTCCATAAAGAAACTTGATTCGTAATACAAACCATCACCCTCAGCCTTATCTGAGAAGCGCCATAGTTGGACAAGTCTCTTTTTCATCCTATGAGTCTTTATATCTTGTCAGTATTCGTGTGAGTAGATGCCAACCAGGATGAGCTACGTGTTCCTTCAGAGGCTGGTTCCGCTTTGAGAAGCTTCTCTAGTTCGGGAAGTTTCTCTGGTTCACAAGAAACGCCACGCCGAGGGCTACACACGAGATGCACTCTGGTAATGCCAAGATGAGAACTAAACTACAACTACAGCAGCATTTGGAAGATAAGAGGCAGAGGAAGAGAAACCAACAAGCTTTCCACCAGGCCATGCCTGCAGTTCCTGGGATGCTGATGTTTCCTTTCCAGTCACACAAACCAGGAGCAATGAAAAGGGGTTGGTGGGCACTACACAGTGAAGAAGCAACTCGGCAAATAAACAAACAGAAAGAAAATGGGCTAAAATCGGAGTACTGTGTCCAGCTCTGGAGCCCCCAACATAGGAAAGACATGGACCTGTTAGAGCGAGTCCAGAGGAGGGCCACAAAGATGATCCGAGGGCTGGAGCACCTCTCCTCTGACGACAGGCTGAGAGAGTTGGGGCTCCAGGGAGACCTTCTAGCGCCTTCCAGTACCTAAAGGGGGCCTACAGGAAAAACGGTGAGGGACTTTTTACAAGGGCACGTAGTGATAGGATGAGGGGGAATGGCTTTAAACTGGAAGAGGGGAGATTTAGATTAGATATTAGGAAGAAATTTTTCAGTCTGAGAGTGGTGAGGCACTGGAACAGGTTGCCCAGAGAAG
>VZSZ01009124.1:576188-588154 GCA_013398815.1 Ibidorhyncha struthersii
TGGCGGGAGACCCCGCGGGGACCCCACCGGAGCTTTGCTCATCCCTAACTTGCCGCCGCGCCCGAGCATCAGTCCCTGCGTTTCCCGATCGAAAAAAAAACCCCAACCACAAAACCTCAAAAAGGAGGAAAAAGCCGGGGGGGCGAGGGGGGGCTGGCGGCGGAGGTGGGAGAGAGCCGGTGGCGTCGGGCTTGTTTTTGTTGTTATGGGGGTGGAGAAGTCAGTGAGACACCTTGGGTCGAGTCCAAGCGAAGAAGTCATCGCTGGCTGCGCACCCTATGGAATAGCGGTAAATCCCAGCTTGCGGCCGCAGGGACTGGGAGCGCAGGTTGGGACGGCGCGAGCTCGCCCAGTGCCCTCACGTCGCTTCTCTCGCCCACAGAAATCCTACGAGCACTTGGCAAAAATACGAGTAGCGAGAGAAGCGCCTCCAGAGTGCAACTGCCCACCAGGTAACAGACGCAGCTTGGAAATCTCCTCTCTGAGGCTTGTAACTCGGGGCGGTTTGGTACCTCGTGTTTTTCAAATACACCTAAGTCAGAACCAGGGGATGCCGCTTCCATCAACAGCTGTACCTCTGGTGGAAACGGTGTAAAGCTTAGAATCATCTGGTTCCACTGTGGCACTGGATCGGAAGTCACGCTAGTTAAAACCCCCTGTTAGGCTGGGTGATTGCAAACAACCACTTATGAACAAGTTAATGATCTATCCTAGCAAAAAATTATATATATATATATTTTCTGTCTTAAATGAGGTAGTACTGAATCAAGGCATTGTGTGCTCAGCTTGAGAAGTAGAACAAAAGTTCCTAGCAAAAATACTGAACAATTTATAACATGGATCAAAATAGGCGTGAGAGTCCGTTACCAGTGGTGTATACAAGAGCTTTTCAGTCTGGTTTTCCTGTAGTCATAGATGAAAGCAGTTCCCCAAGGACAGGACTGCAGGTTTCATACTGNCCCCGCCCCCCAATGTTTCTTGTGGGTTTTGTTTTTTTCTTTTTTTGTGTGTGTGCTGCTTTTTGACAGTCTGATAACCACCAATATTGTTTTAGCCTTATACACTTCTGCAATATGTACCCAAGTTCAAATGGCGTCTTAAAAGTTAAGAAAATAATGCCAGCGTCTCACAGGGTGCTGTAGGAATTCTAGCATCCTCAGTGTGATGAAGCACACTAGACGTGCAGTATGCTTTATGTATCCTGCCGCTCTGTTTCAAAAAACATCTCCTTTACAGGTGGAATATCGGCTGTCAACAAGACTTAAGCTGATGATGTTTGCCAATAGGATGTGTGATAGTACCGTGTATATAAGGAAGGAGCTCTTCTGGTTTAGGTTTTAATTCCCACCTCATCAGTCTGAAAGGACTACTGAATCTCGGTGTTTAAACTGACTACAATGATTGGTACGGTATTTTACTGATGATACAACTGAGAGCAGAGTATACCGGCTGGTATAGGAGTTACCATGGCTAGCATGAAAAGGACAATATATATGAGTAGGAGTGTTTTAAAGGAGTTTACAGAATTAATCAATTCCCAGCTAGTTTTGGTAGGGAACACTGGTTTCCTGCTGTACTATATATAACTTTTTCTTTAAGGCTAACATTAGCATACAGTGATCTGATTTTTTTCTGTTGCTTAACTGCAGTAAATGACGAGATTCAAGTTTGTGCACTAAAAATGAGGGTTGCTCCTCATGTTGTGTGCAAAGATATATTCTGTAGGCCTGAAACATGGTTGAATTTGATGCCAAGCTCTCTGCCTTTTCCTTCTCCTTGGTGAAATTCACCTGTTACAATGTTTTTTCTTATGGTTTTCATACTAAAGGTCAGTATCTACTGTTTCACGGTTGGTGTTATGTGCTGCTTTGCTTCCCCACTACCACTAGAGCTCCACATTATACCAATTTTTACCTGGCCTTTTTCTTAAGAAGTGTGCTTTATCAAATAGATAACGAGCAACAGAATATTCCTCACGTACATTGTAGAAATCCTCGCTAGATGAAAGTCAAAATGAAGTGATCTGGGAAACGTTTTCAAGGGAGCAAGATTAATAAGATATGGAAAACTTATACGAATCTTTATAAAATAAAATAATAAATTGCAGAGAGGACTTGCTGGTACGGGGATTAGAAATGTGATAGGGAGCTTTTAGCCTCTGGGTAGCTATTTCAGTTTGGAAGCAAGTTTTGTAGTGACTGAAAGATGTTGCCATGTGATAGCCTCATTTTGGACAGCTTAAAATGAATTGATGCTCTCGTGCTTGTTGCCAGTGGACAGGTGTCTGCCTCCAAATGGCATTGTCTTGGGAGCCTTGTCTGAGAGAACAAGGGCTGAGTAGCACCACCACCCGGGTACTGTGCCTTCCTAAAGGCAGGCATTAGGCAGAGCAGGAGGGGACAGAGCAAATAAACTGTTGTTTCTTCATTTGGTTCACTTCGTTAGAATTCCTTTTCGACTGGACAGGATGGGCTTTTATTTTCATGCTTAATGCTGCTATTACAAATTTGGACTACTGTGTTCAGAAAGGCATTTGCTTTAATAGGAAAAGTATCATGGAAATGCAGTGGTTTTTCTGTTGCCTGCTATTTGTGAAGCCAAAGACTAAGTTGCCTCTTTACTTCCCCACATGATTCCCTTTTGCTGCTTTATTCTGCTCAGCTTCTGCATTTCTTCCCTGGGTTTCTGTAATAATAAAATACATGTCTGTTAGAGATGACTTTGGAAAGCCTTCATGGTACAGAGGAGACTTTTTGAAACATCCCTATGCTGTGAGACAAGGCTGCTGCCAAACAGCCACCAAGGCGGTTTCCATCATCCTGCTCTTTAAAGAGAAATAAAGATTATTTAAAAGTAGGTTACATTGTTCTCTCCCAAAAGAAGAGAGGGAAATTCAGTCTGCAGACAGGAGGGTGAGAGCATGGCCTCTGATTTGGGATTGAAGTTATGCAAGCGGTGTAGATCTCATTAGCTTGAGATGTTCATCCCCTTGTGGCTCTCCATGGCAGGAACTTGCTCGTTCAAAGCAAACTGGGTTTGAATGGCTCGGGTACCAAAGGCAGCCAGATTCACAGCCGCTCGTAGCTTGCAGAGCTGTCCCCGTGTAGCTCCTTTGAATTCAACGGTGGCCTTGAACTTTGTCTAGAGCAAAGAGTGGCCACACTTCCCTTTGAAAACTTTGTTTTCACTAAATGTGGTTTTTCTAATTATTATTTTCAATATCATAAAAGAAACACAATGTGAGGAGACATTAGAGTTTTGATTTTAATGCTGCAGGACTAAAACCAGATACCAAAGATTTTGTAAATATTTTTCAAATGGCAATAGCAGGCATTCTTAAAGCAGAGTAATAAAGTTTGAAAAGTAAATGCATGCTGACATTCCTCTTAAATTACCTCAGTTCTAACAAGAGTGCCAGCTTAAATCCCGTGCCTGCAACTAGCGCTGCAGTCGCTGCTGGCAGTTAGCCTTCTGCACATAGGACTGGGGGGCAAATTGGGTGGCTAAAATTATTTTAAGTGTAATCAGTGACTTTTCCTTTGCCAGATTTATTATTTATTGTAAATTAATGTTTCTCTTCTGTAAAAGATGAACAAAGAAAAGTAGATGTGTAGGTAATTATTTCATACATTTGAATCTTCCTTTAAATGGCTGCGGGAGCGTAATCAGCTTTTATGAGGAACAGTGAAGCACAGCGCTGGATACTTCTTACCAAGTGCCAAAAATTATACTGTTGTGGAAAGAGTGACATGTGCAGAAAGCACAGGGATACTCCAAATTCAATGGAGTTTTAACGAAGTCTTAGTTTTTTGTATATTCTTCATACTCTCCTCTTCCAGAAAGCATTCATGTGTATACCTAAGGACCTGTAGACTTCAACGGAAATTAGCATTTGCTTGCATGTTTTAGTGAATTGATCCTTTACATATTGTAAGGGTCATGTGCCACGACATCTCATTCTGTAAGCGGTCCCCAGAGCCCGCTCCTGGAGTTGGATGATGTTGGCAGGAGTGGGAGCCGAGTCTATTAGTACAGAAAGTTCAAACTTGGTCAGCAGGAAGGCTAGCAGGTGATCCATGTATGGATTTGCATGTTCCTTTTGGCCAGTTTTGGGAAGCAGTATGTATTTTTCCCCTCTTCTTTTGAGGAAGACCTTTATAATGAATTTATTCCTTTAACAACAACAACAAAAAAGGGGCAACAGTATGATATAAGTAGGAATGCCTATATGCCATACATTTCTTTAATTCTGCATTGAGAGAGGACAGGTTGTGTAACATAAGAGATGTTTTTTTATCTCTAACAGCTATGACACACTGTGTATGGATGTTCACTAAAGCTTATATGTAAAACAATGGAGTTTGCAGATGTTTTTCTTTTCTTTTTTTTCTTCTTATTCTCCACAGAACATTAGCTAAACTTCACTGATGAGTACCTGGCCAAGTTGACCAAACAAATTTACTTTTGTTTTTCTTTTGTGTCACAGGCAGTGGTTGTTCCTTTGTTCTTTCTCTTGTATTTTTTCTATCAGGAAACCTGCGTTTTTCTTCTTGTGTGCAAATACCTGTGGCTTCAAACCCTTTCCAGGCATGGATGCTGTCATCATTCTTCTTTCTTAGCCAGCTATTTTGTGCTGTTTTTGTAATCATGTCATCCTGATTCTGTGTTCCAGTCTTAGAGCTTTATGGTTTGGCATTTGAAGTACCTCCTATTTCACTATGCAATTTGCTGTGATCAGGTTATAAAGCTTGTTTCAGTGTAGTTGTGTGTATATAAACCTGTTCCGGAGATGAAATACCATAAGCCAAGGTGTTTTCTGGGGGATAGAGAATACTGGTTGGTCTTATTCCAGTTACAGTAATTCTAGTGGGGAAAACTGTGTTCACAGCTACAGTTCTTCAGTAAGGTCAGTCCGCTGTATGTATTTCGGAAGCAGCATGGATGGCAAAAATCCATGTATTTTCTTAGCATCCCAGTACTGGTTTTGTTGTCCTAAGCAACTAACGTTCCTTTTGACACGCAGTGGAAGTACAATTTAGGCACTCTTTCTTATTTCTGTGTCTTCCATAAAGACTGTTTCCTGCAGTATTTCAATTAGTGAGGCTGAAAGAATGGAGGAAAAATCAATTTTGGGGATTAAAAGAATCCTGAAATAGGTATCAGCAGGGTATTACTTTATTTCTTTTTTAAAATTATGATTCAGCTCTGTAAAGACTGAAGAGGTAAATAAAAGAGGAGCTGACTTAAGTGTTTACCAGTAGAGAGAACCTAAAGAAAATACAGATAGATATAGAAAGTATCCAAAGCGTTTTTCCCTGTTACTTAAAATTCCAGAGTGTGCTATCTAACCTAGCTCCCAGCACTACTTATTTCTGCCATGTCTGTATCATCTATTTGCTGAATGCAGTGCTCAGCTCTAATTTTGTAATTTTTCTGACAGGGCTTTGAGTTTCCTTTTCATACCTTCGCTGGTTTGATATTTTTCATTTCAGTTCCTAGATAAAGATGTTTATTGATGTGCAGCATCATGCAGCCTTCTGGGTAGTCTGTTGTCTTGTTTGGATGACTGATTAGAGATACTGTTTTCTCCCCACAGAATAGCTAAATATATTTTATTGGTTAAGATGTGACCTTTTAATTCCCTTCCCTCAGGGTAAGGAGATAGGGTGTGCAGCATGATGAATGAAACATAACGTGGCTCGAAGGAGAACTGATTGACAGCATACTGCACCAGATTCCTGTCTTTTGTAATATTATTGATGTCAGTGGTGTTGTCACAAAGGTTGATTTGACCACGAAAGTATTATTAATAGAAGTTTTCGTTCTGACTTGAATTAAAATCTATTGAACTTGCATGTTTTTTTAAACAAGGCGTATTAAAAGGAGGGTTTGATTATCCGCATTGGCTGTTCTTATATGAAATAAATATTAATAAAAGAACATATATTATATGTTCTTAGATATGTTCTTCTGTTTGTTTCGGTGTGGCAGCTGTCCATCTCCAACTGCCGAAGTGTCAAAGCAGTTCAAGTACAGTGAGTCTTGCAGTGTGAGAAGTGGGCGTTAAGCCTACTTCTGGAACTATCCTTTTACTGTGTGTGTTTTGGGCTTTTTGGTGGTGTGTTTTTTGGTTGTTTTTTTTTTTTTTTATTTTATTGAATCGTTAAATATATGCATCTATTTCCTTAAAGAGTCTTTAAAGCTTGGATAACAGTTCAGTTCAGCAAACTCAGCCCCCTGCCCCTTTCCTTAAAGTTTAGCGGGTTCTTGGGAATGTGTTGCCAGAAGAGCAGCACTGCTGCACCTGCATTACAGCACTCCTCCTCCTCACTCCTTTCGAAATTTACTGGCTGCAGCCTACCTGTCTATTTTTTGTATGCTTAGCGCAGTAAGAATCAGCTAAATTTGAAAACAGCACGACTGACAGAAGCTGTCTATTATAGGGCCTTTTAGGTCACCAGACAGAATGTCATAATTAATATGTTCAAGTTACCAAGCCTGTGAAACCATCCATCTTTAACGCAGGCAGAACTTGAGTCCCGTTGCTAACTGCAGCCTCTTCAGGAAGGCTCGTCGACACAGAATGCTTTTCCCCTTCATTGTTTCAGCTGATTTCCTAAATCAGCCACAAAAAGGAAATCTGACTGCTTGCTTAGAACTATTAAGGAGATGCAAGAAGGCAGAGAATAATACGAGCTGGAAGAAACGGTTTTCACCCTACGCGATTAAAGCTGCAGCTTGCAGTTGGATAATACACGCAATAGTGAACACGATGCTGCAGGCTTGCTTTTTGGAAGCTTGTGGACTGTCGTGTTTTTACTGGTTAGGCTTGCAGTAGAGCAGTGCCTGCTTAAATTCATCTGCTTGGGTTTTTTCATGAGATTAAGTTAAGCAGAAGAAGCTGTGTTTGAGAGCTTAATAAAAGCAAATGTCAGGACAAGTTTTCAGAACTCAGTGCCAGATTGGAAAGCGTTAGATTCATATGTACATTTCATATAAATACCGCTATTTTTTTTCTCTATGTAGACTTGAACAAATTTAGAAATACAGGTCTGCCTGATACCCCAGGAGATGATCTTGCATTTGCTCCAGAGAACAGAAGCATGAATATCTAGGCCATCATCGTCAGGTGTTTACTTCCGTGGGGTTCACAACTGCAGTGTCTAGTCAGTCAAGGCTCAACCAGTTGTTGGATCTGCCTTAATTTTGTGATTAAGTGCCACAGGGTCATGTAAATAGTCTCCTCAGTTAAAAATGTGCTGCTCTGTAAATAGGTAAATGTGTAGTGCAAGGAATTGCAGCTGCGTAGATGTGCCTAAGCTAAAATAATCTACTATTTAAATATTTCCAAAGGTTGCCTAACTCTTAGCAGGCAAGCCCCAATGTCCTTATTTGTGAAGTAAACCACTTGTCCCATCCTTTGTGTTTGTGAAGAAAACCTGGTCATTGTGCTCTCCTTAAAACACCTTTCTTAAGTCTGTTGAAAGACAGTCTTTTCTGTGATGCACACTATAAAACTTCTTATCCTTCCTGCTCTCCTGTCTCTCTTTTNTATATGCAGATGTATGTTTATAGGAGCAGTCATTTGCATGCAGCTGTAAATACTGCATGCATGTTTGGGGAGAATTGTTTCTTCTTGTGCTCGGAAAGCTTTGAAACAGATGAAGATGCCTGGCAAGCTTTTTGAAGAAATATGAAGTTGTTATACACTCATGTAAATCTTTTTAACAGAAATAAATGTTCTTATAATTATCAAAGGTACCACGACAGCCCTTTGTAGGGCAAAGAAACAATAAATGGGAAGAAGAGTGTAATAACAGGGGGGATAAAACTGGGATGTTACTCTTTCTTTCAGAATGTTCTGAAAATTAATGCAATGATTTCAGAGACTTCTGCTTAGACGCACTCAACCAAGAAGCAATGTAGCTTTTAAGCAGCAATCATTTGTCCTACCCTGTCTTAAACTGAGCAGGAAGTTGTTGAGTATAAAGAAGGTATAGTTTTATTTAGAATGTGTACAGATGAATTACATGAAGAAATAGATGAAGGTCTATTAAAATCAATACTTTTTGTTGAGTCTGTGTTAGGCGTTAGAATTGTCATCTTGGTTTTGGTTGTGTATGAAACTCATCTTGCAATTATTGTGTATTGGGCAAGTATATTAGAAAATTTATTTAATGATGTGTGTATGTTTTTAATACATAGGAACTGAAATGTGGGTTTTTATGAACACAATGTACAGATTTTTTCATAGATGTTCACCTTTGCTAATATGTCTTGTTTAGGCTCACAATGGAGAGCGGATCACAAGTTCACAGATTCTTGGGGAAGTTGAAAAGGAGGCTCTACCAGGAATAATGATGGACACAAGTCCCTCTAAGTAGCTTTCCCTATCCTTCTGTGGCTCTTCTGCAAGCTCAGCTGAAGGAGTGCTGCGGAGAGGAAGAAGGGTATCAAATAATCTTTCTCTTTGATCTTTGATCCTCTTTGTAATGCAGTTCACTGTACCGTGTAACGCACCAGTATGATGGTTGTGGTAGTCTTTCACGCTCTGCCGTGACTTGGACACACAGTAGGCTGCCCGCCGAGCCATGGTGACATAGTGTAGAATATAGCTCACTATGGCAGGGAAAACCTGCATAAAGCCAGGTGGCTGATCCACTGCTTTCTGCGGACTGAAATAGCTGGCTCCTGCCCTTGCCTGGTACTGCTTCAGTCTGCTGGTACCTGGGAGGTGTTTTCTCTGAGCAGCAAAGATTTGTGGAAGTGTTTTATTTCCGTTTTATTTCTTCTTCTTTTTTTTTTTAAAAAAAAAAAAAAAGAAGCAGAACCAATTAGCTCATCAACTTGGCTCTTCCTACCCTTTTGAAAAGTTTTAGTGCTCTTAGGAGTGAGTGGCTGTAAATATCATGGGAGAAAGACTGTAAAAAGATAAGTTGTTTTAAGGTCTTTGCTGTTCTGCCATTTGCAGTTTATGCAGTCTCAAGAAAAATCCATTTATTTTACCTTCCGCTTGAGTATTTTCAATATCCTTTCTCTGAATACAATAGCACAGAAAAAAATAATATCACAAGTATATGTTAAAAGTTTAGTTTGTGAATGAGGTTCCTTCCATAAGTATAAACTCATTCTTAGTGGACTGTGCTTAAGTTTGTGATGAAAAATTGCTATTTAAAAGATCTTTTCTAAGATTAGGGGTGGGGGATGAGGAACACAGAAGGAGTTTTGAAACTGGGAAAACGTACTGAAAATTGGAGACCAAAATCTTTTATCAGAGTTGTGGCCGCCGTTGCAGTGACAGACTTGTGTATGCATATCTGAAAGCAGAACAGCACCCTGTAACCTGGAGAACACTAAATAAACTCTCTACAAAGCTGTCTCTGTGATTAAGATCGTGTACAGTTTTTAAGAGCAAGAGCATAGCTGGCTACAGCCTATGGCCTAGTGTCCTCCAACCAGGACACCTAGCTTGTGCTGGTACTACCAGTTGTGTTGGTAGGAAAGGATGTAAGGTTTCTTACATAGCAGTGCTCCAGCTGGATGATGGTAGGGTTTTCCTGGAGGACTGCAGTGCTGAAAGCCAAAGTGTATGCATCTTAAGTTGAGGAGGTATTTCCTTTAGCTGGAGGTATTTCCTTTAGCTGGCACCTCTAATAATCTCTTAAGAATATGAGAGCCGGCTGCTTGAAGGCACCTCTCCTCTTCCTCCCTGCCCTGTGCCCATACCCTCTGGGTCAGCTCCTGTTTTGGTTCCCTTGATGTTCTAAGGGGAAGCCTCGATACCTGAGCATAGGGGTATGGCAGCAAGGGATTAAAAGGATAAACTCCACAGTCTGTGTATTAATATTCTCTTCTCCAGTCACAGAGTTTGCATCTAGATAATTTCCAACGGCATCAATATGAAAAAAATACTGTGAAGTGTTGGCTGGAGAGTCTCTGTACTGTCAACTCTTCCGCTGCTTTTCATCAAGTGTTCCTTTAATATTTGCACCTCCGCTGCTGAACTACTGGTTACTGCTGGTTGAAGGATGGCAAATGCTGAGAACTGTCACTTCAGCTTGACATAGAGGTGATTAATATACTATTGATTTCAGACCCTTCACTTCTTAGGCAGGATAGCTGTCTCAAGTAAAAATACGTTCCGACTCATAATTTGGTCCTTGTACCAGGAGATGTGCTCTGTGCAAACATTCTCAAGTGTAGCCCAAACTGGGGTCATTGTTAAGGTGGTCCTTATGGCAGTGCCGCGCTTGAACTCTGCTTTTCTTTGTTCTCTCCTGGTGGATGCTTGATAGTTGTTCGTCAGTTAATAATATGCAGCTCAGGGAGCGGCTGTAGTTGGCACTTACAAATGAGTGCAGTGGTATCACACAAATGGATCACAGTGTTTGCTATGTGTGTTTATGAAGAAGTCACAGTTCAGTAAGGATCATCTTGCATATAGTTTCCCAAGAGGTTCCTGGCAGTAGGCGCACAGAATACTGATGAACCAGAGAGGCTGAAAGACACAGCGGCACAGCATCAGTTTAAAGTGAACCCGTGCTTAGACAGCTACTGTCAATACTTACTCAGAGTTGGTATCTTTTGTGTAATGGTGACAGCCATGTTTGCAGAAGGCTGGAAATGTTTCTGGATGTGAAGATGAAGTGTTTTTCCAATGCAGCAAGCGTGTAAGTGCACTGTATTTCTTTAGTGTAGGGAAACTCATCTTGGTGAAGAGAGATCAGTATTTAAGTCTGACAGTTGTGGATTTCACTTTAGGACAGCTTTGCCTAATTCCTTAGTTTGAATTCCAGGCTAGGCCACATCCTAATGTGTGGTAGGAAGACTTTCTTTTAGCATATTCAATTAAGAGGCAGCATATAAGCCCTTGGAGCAGCCAGTTAAAAAGAGGCGTGAGCCTTGAAAACTGAACCACCAGCAATGAGGAAGAAATTCAGCAAGACCGAAAGCCTCACTTTTTTGTTTTTCCTCTCTTAAGATTGATTTGCTGCTACAAGGTGATCTTTTGATGTATTCCAAACAATACCATTCAATTTTCAGATAATAGGGAAAAATCAATCTGTTTTCAATGTGTATTATAATAACTGGAACACTCTGGGAATGCTCTGGAAAAGCTTTCTCATGAAAACTTTAAGGGAATACACCTTAGAGGAAACATTATGCTTAATGAGTTACAGCAAGGACAGCTAAGTAATAGTTCTGTCTGTGATTATGTTCCTTTACAGGACTGTAAAGGTGGGGTAGAACATCTTCATATTTGAGTTTTTCCATCTGTAAAATAGAATTGATGTTAATATATTAATGAAAGTGTGCTGAAGACTTACAAGTACAAAGTATTCATAATTTTGAATAAAGTTACTGTCTTGAGGAGTAGAAGTTTCTTTCTCTCCAGTGCATTCCTCTGCTTTCCTCTTTAATTTTGGTAATTACCTCTCTGTGCTCCATTTTGGTCAGTAGTGCAGGACGTAATTGGATGGAATCTGTTGAAGTATGATTGCTGGCAGTCGCATGTTCACTTTCTGAGGATACTGAAATGGGGTTTGTATGGTGCTCGCTCCTTTTCCCTCAGGCTGCTGAACTATTACGTGTGAAAGTAGTTGCAAATACATCAATTGGCAACTGAAGTAACCTTTTGGAAACTTTTTTGGAGGATGTTTTTGTTTTAAAACCAAACCAACCCTGAAGAATCTTCTTAATTAACAGGTGGGCAATGCCAGCCCAGATCACTTATGCAGAGACAGAAGTAGCTTCTTGTGCTACCACAATTTCTGATATCCAAACAGTATTTTACTTTTAACTGGAGGTAGGTGAAAGTAGCCTTTAAGTGGAATTCTGGCTGATAATAATTAGACCTGATATGTGCAAGTACATTAGTTTAGGCCATTAATAGTCCCAGAGATTTTAACTGAAATCAGTAGTTTGGAATCGGTGTATGTTTTTTTAGTTTGTGGGTGGTTAGGGTT
>VZSZ01009124.1:588161-837490 GCA_013398815.1 Ibidorhyncha struthersii
GTTTTTTTGTTCCCCCCCCCCCCCTTTGTTTCCTTTATGTACCTGTTTATACATGCAACCTTTATCATCTTCTCTAGCTTTGATATATAGTTCCTTTCCATCATACAAATACTATTTTTTATTTATTTACTGTTCAGTTTATCACTTGTTCTTGATCAGAGATTAGAAAGAATATTATGTCTATACGTACTTCTAGGAATATAGACTTAGTTTTGTAATATTGTAAGAGTTCTGGCTGCACTCAGGGACAGTCTGAACAGTATAAATTATTAAATGTATTTATCTTTATGTGAAAGTTGCATATTCTCACATCTCAATTCATAGTTTGCAGACCCAGTGAGTGTTGTTCTGAGGGTTGTTGATTGTTTAGAAGTGATTAGATAAAGCTACTAAAAGTCTGAAAGAAGTGTTCAAAACCTCAGTTCTGAGGGACAGGAAAGAATAGACCCATATATACAGCTGGGCCTTCATCTTAATTTCCTTACCAACATGACTGAATTCTGCATATGCATGTGTTTCTCTACTCAAATAGATTTTTCATACTTGTGCAAGAGGTGATTTCTGTTCAACTCAGACTGTTGTTTTGACTCTGTGAACTAGCTCTCCCATTCCCCACTTTCCTGGCTCTATGCTTGAACCCAAACTTCCTTTCTTTACGGAAGCGTTAATTAACATTTTTCATACCACTGCACTTTGTAAGTTTCTTTGTGTGCAGTGGCATGAAAAGGTTGAAGATTCCTGTTTGGGCTGTCAAAATCTGGAATAATCATAGAATCACGGAGTATCTCAAGTTGAAAGGGACCCATAAGGATTATTGAGTCTGACCCACTGCTCCTCACAGGACTACCTAAAACTAAACCATATGACTAAGAGCATAGTCCAGATGCTCTGACAGGCTTGGTGTTGTGACTGACCAGCCTCTCATTGGAGAACCTTTTCCTAATGTCCAGTCAGAACTTCCCTGTTGCAGTTTCCTTCCATTGTCTCTCCTCATCAGAGAGAGGAGATCAGCACCTCCTCCTCTACTGCCCCCTCGAGGAAGTTGTAGACCGCCATGAGGTCAGCCCTCAGCCTTCTCCAGGCTGAACAAACCAAGTGACCTCAGCTGCTTCTCTTATGTCTTGCCCACAAGACTTTTGACCATCTTGGTCTCCCTCCTATGGAGGAGTAGTAGTTTGACGTCTTTCATATATTGAGGCATCCAAAACTGCACACAGTGCTTGAGGTGGGGCCGCACCAGTGCAGTGTAGACAATTGCCTCTGTTGACTGGCTAGCTATGCTGTGCTTGATGCACCCCAGGACATGGTTGGCCCTTTTGGCTGCCAGGGCACGCTGTTGACTCGTATTCAACTTGCCATCAACCCAACCCCCCAGATGTCTTTCTGTGGGGCTGCTCTCCAGCCTCTTGTCCCCCAGTTTGAGTGTATAACCAGGATTACCCCATTCCAGATGGAGAATCTGGCATTTGTTAAATTCCGTACTGTTGGTGACTGCCCAGCTCTCTAGCCTATCCAGATCTCTCTGTAAGACTTCTCTACCCTCAAGAGAGTCCACAGCTCTGCTTAGTTTAGTATCCTTGGCAAACTTACTTAATGTACATTCGATTCCTGCATCCAGATAATTTGTAAAAACATTAAAGAGTGCTGGCCCTAAAACTGAGCCCTTGGGAACCCTGTTGGTGACTGGATGCCAGCCTGATGTAACCCCATTCATTAAACCCTTTGAACCTGTCCCGTCAGCCAGTTGCTCACGCAATGTATTATGGACTTGTCTAGCTAGTACGCTGGAGGTTTTGTCCAGAAGGATATTGTGAGAGACAGTATCAAAAGCTTTGCTAAAATCCCAAACCACCACATCTACAGGCTTCCCTTGGTCGACTAGATGGGTGACCTTGTCATATAAGGAAATTAATAGAATGCATACCCTGAATGTTGCCCTTCTGACAGAGGGTATTATCCTGCCATGCAGAGCTGACAAGGAATTTATAGGAAAATGGAGGCTAGTGTGAACTAGTAGTAAGATATTCCCTAAGCAAGGGAGTGATCATAACTCTCTCCAATTCTATCTCACTCTCTTCTGGTCTGAAGCAGCATGAAAATAGTGTGCTTGCTGGCTTCTGCAGTGCTGTAGCAGTGTTCCTCAAAGCCCATAGGACCTACCACACTCTGTATGTTATTTATCTCTATTGAAACATATTGAAGTGTCAAGACCAATGGTCTGTGGTAGAAGTTGATGTTGAAGTCCAAAAGCACAGGGATGGACTTGATTTATTCCAAAAGCTGTTATCATCCTGCCTTGTTTGATTATGCTACTCTCGGTCCTTTATCTCACTTTGATTTCCTGCTTCGTGTAGAGCAGGAAGGACAACATCTAGGGCCTGAACTTTGATCCCTCCTGTGGACCAGTATTTTGCTAAAATGGACTTCAGTCCGAGATTCCTTTTTTTTTTTTTTCCTGAGGCACTTCGTTTATGTTTGGCTTAGTAGCCTAGTGACCACATATTCCCATCGCATGTGTGTTTGTCTTGTAAAGTGTGGGACTTTACAGAAAAAGGTTGGTGGGGCACAATACTATTATGTTGCCACTAATCATACTTCAAGAGTAACTGTAATTGCTTAACTTAGTGAGTTACTAATAATAGCACTTGGATAGGGATTAACGCAGCCAAAATTATTCTGACTCTTTGGGAAAATTCCTGCTGGTTCTAAAGAACACTTCTTTTCAAATGAAGACAGATATCTCCTCAAATTGTCGCCTGCCTTTCAGATGCCCAAGCATTCTCTTTCTTTGACTGCCTTCAGTGTTCTTTAAACTGTGTTGCTGGAGATCGCGAAGAGGGTTACTCACATCTCTGTATTGCATTGTGTTCAGACACACTAATCTTTTTGTTAGGCTGTGGTTGGTCACCTCAGTCTAAACCCTACGAGGCAGCTGAGTAAAAGTGGCTTGAGGAGGAATTTTTGTGACAGATAGCCATCAGTTTAAGGTCAGGGAGGAAGCGATAGTGATCTGTGAGGAGAGGTTCATAGGGGTCCTTTTCATGGCAAATGGACAGATGGTTTTCTCCACTTGAGATCACGCAGAATATACAATAGCACCAGCACTCGCATCCCCACCAAGTGAGATCGCATGGCTGCTTCACGATGGGAGCATACACTTTTCATAGACACAGCAGGGGGACATTTACTTGTTGCTACTTTCCTTTCAGCTGCTTTGAGAGAATAAGACTGCCCTTTTGTGAAGTGAAGTAGGGTTCTTAGTAAAACAACAGCTTCATAAAGGATATCACTATACCTTCTATATAGCTGGCCCCCATTTTCTTTCTGAAATGCAATCAAAAGGAAGGCTAGAACCAGTAGTTCCAAATCCCTGTTGCATGTGTTTTGGTAAAATAACAATTAGTGTATTTAATTGCCCTGTCAAATGATTGAACTGAATAAAATGACGATTTTTTCCATAGAGAAAGTTAATTACATGCTTTTTGATTAGCAAAGATGGTACGTAACAAATTAATTTTTCTGAACATGTTGCAAATAACATAACTACGGATGTATTGACCAGCAGCAGGTGGCTCATGTTCATTTGCATTCATTACATATGCTGCATTTTGCCATTCAATTAATTTTCTTTTTCAGTTGTGTACAAAATAGGATCTTATGATCTTGGCCTTTTTAAAGTCTAAAAATGCCTCTTGGTTTAACTACGGGGAGAAAGAATCAATTTATTATTCTGCTGTCAGCTAAGAACGGTTATAAAATAATGAGATGGAAGTTGGGAGTCTCTTTATCCGTAGATGACATAGTTGAAGTTAGTATTATTTATCTTCTTTTCCTTTTCCTGTTTCCTGAGTGGAACATCTCTTATTGTGGCCAGTGACAATATCTTTTAGTGATAATACGTTAATATCACTTTTATTTGCCCATTCACTGTATGCATCGGGAGTAAGAGTAAATACAAATCTTGCTGCTTTACTTGGTTGCCAAGAGCTCAATACATCTAATGGAAAAAATTCCTCAAAAATTTTGCCTCAAAAGCTGAACTGTAGTGTCAAAGCGTTCTTAGTGTTGTTAGCAATAAATTCTCTTTTAGTAGTAATTAGTAGTAAGTAATTACGGTTCAAAAACTTGGAATTTGAACTAGGATATATGGTTTTGTTATAGATAAAACCAAATTTTTTGCTTAAAAAAATAATCACTGAACAGACTATGAGTGAAAATATTGTTAAAAGGATAACTAGCAAAAATCATCTACTCTTGGAAGTTACAGTGTTCTTATAAAAAAAAATGGAACTTGAAAAATTTCGGAGCCTTATTTGCTAAGAAAGTTGTTGGGAAACTGCAGAAAATTTGTCTGCAAACAAATACCTCTGGGTTTTTCTAAAGTGAAACTTTAAAAAAAGTCCAACCAACCCCCCCCNTAAATGACTCAGCAAAACAGGCTGTAAGCAAAGGAGTGTCCCTCAGTGCTGTACAGCTTTCCTAGATGCTTGTGGTCTTACACGGTATTAAGGGAGTGAAGGAATAGAATTCTCAGAGTTTTATTAATGTTTTCTTCTAGCCTTTTTGTGGAAGTCCTTGCCCATTTTAACCAAGTGTGTCCCCTTAAGGTGAGAGGAAAAACAGCTCCTTGCAGCTGTGAAATTTTATCTTATTTCCATTAATGCGGAATCAGAAGTGATTTTTCCCTGGAAGCTTGATCTTGTATTACTTGATTTGGTAGAAATATTTTCATTTGACTTGAATGAGAACTAGATAAAGTTGCAGTACTTCATATGATGAACATTTAATGGATTCTTGAAATACACTACAGTTACTGAAAAATATTGGCCTTTATTTGTTGGTGTCATTTGCTTTTTGTTGTTGGATGGACACCAACTAGATATACAGGAGGTATCTAACTGATGAATCCAGTCTTAAGGTTTTATATACTTAATGGTGGTGATGGAGTGGTACTCATACTGAAATACTTTGCTTTAAGGGTTAGAAATCTGGTTTGCGTGGTATACAAGATCTGGATTGTTACTGGGCTGGATTTACAGTTCATTGGACTTATTCTAAACCTCTTATACTACTACGTTAGACAGCTTAGAATAGCTCAGTGTGCTCTTCCTGATGGACCTGTGGTACTCCACCACTGCTACACTTGTTAAGCTGACCTTGATTTTGAATTAGAAACTGTATTTGTTTTAGCCAATTATAGTTAAGCTATATAAAAAAGTGACTTTGAAAAAGTGAATTCTATGTCTTCCATATGTGTGTTTTGTTTGCAGATGAGAGAGGTTTTTTTCTTTCTACCCGGCAGCATTGCAACTAATGCTAATAAGTGAAAAACAAAGCTGTATTCAGTGTAAAGTTCCCTTCTCCCTGCCTCCCACCAGGAATCGCTGTCAATAATAAAGCTTTTGAGGTAGTGCTTCTGATGAATCAGGAGGCAGAACATGCCATTTGTGCTTCTGTTGCTTACTTGGTTTCTAGGGAGATTCTTCTTTGCATGTAGAGACGGCTGTTGAGATGTAAGGGTATATAGGCTGGAAAGAGCCTTGGTTAATAAGGTGAGACATTTCTGAGTTACTTTCTTCTTGCCCATTAAAATAACGATTGGACTGCATTTTCTAGAACGAAGGTGCAAGTTCCCCAAACAGATGTATATTGATGTTGGCTGGATGTGTTAACAGGGTAGGTATTACATATATATGAGGTGTTAGGTCCTTAGCTACTTATTTGCATGTGCAGCTATACAGATACATTGGTGCACTCCTGTCCATGCATCTATGCTTATAGCTCTTCTTTTTTCTGATTTTTTTTTCTGTAAGAATTTAGATTAGCACTTAAATCTCCAGTTGTCACATCCAAATTTATGTATTTCCCCTGCCTTCTGTTAGTCTTGAAGCATTAAAAAAAAAAGTCTTATTCATGTAAAAAATGTAGTCTGGATCTTATCTCATTTATTGCTGATGTCTATCAAAGCTGGCTTTTTCCTTTTTCTACTTGAGTAAATCAAAATTTAGCAAGTTGCCTTTGTATGATCCTTTATTGTCCCACTGGATTTCTTAACATCTCCCAAATACCTAAGCTTGTAACTGTATACTGTATCAAAGTTTCTAAAGTTCTTTTTCTGGACATTTGACGGGTTTTTATAAGCAAATGATGACAAGTGAATAACTTTTTATTTTATGGTAATATTTTACATATTTACAGTTACTTAGAAGTTAATAAAAGAAGTTACTTGAGGATAAAATCTGTTCTCTTTAAGTACAGAGCACTTTTAAAATGGCATTTTTCCTGCATGTTGATTGTTTTCATGAATTCTTGTCTGCCCATGGTATATAGTACCAAAAATAAAAGAGCACACCCTGTTCTTATAGCAAACTCTTTTTTTGGGTTGTTTGGGTTTGGTTCCCCTCCCCCCTCCTTAATGTACCGTGTTCTCACCAGAATAATTTATGCCATGATTTGCATATTTTAACTCACCTACACATTCTTTTTAGCTGTCTAGCACTGTTTTGATTGTTGCTTTAACAGGTGAGCTAGTGAGAAGTGTTTTAATTGCACACTTAAGGATTGAAATTGAAAAGCATTTTGTCATTTGGTCTTCCTTCCACTGTTGCTTTCTGCGTTGCTTAGTTTCTGGAACAACAACCTGGGTGGATCTGCAAGTATATTTGAGGACAGAACTAGAATTCAGATACCTCACAACTGAAAGGTTTACAAGAATCATGAAGTGGAGAAATAATCTGAAAAAAAAAAGCTACAGTTGAGTAAGGCTGAGTACAAAATACTTTGGATGTAAGTAAGCTTGCTGTGCAGGCATTGATAAAGGAGCTAATCCAAAGAAATTCCTGGGGTTTATAGTCAATCACAAGCGCAAGTTAAGTGTTATGCTTTTATGTGAAATGACAAACAGCATGCAGGTATATTGAAACAGGCGATCTGTACGGAATAGCTCTTCCACTCTGGATTGCTCAGGTATCACTTGCAGAATTTTGTCTGGTTCTGGGAAGCATTTAAATACAAACATGTCTCAAATGAGGAGCGTCCAGAGCACAGCTGCAACAGCTATTGGAAGAAAGTCTGTAGTTACAAGGGAGTTGGAGGACTGGAGTGATTTAGATTAGAATGGATACAACTGAGGGGAGGAGTAAGTTTTCAAATACATGAAACTCAACTGAAAAAAATATAAATAGGATAGTAAGCTGCATGGGTTTTATTTCTTTTCCTCTCTGCAGAAGACAGTGGAAGCAGTAGAACAGATTCTATTTGATGGTTATAGCACCTCCATCACAAGAACAGACTTGTAAATACCTGTCAGGAGTGATACTGATAACTTTTGCTTTACTTTATGGAAGTAGTCTAGATGATCTCTGGAAATTCTTTCCAGTGTTGCTTCTCAGTTGCTCAGACATTAAACATCCTGCAAGTTAAATATTGATTTCTCGCTTGTGGCAGATATTGCTTTGTCAATTCCATTCATAGATACTACTTTTTAGAACACTGGGATTTGTATGCTGTTATCTTTGCACTTGAATTCAGTTTGAAAGATAGCCTGCCTGTAGGTATAGGTGTAACATTGCTATCAGAAATTTATATTCTTTCCCTCTCAAGTTCAGAAGGGAGAAACATAGCTCAAAAGCTGGGGCTGAGAAGTACTGCTTGTGTATGAGAGAAAGGTTCCGAGGAGTTAAGAGATTGGCAGGACTCCCTTTTCCAGTTTTCTGTTGTTGCATAGAATGGTAGTACTGAAATATTGCAGTCAGATGATTTTATTTCAACAAATTCATAGCCTTTAAAGATGAAGAGTAATTTTCTAAATTGCCAAGATAAAACTTAAACAATAAACTCTGCTGCTAATGCGATTTGGAGGAGACAGGAATGCTTTTTGAACATGAATTTGCCTTAGTAGCATAGCGACTAAATTTTTATAGACCTGCTTGCCAGTGTTTGGTTTCTTTCTGTTTGGCATGTACGCGGGGCTTTTTCGGTAAGAAATCTTACTTTGGTTTCAGTGAGGCTGTGTGTATCTTTGGTGATATTTTTACACACGAGTCAAGCAAGTATGGCTCTAGTAAATACTTGGTTGGTAGTCTGTCAAGTAAAAAAAGTAAACATGCCACAGGAGATGTGAGAGTGAGTTAAGTTTCACAGTGCTTTTTTTTCTTGTGCTGTTGCTGACTCAGTAGGTTACAGTAGTGTTTGGAGAAACTGTGAAGTTAGTCTTTTTTCTTTTTTTGGCATGGTGTATACTGAAAGTGCAGCCACTGATATGATAGATGCACTTCTGTTTCTAAAATAAACAGTAAAACATATTAATAAGAGTTAGGATAGAACATACCTCTCTAAATTCTTGGTACTTCTGAAATTGTTAGGAAATCTGTTAAAGGAACACTTGGAAAAGCTGTCTTTTTACGTATGTGTAGAACCTGGAATGGATCTGCTTGCTGTACTTCTTTATTCCTCTTTCCCTACAAACCTTCTTTACCTGTCTTGTTCTTCACAAATGAATTTACTTTAGTGGGAAATCTCCCGCAAGATTTAACGAAATCTGAGTCTGATGTGTTTTTCCCCATTTCTTCCCATGTCTTAAACCTTTGAGAAGTTGGCTTGGCTAGCTAAATGCTGGAACAGTGGATGAATGCTCCCTAGGTTCAGAAAAACCGAGGGCCTCGCAGTAAGGGGAGCCTCTATTTGGTTTGAGTCACAGTTTGGTCAAGCTGGGTGCTTTCTGTGCCTTTTATGAAAAACGTGTTGCAGTCAAAACCATAGTACTGCTGGCATCGTTTCTGTACGTACGGGGTGGCAGCAGTGATTAAACAAACATGACTTTAAAGCGTGGCTGAATTCTGAAAACTGACTTGTAAAATTAACACCTTCACTGACTGTCTGCTTCATGTGTATGAAGGCACAAAGTATAATTGACTTCAGTGACAAAAAATATGATTATTCCTAGTCCTATCAACAGCAGGGTTAAGCTGGCTACTATTTCTCCTTAGGCATCATCAGAATTGTTGCATGAGTTGCAAGGCTAAATCGTTCTCACCCATGCCCACTCTCATAAGCTCGTGTTGCAGAGGTCTTTGCCAGTGAAATGACTGATATGTTTTGACTTACACAAGCTTTATGGCGATAGTGTGCATGAAAATAAGAATGATGCTGTTTGCTGTTGTGGGTTTTCTTTTTAAATAGGTTACAGACTGATTTCTTTTTTGTTTTTTCTTTCTTTAGAACATCTGTACATTTACTGCTATATCGTTTGGGTAGTAGCAGATCTGCAGAAAAACATACACTGGATACAAATATATCTATGGGTAAACCAGAAACATAAAACTGAAAATATCACTGTCAGCTGTGAACACGTAGTAATTTTTCACCAAAACGCACTTACAACCTCCAGCCATTTGCTTCTTGGAGTGGTGTTCAGGTAGCGATGATGTCTTTTGTGGTGGATCGTTACAGCTTACCATCTAAACTGGTATCCAGAATTATGCTTTAAAATTACTTTCACCTGAAATAAGCTGTTCAGAGGCAGTTTCTGACTGCTAAAACTTGCTATTTATTAATCAGCCAACATGTGGGATAACTGTACTTATATTGCTGCTGCAAACTCTAGGGATCAGGATATCCCTGTAAACCAAATAAGCACCATTATGTGCACATATAAAATGAAGCACTAAGACCAGTGTCTTAACGACAGTCACATTTCAGACCAGGGAAATACATATATTGAGTGATTTCATTGACAATCTGCAGTTTGAAAGCTAGATGCCAATTTGTAGATTAGCCTTTCTATTTTGAGAGTCATTGTCAGAATGACAGCAAGCTCTTGATGAAGTTTGAGCTTTGTTGCTGCTAATGATTATGCCATTGTTATTTATGCCTGTAAATGAAGGTTTTCAACATGAAAAGAAATGAAGCTTCAGAGGCAGCTTCTGGGACTCCATCCTCAGAGGAATAAATCCAAGATGGTGGGCGGGTCCTTTCAGGACCCTGCTGTTCATCTCATGGGTTTGGTTTGCTTTTCAAAGGAGACAACTGTATATATTACACTAATTAATAAATTTTAATAAGGGGAACTGTATTCCCGCTAGTTCCTCTGAATTAAAGCCCTTCATGATAGCCTTAGACAAAAGAAATGCTGTAATCATTTTTATTATGTGATTTTGTGCACTTACAGATTTTATGGGGTTCTCTTTATGTCTCCATTTCTCTTAAGAGTAAGATTAACATTTCTGCAAGAGGCGGCCTCCGTTTGGCCTTATTAAGTTTGCTTTTTGGCCTTTGCACCCCTGTGGTGGTGGGAAACTTGCCTGTAGTCTTTGGGGGGATTTGTTAGTGTGAAGGGGGAAAAGAGGAGACGTCTTTGTGATCTAGACTCAATTCAAATGGGGGTGATGGCTACTTCTCTTTTATGAAAGTGCAAAGGTGCATAAAAATTGTGTGAATATATCAGTTAGGGGGCTGTTTTCTTGTAACCAGTGGATTATAGTCTAGCTTTAGGTTTTAAGCAATTTAACTATTTAAATGGGTGATATAAAGGCATATCTTAGAACAGCACTTGTTATTTTACATGACCTTAGAAATGTGAATCTGAAATAACAAACGTCTTAATTATGTTGTAACAGTACTGAAAAGGTAAGTAATTATTTTCATTAATTTGATAGGATTTTGTAACTGTCAGCAGTTTTGGTTTGGTTTTGGTGTTGGTTGTGTGTGAGGTTTTTTTTTGTTTTTTTTTTTTTTTAAATACAGAGAAGAATGTTGATGATATTTAATGAATTTTTAAGAATGCAGCAGCTACTTGATCACTTGAAAGTGAAGTGGTTTCCCACATTGTATCTCTGTACTGCCAAGGAAACTTTCACATGTCATCAGTAACTTTTTGGGTTTGGAAATCTTGGTTACTTAAAATAACATCTTTACCATTTCCTGAGACCTGGACAATTCTACATTGTTAAAAGAACTCTAAAAACGTTATAGTAATATCGTGTAGCAATTGGCAGCTGTTGACTGGAAAGTTTTCTCATTTCTGTCAAAAAAAAACCCAACCCAAACCCCAAAATCAAAACCCACACCAAACCCCTTACCCTATGCAAAAGCACCATTACAAAACTTAAGACTTGCTTCACTTATGAGTATATCATTATGACACTGAATAATCTTCTAATTCTGATCAGTATAACTGGCAATAAGCTGCTAAGAGGAGTAGTTTTGAAAGAACAGTCCTGACTGCTTGCAAAGGTAGGAATATGGTCTTAGGAGAGAGATGGTGTGTTTCCATGTAGAGTACTGAATTGTGTTACCATTCCAAATCCAGTTTATATTACTAGGAAGTTGTTAAGGTGATATTTCCTATATAGAACAGATTACAACAGTGATCAACAAGTGATACATAGGTATAGACTTATGGATAATGTTTTTTCCTTTCAGTATTTCTATAGTGCTTAGGAACTCTGCTTGGACCAAGATTTTGTTGCCCCCAAGTATTATATAAATACAATGGGGAGGTGAGGGAAGAGGGAGGCATTCTCTGATCCTGACACTTTACAATTTAAGTGTGAAATAACAGGAAAAGGTAAGTTTGATTCAGGCTTTTGGGGAGAATATGTAAACAGTGTGGCAATGTCAGTTAGTATCGTAGGCAATCATTTGATCAAATTAACATCAGAAGTGCTATGAAGTTGTTTTATTTGATTATGTTGTCTTGTAGAAGGAAAGTAGAGGGTTTGTCTTTTTAAGTGGAACTTTAAGGAAGATAATAAGGAAGCTTTGCAGATCTTTGAAGATATCCTGCAAAATGGGAAGGGCAGGATGGGGAAAGCTGTTTTAAAAGGTACTGCTTGGAAAACTAGAAAAAACAAAAGTGGGTAGACACTGCTGTTTGCTGTTTAGGCATTGAGACTGATGTTTTGGAGATGAGATTATTGGGATTGTGGAAGAACTTGAAGGTAAGCATTGATCTATTAGAAAAAGGGACGCCAACAGACAGATGGAGAGAGAAGAGATTTAGGCATAGACTTCCATACAGGTCCTCACATTTGGCTTAAATTCAAGATTCAGACTGTGTTCCTGGTTGACCCAGAATTTATTCACTGCTCTTGAGTTGGGAGACGTGGAGAGAAGTCCTGTGATGGAAGGATCAGGATGTCTGTTTTTTATGTTGAAAATGCCAGAGAAACTCAGTGTTGAGTTGAGAAAAAAGATAGCTAGGCAGATGCTGGATGTTGTCACTGGACTCTGAAGTGACCTCATTATGGACTTCTCCATCTTGATCATATTATTGAACTGGAAAAACTGGTGACTACCTAGAGAAGATGCATGGGGGTAGAAATAGTAAGGACCAAAGAAAGAAAAACAGGCTCCCCCAGCCAGCTTGGCTTCAGGGAATACAAATAACTGGTTATGATAAAGTTGCTACTTCCTGTATAGTTCCTAATTCTTTTGAAGTGTTATATGGCCAGTAATTTTAATGCAAGTAGGAGACCTAGAATTTTAAATAGTAAGAGTGAGTTGGATTTCTGAAGCTGTTCTGGAATCTGCTTCTCACTGACTTGATTGAAAAGGGCACTAGGTGCTGAAATCAATGTAAGTGCAAGTCCTTACTATGATGATGCGTGTCATGCATCTTGCCTTACGAACACATACAAACACAAACAAATGGTTTGTTCAACTAGGGCCAAGATGTAATACAGTAAGAGCCAAGTATCTATTTTTTTCATCAACTATATGAAGAATGTACGCACAGTTACCCTCAGCAGTCTCATGCACGATTGAAAATTGCTATCCTGTTGGCAATGATACTGTTGCCTGTAGTGCAGCCCAGTTGTACCAGACTTAATGATAGAACCATCAAGCCAAGAGCATTTAGCCTAGACTCTGAGCACTTTGGACTCTTTCACTTCCAAAATATTACAATTGGTCAATGGTCTGTGAAGACAAACAAGAAAAAGCTGCACAGATAGAGTGCATGGTTAGGCCTTAAAAATTCTGATTATTTAAAGTAGGTACTGGCATGTAATAGGACTCTGCTGAAATGAGGACTCTGCTCAGACCTCTCCATCTCAGTGACATTGCTCAAATTGAAAATGTCAGAAATGTCACCATCTGAGCATGATGCATGAACATGAAACTTTAATTATATTCCTTTAAAAATGATTTTACAAATGATCAGATTTGCTTGGAATTCTGATGAAGTCCTATTGCTGTTCAAGACCATAATGAATCATCAGTTTGTTTGCTGAATATTCACACATCCTTCATGCAACACAGACAGCATGATTTGCCCTGAAACAATAAAAGACATTTATTATTTGAAGATAGAATGCACTTCAGAGGCTCAGACACAGTGATGCATAGACACATGACCTCAAACTAGTATTTCAAGGCCAGATTCTGTAGAGGAGTTGCAGAAGACAGATTTCGGTTTGGGGGGTTTTTGTTTGGTTTTGGGTGCAAACGTGGCTGAGCTTTGCAGTGGAATTGCAGTATGCTTACTCATTAAACTTGGGCTGTAGAGTTCTCAGAGTGGGTGGAATAAGAGGATTTGAGAAAACTATGAAGAGTTATCCACCCCCTGCCGACCTTGGATACTGCGTGTATTGCAAGCAGTATTAAAAGCCTCTGAAAAGCACTTTTTGTAGGAAGATGAAGTTGCTCTAAGACCTTTAGACCTTTTGTGAACATGCATGTCAGCATGTTGTTTTTTTCCTGGCTCAGAAATAGTCTGACAGTTTGAATTCCCCAGTCTCAGTCTAAATCAGAGTTTAACAAACGTCTTTTTGGGAAGAATGTGATTTGATTTCTGAGGTGAGTTTTGTAAGAATCTGAGCAAATGTATATTTTTCAGCATAATGTGGTACTTGCAGAGGAGATTTGTTTGTTTTGTTTAAGATGAAATTTGAATCCAAACTCTGGGATGCTCTGGCAAATTAACTCACCCCAATCTGAAACTAATTGGCACAATTTTAAGAATTCGACATGTTTATTAAAGAAACCCCAAACCAAAACAGAATTTCTACAGAGTGCTACTAGCATTTCATAGAATCATAGAATGATAGAATGGTTTAGGTTGGAAGGTGCCTTAAAGATCATCTAGTTCCAACCCCCCTGCCATGGGCAGGGACACCTCCCACTAGACCAGGCTCAAAGCCCCCAACCTGGCATTGAACACCTCCAGGGATGAGGTCTCCACAACTTCTCTGGGCAACCTGTTCCAGTGCCTCACCACGCTCAGAGTGAAAATTTTTTTCCTAATATCTAATCTAAATCTCCCCTCTTCCAGTTTAAAGCTATTCCCCCTTGTCCTATCACTTCATGCCCTTGTAGAAATTCCCTCCTCAGCTTTCTTGTAGGTGCCCTTTAAGTACTGGAAGACTGCTATAAAGTCTCACCGGAGCCTTCTCTTCTCCAGGCTGAACAGCCCCAATTCTTTCAGCCTGTCTTCAGAGGAGAGGTGCTCCAGCCCTCTGATCATCTTTGTGGCCCTCCTCTGGACCTGCTCCAACAGGTCCATGTCTTTCCTGTGTTGGGGGCTCCAGAGCTGGACGCAGTATTCCAGGTGGGGTCTCGCGAGAGCAGAGTAGAGGGGCAGAATCACCTCCCTCGACCTGCTGGCCATGCTTCTTTTGATGCAGCCCAAGATGCAGTTGGCTTTCAGGGCTGCGAGTGCACATTGCGGGCTCACGTTGAGTTTCTTGTGCACCAACACTCCCAAGTCCTTCTCCTCAGGGCTGCTCTCGATCCATTCTCTGTCCAGCCTGCATTTGTGCCTTGGATTGCACTTGGCCTTGTAGAACTTCATGAGGTTTGTGCAGGTTCACCTCTCAAGCCTGTCAATGTCCCTCTGGACGGCATCCCTTCCCTCCAGTGTGTCAACCACTCTAGACAGCTTGGTGTTGTCGGCAAACTTGCTGAGGATGCACTCCATCCCAACATCTGTGTCACCAACAAAGACGTTAAACAGCACCGGTCCCAGTACCAACCCTTTAGGAACACCACTTGTCACTGCTTGCCACTTGGACATGGAGCTGTTGACCGCAACTCCTTGAGTGCAACTGTCTAGCCAGTTCCTTAACCACCAAGTGGTCCACCTGTCAAATCCACGTGTCTCCAATTTAGAGACCAGGATATCGTGTGGAACGGTGTCAAATGCTTTGCACAAGTCCAGGTAGGTGACATCTGTTGATCTCCCCTTATCCACCAATGCTGTAACTCCATCGTAGAAGGCCACCAAATTTGTCAGGCACGATTTGCCCTTAGTGAAGCCATGTTGGCGTCACCAATTACCTCTTATTTTCCCTGTGTCTTAGCAGAGTTTTCATGAGGATCTGCTCTGTGATCTTGCTGGGCACAGATGTGAGACTGACTGGTCTGTAGTTCCCTGTGTCTTCTTTTTCACCCCTTTTTAAAAATGGGGGTTATGTTTTGCCTTTTCCAGTCAGTGGGAACTTCACCAGACTGCCACGACTTCTCAAATATGATGGAGAGTGCTTTGGCAAATTCATCCGCCAGTTCCCTCAGGATCCACGGATGAATCTCATCAGGTCTCATGGACTTGTGCACCTTCAGGTTCCTCAAAAGGTCTTGAACCTTGTCTTCTCCTACAGTGGGCAGTACTTCATTCTTCAAGTCCCTGCTTTTGCTTTCTGCAACTTGGATGGTGTGGTTAGAGCCCTTCCCAATGAAGACGGAGGCAAAGAAGTCATTCAGTATCTCAGCCTTCTCCATGTCCTGGGTGACAGGTCTCCCATTTCCTTCCTGAGTGGGCCCACGTTTTCTCTAGTCTTCCTTTTGTCACTGATATACTTGTAGAAGGTTTTCTTGTTACCTCTGACACTCCCAGCCAGATTTATGTCTATCTAGGCTTTAGCTTTCCTGACCTGATCCCTGGCTGCTCATACAACTTCTCTGTATACCTCACAGGCTACCTGTCCTTGTTTCCACCTTCTGTAGGCTTCCTTTTTCTGTTTGAGATTGTCCAGGAGCTCCTTGTTCATCCCTGCAGGCCTCCCGGTGTTTTTGCCTGACTTCCTCTTTGTTGGGATGCATCGCTCCTGAGCTTGGTAGAGGTGGTCCTTGAATACTAGCCAGCTTTCTTGGGCCCCTCTTCCTTCCAGGGCTTTATCCTACTGCACTCCAGCAAGCAGATCCCTGAGGAGGCTAAAGTCTGCTCTCCTGAAGTCCAGGGTAGCAAGTTTGCTGTGCACCCTCCTCACCGCACTAAGAATCTCATTACACCTAAAGTGTGTGGTAGCTTCTTATACAATGTTGGGAGAGTTTTTCTGAAGTTTCTTCACTGGAGTACTTCCATCTGCCTATGCAAAATGTCTGTAAGAGTTATTTTCATCCTATGAGATGTTAGCATTAGGGGGATAGTAGGAGAGACTGTTGTGAAAACAGTCTCACAAATGAAGAGAAGCTAAAGGGACAAGAAGATTGAGGGGGGGATCTTGTTAATGCTTTCAAATACTTGAAGGGAGGATGCCAGGGGGATGGGAGCAGTCTTTTTTCAGTGGTGCCCATTGATAGGACGAGGGGTAATGGGCACCAACTTGAACATAGGAAGTTCCATCTTAACATGAGGAGGAACTTCTTTACTTTGAGGGTGGTGGAGCACTGGAACAGGCTGCCCAGAGAGGTTGTGGAGTCTCCCACTCTGGAGACATTCAAAACCCGCCTGGATGCTGTCCTGTGCAACCTGTTGTAGGTGACCCTGCTCTGGCGGAGGGGTTGGACTAGATGATCTCCAGAGGTCCCTTCCAACCCTGACGATTCTGTGATTGTGACAAAGACTTCTTGTCTTGTGATCTGTGAATGTTCAACTTCATTCTGCTTCTTTGTGAAACTTGTGGGTTTGCTCGAAAACAGCTAAATATATTGCAGGCGAACTGTTTGCCTTTTTATTTCGCTCTTAAGAAACCGACGAAAGATACTGTAAAAGTACGTTAAAGATATGTCCCCATATGGATATGTTAAAGGATATGTTAAAGATAAGTCCCCATGTTTGTTTGTCTGATATGGTTGCTAAATGGGAGATTGTTTGTAGATAAAAGTGCTACTTGTGAAGATAAAATTTGTATTGCTGGCTGCAATTCCACATAAATCTCACAGGTTGTAAAACATATCAACATGCAGGTGTTCTGCACACTTAATCTGGTGTCATCATTACCAGATGCACTAGTTTGTACCTTTTAGAGTATTAATTACAATAATTACTCAGGTGCATGGAATTTACAGGCATATATTGCTTTTTCAACTCTCAGGGTTGTTCTTCTGAGAGATGATAAAAAACAGGTAAGCATGCCTCTGTTCAGCAAAGTTTATTCATAGCAGTTTTTTGGCTGGGAAGGAAAAATAGTTAAAATTGAACCTTGTATATAACTGTGGGTATGATTGTGTCTAAAATGGGGACAGTTAAAGTTAAGGGGGGAGGATAAAATCACAGTACTGCTCAGAAGTAAAAAGAAAATAAAAAGCCAAACGAAATAAAAAATGCCCCCCCCCCCAACTGTGCATGAACATTGGCCATAGTACTGCTACTGACTGATGTGATTGGAGAAGGTCTCTAAGTGATCTAATTTTTCAGAAATGCCCAGTAACTAAGAGGTGTTATACCTTTCTGTCTGTGTATATGTGTTTCTGTATTGCCTGTTGGTGAAGAATAGTTCTGTTGTTCCTCAGAAGTTATGTGAACTTTGGAGGGGAAAAAAAAGTCCATTACTTACTGGCAGTACTTTTTCAGGACACCGTGTCTGTACTGTAAGTGGATTTGCTGTGATTCTTATTGCCCATACTAATACTATAGCTTTTCTACTGGTTCCACATGTGTAAAATACAATATGGAGTGGGAGGAGGGCAAATGTAATGAAAACCTTCTGGATTTCCATATCATAGACAATTGCTTTAATTTTGCAAAGAAAGTTTATGGAAGTTCATATGATATTTAATGGAAATGCAGTTACTTGATTAGATCCCTTCAAGGAATATCAAGTAAAAAAAGCTAAGTCTGGACTCTCCATATGGACCATATGAGTACTACTAGACAGTTTGCCCATAAAAGCAACATGCTTCATATATAAAAAGGAAGAGATAGACCGTAGGTCAGAAATTGTTGTATCGTAACTGAAAATGCACCTGAAAGGATTCCTGAATGATGAAAACATAGAGAAAGCTGACGACAGTTATTCTCCTTCCCTCCATGCCCAGCTCTCTCTGTGAAACTGGAGTTCTCTGGATGTGCTATCTGTATGTAAAGGCTTTGATCTTGGATATTTGTTGGAGATGTCTTTAAGTTCAGTAGAGGTTGGTAGAATCAGCCAATCTTTTGGCCTGTCACTAATGAATTTAAACTTCCAAGCAATTTGAAAGATGCCTTAATGTCTTCATATTAGATGCTGAATAGATCCACCTAATTTGTTTAAATGTGTGTGCTCTTTTCTAGAACATGATGTTGCAAGCTTATTGCATTGTATTCAAAGACAGTGAAAGCTATGGCCTCAAGCTAAAAACAAAGTGGCCTCCCATCCCCCCCAAAATAAAAGCACCCTACAATACCCAGCAATCAATCGCCACCAAGAAAACCAAACTGCCCTCCTACCTCAGCAGCCTCAGATTCGAGGGACAGTTACTGAATGGAGGTCATCTTCAGAGCAGCAGCCTCAAAGCATAATGCGTTGGTCATACTGGCAGGGCAAAGTGCTCAGGCTATTGTACTGAGGGCATGTTTGATATGCAACACTCGGTTTATTTTCTTGCTTTTATGCTTATTTTTGAAGGACAGATATTGCTCCTTTATACTAAACTGAGAATAACCCCCTGTAGTCAGAGTTCTGTGTGATCTAATACAGAGATGATTAGCTTAATTCTTATCTGATTGCGGGTAACTGCTAATTGTCCCTGATGCACAGAAAGGTGCAACCACTTCTGCTGTCACTTCCACATCTGTAATTTTGGAGCATTGCTGTGTGTGTTGACAGCATTGGTCTGTTATTTTACCAGAGACTAGAATTGAGCAAAATATACACACTTCAGGAACGCTGCTGATCAGCAGTTTAAATATTTAGATTAACCTGGACCTGCTTGTAAAACAAGAAAAACCCATCAGTTTCCATACCAGTCAGGCTCAGCATTAATCAAATTTAAAAATACTTTTCACTAAAGAAAAGCTAAACTGAATTGTAGAAGCAGCTATAGCATCACATCAAACATGTGGAGAGCTGGGAAAAAATGACTTTTTTAATCTTATGATCCCTGAGAACCATGTACGTTCTTCTGTAGTCTTTGAAGATAGATCTACTTAGGTTTTGGGTTAAGTTTTAATAATAGATTTAGTTACATGAAGTGTCTTGTATGAAGTCCTCAGCTTGTTTATTCATCTAAAGCCATAATTATATAATCCAGTTAGCCACTGCATGTGTGTTTTATATTGTGGATTAACGTTTCATATTATTGATTGGGGGAGAGGGAGAAAGTGTCTTTTTGCTTTGTATAACTGCAGTGCATGTTAATAGCTTTAAAATGCTAAACTAGAACTTGAAAGTGTTCTTAATGGTTAGCTGATTTACTTTTTAATTGCATTTTAGACAGGGCAAAAGTCTGTCTTTGAATTCAACTGTGAGACAGCTTTCAAGTTCAGTTTAAACAAAAAAAAGGGGTCACTTAAAATGACAGACTGCAGGACTCTGTCTATCATTATTTAGGCAAATGAGGCTGGCTTAGGTTACACAACTCTTTACATTGGATTTAAAGGGGATAGCGCAAGAAACAAAGTGATGCTATAAAATAAATGATAGTAAAGGGTGTAAAAATGAAAAAGTTGCTTGCTTAGAAAATGATTTGCCCATAAATAGGATGCTTTTTATTGAAATACCTGTGTCCTGAGATGTTTCAATGATCAAACAGACTTTCAAAATACTTTATCCTAGCAAATGAAGGAGCTGGATATAGGGTGCCTTTCAGATGAGTTTGGGTGAGACGTTTCCTACCTTTACTTTGACAAAAAGAGGGGCCTGTAGGAGGTAATGCTTTCATCACTTCAAACACAGATTATTATTCTAAGCATCTCAGGTGGTCTGTGTGCTCTTAAAACCGAGTCTTTGGAAATAACACAGAGGTTTAATATTTTTTTTTTCCAATGATTTAGCATACAGTAAAATAAGCATAGTTTGTCTTCATTAGCATTCTGTGTGTTAAGCATGAATTTCACTGTATTGACATGACTCCAGGGGATTTCCTTTATACTTGTTGGTTTTACACTTCAAATGTGATTGGAGTCCCAAAACTATTTCAGAAAGCGAATTGATTGTCAGCATTCTCTCTGGAGAGAAGAAATGGAGCTCCTTGTTGTAAGAGGTGGGGTGGGGTGCAGAGGATAGGGGAGACAAAAATAAGAAACACAAAGAAATCCCTTAATATCATGGGTTGGATGTTATATTTGAATGCTTTGGGTACTGCCAAGCAGTCACTTTAATACATTTTTGAGGATGACATGCATTATTGTAGATTTTGAGATGCATGAATTTTCTCTCAGAAAGTATGTGCAAAAGTATCTCCTGTCTGAGTAGAGGGCATGTGAAATGTGGTGCTTGTGATTCAGGAGAAGGCTGTGGCTAACACTCATGTTTGCAAGGGAGCCAGCAGAGTCGGTAGGACCTTCATTCTGCTGCTGCAGTGCTAAACTGGCAGTGATGAATTATCGTTCTGGTGTTTGGCCCAAGCGGGAGGCAGAGTAACGGTTTATCAAGCTGCCAGCAGTTTGTGACCTACCAAAGGACAGTGAGAACGCTCTTATGAAACCGCTGGGGTTCTGCCACGTCAGGTTTTGTAGGATTTTTTTGTAGGCTTTAGGGATGCAGTTAAGGATATTGAGTTATGTTGGTATGGTCATGTCCTTCACTGTGACTTTGTACCTGTAAAATTTCAACCCTGATAATGGAAAGAATATCCATATACAAAAAAGACACCTAATACAGTAATTAACAAACACGTGCTTCGTTTTTAACATTTTAAGTCTGCTTTCTTAACTGTCTCTTGTTTTCTTTCTATGTGCTTTGTGGGAGTTGGAAAGAAGGGTTACTTCTGTAGCTTGTTGCATAACCTTTTCATGAAAAAAGAATTTTCCCAGCAAGTTCTTTGCCCTCATAGAAGAATCTACTAGAGAGACAAATGGAGGCTTCAACTCTTGAAAGAAAAGGCGCAGTCTGAACCATGAAGGAATGAAAGTGTTCAAGTCATCAAAGGGTACTTAAAGACAGTCTCTAAATCACCAGCAAAACAAAGTCATTCTCTGGATCTTGGGGGCTGTGAGAATCTGAATTTCAGGTGCCACTGTTCAGGGTCTCAAGTGGGAAAGTTGTCTGCTTTTAAGAAAGGAGCAAAAAAAATATATATTGAAGTTTATACTGTGGTCAGGCATCAAGGATTGCACTGAATTCCTTTACTAAAAGATCATGATGTTGTTTTCATGAAAAATCAGTGGCTACTATGTGGGTTGTGTATATTTGATGATTGCAGAAGCTCAAATATCTTTTATATTTTATTATGAAGAAATTCATTTGCATCCGTTAAAAGTGCAGTGATCGGAGAATTCTAGACACCACTAAATCATATTTATTCTGACCTCAGTGAAGAGCACTGAACTGTATTTTTTTTCATAGGAAGAAGGATTGAAGAGAAAACAATTAAGCAGGACAATTGTTCTCCAGGATGTCATCTGTCAAATAATGCTGGATTATCAGGCATGTTAATATTTGAGGTCATGTCTCCACTTTCGGTAAGGAAAAGCATCCAAAAACCTAGTAAGTTGGTAGAGTAGATGAGGAGAAACCGTTCATCTTGGTTGTTTACTTGGAAACTTGTAGTGGTGGTAATTGCTTAGCAGAATATCAGAACAAGCTTGGCTGCTGACTTAAGAAAAGACAGACTGAAAACTAAGTAATGTTTTCCATGCAAATGGGTGTGGGGAAGCAGTTTGTTGCTGAGCACTTCCAGAGCATTGTTGGGGTGAAGAGACTGAAGAGCTCCCAGGGTACTGGGTATTTTTGCAAGTTATATGTGTGTTTATTTCCATCCTTCAAAAGTGCCATAAATTTATTATACGCGTAAGTGTGGTTGTGTGTAGTCTTTTCCTGACTTCTGTAGCAGAAAGGAATTTGAGATTTTTCTTCACTATACATGTATGTGTTCTCATAGCAGTCGCTCACCTTGTTTTTTCCTTGCTTTCTCTTCTCTTCGGCTTTTTCCCTTTCACCTTTTGCTTTCTAATCTTCCACTTGCACACCTGGTTTTATGTAATGGAGTTGTAGAAACAATTGCTACAGAGGCATATTACTTCATGGACTTTTTTTAGTGATGCTAAAATAAAATACTGATAAAGCAGAGTTCAGTCTCTGACTGGCTGATGGACCTTCCTTTTTTGGCTAAGGTAGAATTACACAGCAGGGAAACAAGTTAGGAGAAGGAAGTTTAAGTGAGAGCGTGATGTGTGTAAACATGGTATTTTCCTGTCAAGACCTTTTTGATGGAGTTTTTTGTCTGTTCTTTCCAAGGATCCAGGCAAACGAGCTGGTTTACCCTTGGTATTTAGGATAGTTTATTAAACTAATCAAGTTGTTTCCTTTTGATACACATATCCAGACATCTGCCAGGTCTCCCTCGAGAGTGTATTATGGAAAGCATTTTTAAAAGGGATCTAGATCCTTGGGCCTCCTGAGGCCGCTTAATAGTCTTCCTGGCAATGATGAGCAAACCTGTGGCCATCTTCAGCAGGTATGTGAGGATTTCCCTGGGGATGTATGCAGAGCTGCACTTCATGTTAGTGTATGTCATCTTAATGTTAATTACAGCATCTGTGTTCAGGCATTGGGGAAACCTCCATTGTTAGCTTCAGGGTTTGTGACAGTGCATTGCAAATCACTCAAAAATATCAGTCGGGGCCTGGATCCTATTGTGTTAGATGTTACGTAAAACCAAAAGAAGACATAGTCCTTTTTTCTCAAGAACTATGTTCCAAGTAAAGGGTGTAAACAGAAAATGGGGTGGGAAATAGGACCACTGAAACATGTAAAAGAGTGATTCCTGGTGGGCATCATGTTTCCTCGCTCTCATATAAAAATACCTCAAATAAAAAGGTATGAAGGGAACGTTGCTGGGGACTGAGCAAATGAAAGTGAATGGCAGTAAGAGACACTGATAGGCATTTGAGAATGGGAAAACAGAGGAAGTCTAGAAGTAGAATTGTGGGAAGAAGAAGGTAGGAGAGTGGCAAAGAGGGGACAATTAGAAGAGACTGGCTGAGGAGGAGGAGTAAAGATAATACACAGCAGAGAAGGGGAAAAAAGATTAATGTACAAAAAAGCCATACGTCAATGGTAGTTTTACACACAATTTTTCGTATGTAATCATTAATTGTGAGAAGCCATTGGGAACAGCTCGTGCTCACTCATTTTGACAAATCACACACCTTACTGAGAAGCTGAAACGAGAATGTGCACCGTTGGTTAAACCGTGTTGCATTAAATTAACCCATGTCTACAGTTTTATCGCTGAAACAGTCCACAGCTGAGAGAATTTACTCTTCTGAAACATACTTTTGCTTGATGCAGTTCCCTGAAAGAGTAGTACCTGGAGGTTGAAATATGGCTGAACTGTTAGTGCTGTCAATTTAACTTGAAACTAAAATCTTAATTTCATGAAGTTTAAGAAGAAAGTAGGGGCAATCTATGTTCATTGCCAAGGATTTAGAATGAATTCTGCAAGGAGAAGGAAATAGTTTCTTGGGGAAAATTCTCCATTCAAAAAAATATATATTGATCTTTCCCAAACTTTCTGGTATGGTGAACAAATGATTTCTCCTTCTTACTCTACAATATAGTTTGTGTATGTTTATGTGACATGGTAATAGTATTGTCGTTCTGGTGCTCTAGGTAAGTTTGTATCATTTTGGTGTGAGGGGGAAATATCACACGTGATAAATGAAATGCAGTGGGACTGGATGATATTCCATTTCCAATTCATACATAATCTTACAAAACATTTCCTGTTGGTTTTAGTTTCGGTGGTAAGCTATTAATACACTTGTGTTTGTGTAAAAGTAAAGCGCTACCTGGTGTAAAAACCTAGCTAGCAACAAGACTGAAAATCTTCATTCTGTCCTAGGGGGGTTATCGGTTGATTATTCTTTCAGTTACTGAGCTGTACACAGGGCACTGTTCTCTGGCTGCTTATTTACAAGAAAAGAGGACTGAGGGGATGCATGAGATGTGTGCTGTAAAGACGTATGGTATCCCACTTAAGTGCTTTGGAATAGTGATGTCGCTTTTACAAAATGTGATGTGCTTCAGAGAAAAAGCAAGACTGCTAGTAATATTCCAGACTGAAAGTTTGTTGTCTGTGTGCATTAGTTTCTATTTGCAGAGCTGAAACAGCTCAGGAGAGGGATGCAAGAATGGAAAGGAATAAATACTTCTTTATGTGATGACATACGTTTTATGGGAAACTTATTTATTTGGGGGTGTTGAGGTACTATGGAAGCACAGTACAATTGTTGCAGTAAAGACGACTTATGAGCATAACAGGAACTTTAGATAAATTAGAGATGTTGATGTGCCTGTCTGGGGGTGAGATTAGGGTTATTAGGGTTTCACTAACACTACTTCAACAACAGTTTCAAAATGTCTCCTGTGCTGTAAATTAGAAACTACTCTATTTTAATCAAGACCATCTGGGAGCTTAAAGGGGACTAAAGTTTGGGGAGAACATCAAGGTGCCAGCAGTAGTTGTAGCTGCTTGTTTTCAAGGAATCATTCTCTACAAAGCAGCATGCTGAATAGAATGAAAACATCAGATGTTATTTTGCAGTCGCTATTTTTTTACATTGTATAGTATTAGAAAAGATGAACAGGCAGTTTGACTTGACTGTATTTGGGGAGAATATTGCATATATGTGCATATTCCCTTTAGATGGTGAGTAACTGAAATATAGATCCCAAGCAGTACTAAAGAGAGCGTGCAGGACAGTGCAAAAGGCTGTAGGAATTTTCAACACCTGCACTTCAAAAAGCATAAAAATTACAAAATGAAGTTGCTTCAGATTGAACCAAAGTCAGTGTTCCACTTTTATCTTGCCATCTTGAAACATACAAAAGTGATGCTTCATTTAACAGGCAATGGTTTGTCTAACTAGAAACAGAATACTTCATTTTGGGCACTCTGGATGCAACTGTGGAGTTGTGAATAAAAAGGGAGATTTAAACTACTGAGAATGTGTCTCCTTTCACCTGATGGCTTGAGTTGTGTGTTGGCTGCCCTGGATGTGCTAGGTGCAGCCCAGATTTCCCACGTAACCCTAGCGCTCTGACTGAGCTATTGGGTAAAGAGGAAACAATTCCAGCCTCTGAGGAAGGCTTTACAACACTAGCTCTGAGTTGGTTTTTCCCCAGATGAAATTAGTCAGTGAATTTGACCTGGATTCGTTAATCCTTTCAAGTTGGCTGAAACCACGTTTTTAGTGAAGGAAACCCTGTCTGCTTGAGCCAAATGCCTTCGTCTTGTTTGCAAACGGAGAAAAAGAGAGAATAGCTCTATGAAATAGTCACAGCTTCATAAAGTCAGGTCCAGTGCTACTGCCATCCTGTTAGGAGGGGGAAATTGGATTGAACAGCCTTTTATCCAAATTTCTTACATACACTGTGTGCTACACTAGAGAATTTATCTAATGCTGAAAGCGCTGTACTGTTGAGAGCTAATTTTCTTTATTTAGGTTCAGTAGTTTGCTTATCCTGCTACAGCTGATAACTTCATACAGAAACCAGAGCCTTGATAAGCAGAAGAGGAAGTATTTTAAATCCTGGGGTTATAAAGGGTGATAGTGTTGCTCTGCTTCATGTTAGTTTAATACTGGAGAATTTATTTTGTTTTTAAAGTAGATAGTAATAACACACCAAGTTTGCAGTTGTATTCCACAGGGTTGTGCCTGTGTGTGCATGTGTACATACGTGTGACTTAAAGATGATTTCCCCTTTTTACAGATTGTATGCTAGGATCAGATTCTCAGCGAAGAGGAATTGAGATTCACCCAATTTTAATGGTGCTATACTGATTCAAATCAGGTGAACTTTTGCCTCTTAAATCACTGGCTGTTTAGCTCATGTTCCCCTAATATGTAGTCTAAACTTATCTTTTGATTAATGCTGCCACAAAATTTGCAGGTGCACCTGGGTGTTTGCATGTGTCAGTTCGATGGGTAGGTACAAGGTTACAAGAAATGATGTGCAGATGTATGGTTTTTATGAATGCATACAGCACGTATGTGCATGTCCCTAGAGCCATATAGAAAACGAGTCTTTCTGTGATAGGGGGGGGGGAAAAAAAGGTAGAGGCTGACCTCCTCATTACATTATATAACCAGATACATTCATGATGTAATGCCTTGTTCCTTCTAGCACTGTGAAGATCATATGTATTTCTGTTCTTCTCCCTTCATCTGAAATTAATTTATGGACTTTGAAAGACTTTTGTAAGTAGTGTAGTGCATATTTTCCTCTGCTAGATCAATGAGAGTCCAAGCTAACTCCTCGGAAGTCTGTGGGACAACTAGGAACAGAGGACGAATCTTGGCAAACTGTTTCTCTCTGGAACCTCCCCTAAGAATGGGGGCAGGTACAGATGTTGCCATTTTCAAGAGCATCCTAGAGGAAGAGAAAGGTGGAGCACCAGAAAAATCCCGTAACTGTCACTCATTAGACAGAAGACAGAATTCCCGCTGCCTTTCAGTAGAAGCAGAACAACTTTCCTCATGTGGCAGTGCCTGGCTGTATTTCGAGGTGGAAAATTCTGCACTGTTTACGCCTTGTCACAGAGCACTTCTGCCAGTAGTGGTGTGTGCAGGTTCCATTACAATAGTAAGGATGTAGATAAACTTTTTACCTTGAGTACCTAACATGAGGCACACCGCTCTGTATTTGGACACTTACGTCAGCAGTTGATTTCAAAGTGTTCCTATTGACTTCAAAGGGAAAATGTGTCTTTTGATGTATGCTTAGATGCCTAGCATTTGGCATCTGAAGTTTTTAAAGAACTACATTGTCATTGACATCTATAGCATATATTTATATATATGTAGGAGCAAAGGTCCTACCTTCTGGAACTTGCTGAAATAGATGCGAGACAGAAGTCAGAGTAGTTGAGTGTGGAAAGATAAAGCTCCAGATTCTTTTACCAGCAGCATTTTTTTATGGGGACATGAGTTTTTCAGAAAGTTATTTTTCAGGGGAGGAGTCAAAAGTGAAGGCATGCCTTCTTGATGTTGAAAGCCTGCTTGTGCTTTTCATGTTGACCTTTTTCAGGAGCAGTCTATCCATACATAAAGGAACGCAATGCTGACAAGTTTAATAAAGTTTGGCTGGACTGCTTTAAAAGAGGTGATTGGGAAAAGAATATTAAGATGCAGGGACTAATTTTTCCTCATAAATAACTTAGAAAATCTTTCTCACATTTTGTTTTCTGTCTGCCACTGGATGTAACTCAAGGTGATCTTTTTTCCCCCCTCCCTTTATTTTATTTCATTTGACTGTATAACACTCGTGCAATAAATTCTGTTGCAGTGAATTCCATTTGACCCAGCCCTGCAAATGCTTGTATGATGCGTGCTCCGGAAGGTAGCCCAATTAAATTTAATAAATCCGTTCCACTGCTGTAGCTAAGGTATACAGAAACTCAGGCATGTATGGAGAATGACGGCTGAAAGGTCCTTTCGTTTTGCAGTCCTATTTGGTATGGCAGTACAATGTTACTGCAGCTTTTCTTGTCTGTTATACTGAATGTATTTTTATCTGATGTCTCTTATCTGGTCAGAAAACCGAATTACGACTGAATGAAAAAATGTAAGTTTTTAAGAAAAAAGTGCATTGTAGCATAGAAGTGTATCAGAAAATGCATGTTCCATAAAACCTAGGTGTAATCACATATTTTATGGAGATACAGTTGAATTCTTATGTTTCAGTCATCTTAAACTGCTTTTAATGTTTATTTATGGTGAAAGCATTTAATACTACTAATAATTCAACATTACTACTACACTTTGCAATCTGTCATGAACAGAAACTACTTTGGACGAATATTCTGATACGTTACATATATGTGTGCTTGTGCACATGTCTTCATTCCTGATATGAAATGGGAAAATGGAGTTCAATTCACACATAATAAAAACAAGATTAGATATAGCAATGTGTCCATAAAAGATTTTGATGTTGCATAGAATGGTTCAGTTGGAAGGGACCTACAAGGATCATCTAGTCCAACTGCCTGCCCAATTCAGGGCTGACCAAAAGTTAAGGAATGTTATTAAGGATATTGTCCAAATGCCTCTTAAACAATGACAAGCTTGGGGCATTGACAATTTCTCCTAGGAAGCTTGTTCCAAAGTCTGACCACCCTCTCGGTCCTATGTCAAGTCTGAATCTCCCCTGGTGCAGCTTTGAGGCATTCCCATGGGTCCTGTCCCTGGATACCAGGGAGAAGAGATCAGCACCTCCTTCTCCAGTCCCCCTCTCCAGGATGCTGTAGAGAGCACTGAGGTTGCTCCTCATCCTCCATTTCTCCAAACTAGACAAGCCCGAAGTCCTCAGCTGCTCCTCACAGGACATTCCTTCCAGCCCTTTCACCAGCTTTGTTGCTTTCCTCTGGATGTGTTCAAGGACCTTCACATCCTTCTTAAATTGTGGGGCCCAGAACTGCACACAGTACTCAAGGTGAGGCTGCACCAACACTGAACAGAGTGGGATAATCGCCTCTTTTGACCGGCTGGTTATACCATGTTTGATGTACCCAGGATGTGGTTTGCCCTCTTGGCTGCCAGGGCACACTGCTGACTCATGTTGAGCCTGCTGTGGACCACCAGCCCCAGATCCCTTTCTGCAGGGCCACTCCTCTCCCAATTTATTCTTGTGCCTGGCGTTACTCCATCATAGGTGGAGAATCTGGCGTTTGAACTTGTTAAATTTCAGCCCATTAATCATTGCCCAATGCTCCAATCCATCTAGATCCCCCTGCAAGGCCTCTCATCCCTCAAGAGAGTCAACAACACCTCCCAGTTTGGTATCTTCAGCAAGCTTGCTAATGGTGCATTCAACTCCCCCGTCCAGATCATTGATAAAAATATTGAACAAAATTGGCCCTAAAATTGAGCCCTGAGGAACGCCACTGGTGACTGGTCACCAGCCAGATGTAGCTCCAAATATCAGATATTGATATAACCACATGTTTAATGAGAAACTCTGTGCCAAAATATTCTTGATCCATGCAGCTAAATACTTATGTTCATCTGTCCAGTCAGATAAACTCTGTATCATTTGCAAGGAGAGTTTTATAATTGTTTTAGTGGTCCTGTTCTAATTTGCGCTAATTTACAAGGGCTAGCATTGGCCAAAAGCACAACTGAAAAACAGCACTGCACAGAGGTGGTCTGGCAAGTCCTTCTGCTGCTCTTGCGTTTTCTTTCCTGTGCCAGAACGCTATATCCTGATGGAGGTTAGCTGTTATAATGAGGTGATCGTCCTGGGGTTGGTAGAAGGGGCACTTTGCCCTGTATTGTGGTTGATGGAGCATAGGAGAAAGGTCAGGAAAGATAAGGGGGAGCAACTGGCTTGAGTCTGCTGTCAGAGGAGGGAGGGAAGTATTTTTCCTGATAAAAATCTAAAATTGAATTTATTCAGTATGTGTAGCCATTGTGGTAGCAGTAATAGCAATGATAATGATAGTAGTAAATATCTGAAGTCTGAATCACAATATGTTCCAGAACGCTTTATAAAATGTATGTGTATTTCTTCACTTAAATGACTAAGCCAACTTTTTTCTGTGTTCTTACTGATATGTATAGATAGATAAGATCACATGTACCAGAACTAATTTAAGGCTTCCCAGTGGTAAGGGTGATGATGATCTCACAGTAGCGTAGATTGGGCTGTGGGTGAGGTGCAGTGGCAGGAGGAGTTGGGTGAAGCCCTGGCGGGTAAGATGGCCTGGAAAAGGCAAAGGGATTTTTGAGTGGGAAAGAGTATGGGACCAGGACCTGGAGTTGTGCATGAGGCTTTATGGAGACGTGGGTATGAACACGGGGGCCTTGCACAGTGTATCTGCCTCTTCTCTTGCATTCAGTGGGACTTTGCACCTTTCCAGCTACGGAGCCACAGGTTCCCTGCTCTGCCCGTCGACACTGGTCTGCCTCCACACTGTCCACCTCACAGAAAGCATCACCACACCACCTGCCTCTTGGGCTGCTGGGGAGGAGAAGGGATGGGAGGAGAAGGGGCTAGAGCCATAGCTGACTTCTTTCACGGGAACAGGAGGGCATCAGGTGGAAAGGGAGGCTCTGAGGCAGGGGGCCAGTAAGTCCTGTGGCCAGAGAGGGTTTTTTCTCTTCCTGGGGTTGCTGTGAGGACAGTAAGGAGGACACTCCTGCAGCATTTTTCGCCCCCTTGCACGTTGCCTTCTTCCTAGTAGCCTGCCAGGAGGCAGGGTACGGCAGCCAACCTTTGTGCCCCTCAAGCACAGGCAGAGGAGGCAAAGCGCTGCATCTTCAGGCTGTTCCTACAGGCGGCTGTCTGGCTGTGCTTGTGCCTTAAGTCAGCTCTGATATTTGCTGTAGGAAAAAAAAAAAAAGATAATGAAAGAAAATAACCTCGGAGCTTAAAAAAAAAAAAAAAGTTTTCGAATCTATAGCTGTGCAGAGTTTAAATTGCACCTAAATTCCTACCTGACAAGTGGCAACCTTACCATCTGCGCAGTTTGCCTGCAGGCCGTGCTGCACAATGGCTTCAGTATGAACTGTGAGTCATCAGTGTTAGCACTTGTGGCTCTCTGAAGAAGTAATAACCCAGAGGAACTGTTTGTGAGGTCTGAGGAAATCATAGCATCTCAATCTACAGCATAGCTCTTTCATGTAAGGAAAGATTTTTTTCCACTGTTACACTGTTAAGAAGATGCATTTTCTTTTCTAAGATAATGGACTATAATAATCAAGGGATTACCTGAAACCTTGAAATAAAGAACCCAAGAAAAAAATTTTAACAGCTTGTTTTCATAATGTACTGTCAGAAGTGATTTGATCTGCTGTTCATCCTTCATTTGGAAACGATTTATGACAATGTGTCCCTCTAGTTTTTATGCTGTAGTGATGTTCATCTGAATATTCACCTCCGGGAAACCAGAGTTCTTATTCTCTCTATGAAATATGTCCCATTTAAAATATTTTTATGTGCAACTATCTGGTTACCAATTCAAGAAACAGAGGTATCGTTATCATACTCCCAGGACTATGATAAGAGTTGTCAGTAAAACAGAACACAATGTAAGTTGTTCTCTTCTCATGACTGGTTTGGATCATACGGATTCAAGTTTGTTAAGGCAGATGTGTTTTCCAGAATGACAAGGGTAAGTCACGTGGTAGCGCTTTACACAGTTCCATTTATCTGGGCCTCAATTTACAAGGATCTGAAACAATGTCAAGTTACTCTTGCCTAGTGAAAATGCATACCTATAACGGCATGCAACGGTCTTAGCATTCATCCTCTTCATTGCTGCCTGATAGTTGAATTGGAATGACAGAAACAAAGTAAGTATTTTTAATTCTTTCTGGGGCTGAGGATATTAAACAGGAAGCATATTAAATGTCATGAGTCAGATTATCACTTAGCGCAAATTGGAGTAATGTCACTGAAGTCAAAGCACTGATTTGCACCTGCTGAATGTGTTTCCATCGCCTCAGAACTGTGCATAAGGGCACTAATTCCACCAATGCATCACTTCTGGTTTTTATGAATTTTGATTTGCAGACACCAGCAAGGGGAATTCCTACTGGACAATAAACCAATTCTCATGAGCAGTAACTTATTTTGAACAATCTTTCCATTGTCAAGAAAATTATGATAGTGTAGAACAACATTTAGAGGCTTTCCATAGTCAAGTTTTGATGCGAACTGGTCCACTTGGTGAAGAGTTTCATAGGATGCGTACAACTTAATAATATCCTCTTACTTTGTGAATTTATGAAATGTACAGGTCCAGTGGGCAGGGATGACTGTTGGCAGAGGCTTTTAAAAACATGTAGGAAGTTACAGCTGTACTGGGAGTTTTAAATCTCAGTTGAAAGTGCCCTGCCAGTCTCATTTTTTTGGCAGTCGGGGGACTACAGATCTCTTTTTGAAAGAAAATCAGTTTTAGATGTCTCATATAATTTATTCAAGCATTGCACTAAACCATTTTTTTGTCAACAACAAAAAATGTTGCTGGTTATTAATAGACATCAAGTAGCACTCTGACAAGATGAAAAGCGGGTGCCATGCCAAAAGTTTGGATTCTTTGAAAAGACTAATCCCATTTTGAGTGTGCATTCAAAGCAGTTACAGGCAATTTTTAATGTATTATTCTACAATGACACCCTTTCTTTTGAAATGTAAACTGTTCAAGAACTTAAATGGAGAGTAGAGTAATAGTTTTTAGATGACTGAAAAATACCAGGTTGGTAGTTTTACTAACTTGCGTCAAATGGAATACCTTGACTTTTTATTTAGACTTAAAACTCTGGCTGTGGGCTAGAATGTGGTGTTTTTTTTTTTGCTGTGTGCGTGGGTTGAGGGAGGCGGTGCACAAAATCCCAGTGTTCAGGTAAATCAGGAAGGTTATCGAGGCACAGAAAGGAGGAGTGAAGAAATATTCTGCTTTGACAGAGTAGCCAGAAGACCGGGTTGGTTTCATAGCAGGAATGTGCCATACTTTCTAACAGGTTACTACACACAAGGCTAATTCAGGTTCTGGTATATATTGTGTAGGTTCTGGTATATATTCTTCTGAACGAGCCCAATGTTTTAGTTTGTGCTTGTGTAGTCCATAGGCTCAATCCCGCTCTCTCACACTGGTGTAAGTGAAGGACGGATCTACAATGTACTTTGAAACGGTGATTGCAGTTGTGTGAAATACCCTGGCTATCTGGGAGATAACAGTAAAGTGGGGAATGATGCTGGGTGATTTCTGTGTACCTTGGAAAGATTTTGCTACTGATGGCTGTGGTTTCTTTTGTTATCAGTCCAGCCAGTTTCAAAATAGGTTATCTACATGTGCCATAGCTGTATTGTGAAACTGGAGTTATTGTTGAGTCGTTAGTCGTCATATAACTACTGCAGAGTTAAATGAGTGTCCAGAGTTGTGAAGAATTCTGCTTTAAAGGAATTTATTACCTAAGCTGACAGATAATGTGTACTGAAGAGTTTACATTACTAACTATTTTCCTGTTTTATGGAAAGTCATAAACTTCTTCATATTTTTAATGAGCATAAACCCCCCCCAAACTTGCTTTCTACATTGATGGCTGAACAGTCTACTGTACATATCATCATAGGATAGTTTGGGTTAGAAGGGACCTTTTAAAGGTCATCTAGTCCAACCCCCTTGCAATGAGCAGGGACATCTTCAACTAGATCAGGTTGCTCAGAGCCCCGTCCAACCTGACCTTGCATGTTTCCAGGGATGGGGGATCTACCACCTCGCTGGGCAACCTGTGCCAGTGCTTCACCACCCTCAGCGTAAAAAATTTATTCCTTATATCTAGTTGAAATCTTTCCTCTTTTAGTTTAAAGCCATTACCTCTCATCCTATCGCAACAGACCCTGCTGAAAAGCTAGTCCCTCTTTCCTGTAAACCCCCTTTGAATACTGAAAGGCCATATAAGGTCTCCCTGAAGCCTTCTCTTCTCCAGGCTGGACAACTCTCCCAGCCTGTCTTCATAGGAGAGGTGCTCCAGCCCTCTGATCATCTTTGTGGCCCTCCTCTGGACCCACTTCAACAGGTCCATGTCTTTACTGTGCTGAGAGCTCAAGAGCTGGACGCAGTACCTGGTGTGTGCATGTGTTCTGTTCAAACTTCATGCAGTTCTGGGGATAGTGCATGTTAGATACCGTTCTGCTCTCCTGTGGGGTAAAAGCAGCATGTTAAGCCCTGAGAAACCAGTTCCCAAAGGCTATTGCAGATTTGGAAAGACCTGAAAAAGAAGTAAGGGTGTGTTGAGAATGGAAAAAGTTGTCATTAGGAGAGACTGAAACAACTGATCCCTGCTTCAACACATCATGTTAGTTAGTTACCTGAAGCTAGAAGCCTAAACCCAAATATTTGAATGTCTCCCTGTTGTGCATCCTATTTCCCCCCATTTTATCTTCATACTGATCTTTTAAATCCAAATGTGTATTCTGGAGAATACTCAAGAGACCTGAGGGTAGGAAATTGTGTCTCAGGAGGCCACAGGACTGACTGAACATTAGCTCTGCATCTGGAGGTTCTAGTAAAGCCTGTAAAGAGCTGTGAGACTTCGGGTTCATTCTCTCTCTCTTTCTCTCTCTCTGGATCTCTGTTAACTGTTAGCAAATCTGTGACATTGGCAGTGTCCGGGAAGCAGAAGGCTTTTCTGTCTACATTTGGATGGCCCTATATCCTCTCTCATTCCAGCAGTCTGTTACTTCCTTTTTATCACTTAAGACTGCAATTAGCACTTTTTTATGACTTTGAAATATTAGAAGGGGGATCCATGATGGATAGTAATGTAGATGCTTGAACTTTTGGGGAACATTCTTTTCACATAGTGGTGGTGCCAGCTGCTTCTTTGGCTCTGTCTGGTTAATACTTTTTCTCTTGGTGTTTTTTAAAAATGAATGCGTGCTGAAACCAAGACATCAAAGTTATTTTAAGTCTAACCAGCAGTAGAATAAGTGGCTAAATTAAAGTGTTTTGTTATTCTGTAAGGACCAGAAGTTTTAAGGCTTGGCTTTCAGTAGTCATTACTCAACAAGGTAACTAAATACCCTGCCAAATATAATCATAGATTCGTTAAGGCTGGAAGGGACCTTTAAGATCATCAGGTCCAACCATTAACCTAACCTGGCAAACCACTTCTAAACCATATCCCCAAGTACCACGTCTACCCTTTTTTTTTAAACCCCTCCAGGGATGGCGAATCCACCACCTCCCTGGGCAGCCTATTCCAATGCTGGATAACCCTTTCAGTGAAAAAATTTTTCCTAATGGCCAACCAATTGTAATATATTGTTACAATATTTTGTATTTTGTGGTTATTAACTCTTGCCACTCTAACCATTCTAAATGCAAACAATTAAGATGGTGGTGGAGCACTGGAACAGGCTGCCCAGAGAGGTTGTGGAGTCTCCCACTCTGGAGACATTCAAAACCCGCCTGGACGCTGTCCTGTGCAACCTGTTGTAGGTGATCCTGCTCTGGCGGGGGGGTTGGACTAGATGATCTCCAGAGGTCCCTTCCAACCCTGACTATTCTGTGATTCTGTGATCTCCTGTACAGTGTTTTCATGAGGGATGTGATTCCCTCAGCTTTGACTTTGTCAACCTAGAATGTCTTGATGGTCTCTCTAATTGGATGCCTGCCACCTTGGTTCACAACATGTAGTATGCCATCTATACGTGTTCTAACAGAAGCGTTGGACACTAAAATTGTATTTTTCTCCCAGTTAAAATTGCCAGTTTCATTCCAGTATGTTAAATAAAGCTCATTTTTTTTTTTAATTAAGGATAATTTATTTTTTAATAACTTGGATTTTAAAACCAGGTTTGGCTGCAACAGAAACTAGCTCAATATATTGGCAATGTGATCAGCTGCAGACTTCTAACTTGAGGTGCTAAAGACTGATTACATGTTTTTTTAGAGCTGAAAATTGTACTGTGTGCACTCATACTGCAGAGGTGTTTTTGATGTTTGAGGAACACAACTTAGATAACAAGGAGCTGATATAGCAATAGTATAAAACTTAATTTTTCATGAGAAGCAGGGCAGAAACATTGCAAAGGCTGAGGGTGGTGATGAGAAAACTAGCTAGCAGCATCTTTAGTGGGTTGTTCTGGATGCTGATAATATTGAAAGACATGAAAAGATATCTGATTAATTATCATACAATAAAAATAACTGAATATTATACTTTCATCTTTTGTTGATTTAATTGTGAAATGTCATGTCTAAGTTTTGCAGTATTACCTCAAAGAAACCCTTTTCAAGTGAATCACAATGTGAAAATGTTGTTTTGACATGGGGGGTGTGAAAATAAGTTTTTGTGGTACACCACCACTCCCTAATGTTAATGCAACATTGTGTCAAGTGCAATGACATTTTAGCATAATAATGCACTGATAGGTGCCAGGTAAAGATTGGGTCAGGTTCATTCTACTGATCTGCGGAAATAAGAGCCAGAGTTGCAGAAAAATGCAGTCCTTCAATCCGTTTCCCATTAAATGTGTGGAAATATTCCTATAGAATAATAAAGTTTAGCTTGACACTGGACTATTTCATATGTAGAAAAAGGAGCTTCTATAAATTTTACTGGGCTTAGATATCAGTGCAATCTGATTACTGTCCTTATAGCAGTGCATGTTAGTCTAATGGTTGAAGAAAAAGGATCCCAAACTACCAGGATAGCAGAGCTTCATAGCTTAATATTGATGACATCAGTTAACATCCAGGTTCAGGGGAAATAAAACCCAACCCATGGCCCAAGCTTTTTTTGTGGAATTGAATCATTTTACTCAGTAAGTCATTGCTCTTGGCAGGTCTAAATATCAGCTACATCATTTGAAAAGTGCCTGATGGGTAAACAGTAATAATAACCATAATAAAAAAGATAAATGCATTGTTTGAAGGGGATAAATGTGTGTTTTTTTCCTTTAGGGAAAGCTGTATTTATAAGGAATCAGCCCAATTTTTTTTTTTTTTTTTTTTAAAGCTCAGTAAGAGTAGCTGTTAGGCAAGATAATATTTTATTAATATAGCCTCTGCTGTACTTGTTCTGTGAAGCACAGGGTGGCTTCTGTCACTAGCTTTTTCTAGTTCTGGCTAATAACATGCAGCACTTTTTTTTTTTTTTTAAGAAATCAAAAATGTCCATACTATGTCTTAGCACAAAAAAAAATAGTCTGGTCACATTCCAGGATGCTCAAGAAAAGATACCAAATTTTAATTCTTCAGGCCTAGTCTGTCTGTCCTTTCTTTTTTCTTTTTAATTTTCTTTTTCTTTTTTTTTTTTCTTATATGTGGACACAGTGTTTTGCCCACTGTTTTTTTGTCCGCAGAGGATAAAAATGAACCTTTCATTAGTAGCCCATTACTTTGCATGCTGACACCCCCCCCCTGTATTTATGTATTTCCATGTTGATGTTGTAATGTTGAAGAATTGCATGGAAAAAAAACTTATAGTATCAGGGCATAATTCCTTGGTGCATGTGTAGTGCTGGTCCTCTGTCTCAAGAAGGATGTGTGTAGAACTAGAAAAGTCATAGAAAGGGGTGAAAGGCTGACTGAAGCTATAGAGCTTGTTCTGTGTCAAGAGTGACTGAGACTCTTCGTATTGAAAGAGGTGCCTATATTGCTGTGTGTAAAATCTCAGTTGGTCCAGAGGTGAGTAGATAATGACAATTCCCTTGTCTCTTTAATGCAAGGTCAACTGTTTGTGACACAAACCTGGCTTGCTTACAGTAAGCAGAGTTCAATGACTTTTGTGCAATGCGTGGTTAGTCTGTGGAAGTCCTTGCCACAGAAGATGGATGCCGGTGGTGTGCGTGGCTTCAGAAAGGACCTTTATGAGTTTATGAAAGAAATGTTTATGTCTGTTAGGTATAAACCCTTGCTTCACAAAACGCCTGAGCTGCAGTATCGCTGGGACAGTTTTCTGAGAAAATACCATTATGTTATGTGCTACTGCTCTGTAATGACTATCCCCAAACATGACTGATAAATTCTAACGGCTTGAAACTGGTTAAGTAACTTCGGAATTGTATGGCACACTTAAATTTGCTCCAGAATTTTAGAAAAGGCATCAATGCCACTGAAATAGCTTCACAGTCAAATTTGAAAAGCTACATTCTACAAATAAGTTGATTAATTTATACTTTATGCTTATTTACTTAGTGTTTACAGAACATCACAGAAATGGGTAAGAAATGTTAACACAGGTTGCAGATAGAGTTCCTAAAGAGCCAAAGGATCAAACTTTCAGTTTCCACCCTCCCATGTATTGACACAAATTACATAAGATTAATGCTATAAATACAGAGGTTAAAAATGATGCCCTAGTTCTAGCTGTGTACATGTCTTTCTCTGCTAGGGGCTGGTTTGGTCAGAAACAATGCATTAGTGATATGAGCTGTAGAAGAAAAAAAAAAACCCCATCATTCCTATTTATGCCTCTAATTTTTTATTTACAAAGGTGATTGTCACCGAGGAATAGGACAGGAGTCCTATTTCTTCACCGTGCAGAAAAACTGTCTAGGTACCTGTTTTAGACTTTAAATGTAGTCAATCATCTGCATAAAAGTTGCATATCTGAATAATTTTGTATATGTGGAGAGAAGTGTCTTGACAGGAGTCGCACCTATGAATCTGTGGTGAATTAGAGAACTGTTGGATTTGCAAGCTTCGCATTTGGACTTAATCTTGGAAATTGTGTGAAGATGTGTTAAGCATAAAGTTTGTCTAAACACCTATGATGGTTCCAACTCTCAGCATGTGAATTGATCTCCATAAACTAAACTGAATGTAGCAGTCTTCTATTTTCTGAATATAAATGTTTTTGATGCCTAGAGAGCTGCAACAATTACAAAATTAAAACTTCGGTACTGGGCAATTCCGCTTTAGCCAATACAAGGTGCTGGGTTAGCCCGCTAGGCTAGAGGCTTAAGAGCGTATACTATAAAATTCAGTGTTTGTTCTCTCTCTGTGAGCAAACTAAATATTTGAGTTCTGCTTTCAGAAGCAAAGTCTTACAGGGCTGTACAAAAACAAGGATTTTTTTATTTTTTTTAATAATTCCATTTGTGATGTACAGAACCAGAGAACTAGAGAATAAAAATTAGGTGATCTTTTATGGAAATATCTATTAGATACTCTAACAGGCAAAGAATGATTTTATCTAATATTTTTCTTCAGCGGTACTGTTCTTACATTGCAATAGTATTTCTTTTTCTATGTTTGAGGGGAAGAACCTAAAAAAAACAACCCCAAACCCCCTAATCTCCCCCCTCCCCATACTTCTAGGCTTTTGCAAATGTCATTACTGCCTAGTTAATCCCCAGTTAATTTAAATGAACTTTATTAGTATTTTTTCATAAATCAAAGGCAAGTCTGTACTTAGGTGTCCCCAAAGTGTTTTGAAAAATCTTGATCTTCGAGGCCTTAAAACACAATGGAAAGTGAGATAAGATTTTTTTTTTTTAAAATGAAATAACAACTATCAATCATCAAAAGCCAGAAAGCAGGAAAGCAACAAATGTTTCTCTTATTTCTGTACAGCAACATGTATGACTGAGGAGTTGCGTGGCTCTCAAGTCAGTAATTTTTAATTTAGATATGTTAGGTGCTAAATTTGAAAACTACATGGTGCAGAAATATTTCTGCTGGTTACTACCATCAGAATGTTGTTGAGCAAAAGGCTTTCTTCCCACCCTCTTCTAAAGCTTAATGGATTTTAAAATCTTGGTTAGATTTTCCTTCTAGGAAGGAAAACCCAGTTTGAGCTGTTCTATCACTTTCATTCTTTTCTTCCTTAGAAATGACACCGTATTTTGAGAATTGTTGTCTGTCTTCATTTCTAAATGTTTCTAAATCATTGGGTTTTCTCCTGTCAAATGAAAGACTTAAAAGAAAATGATAATAATTAAACATTGGAACTTATCTTTTGATTCAGTGGATTTTCCAGTACTTGAAGCACTTCAATCAAGATCAAATGACTTTCTAAAAGAGATGCTCTGTCTTCAGTAGAAATTATGGGACGGTTGAAGCCACCCGTTGGTGAAATTCAAGAGATCCAATGAGATGGATCATCATAATGCTTTCTTCCAGGTTTCAGTATCTGAATTTATTGAAATTACTGGGTTGTTTGTCAGCCAGTTCAGTCAGATTTCTTGAAAAAGCTCATAGAATAGACAATAAGCCATAATAACAGCCATAGAAACATAGTTCTGGGACAGAACTCCCACTGATGCTCCGATTACAGCCTGAATAAGGATTTGCTTTCTGGAATAAGACCTAACAAAGTGTGAATTGTGTTGCATAAATGCATTTCCAGTGTGGGGTTAGGCAGGAGGTCAAAGGATGAGTGCCATTCACATAAATATGAGTGTGAAGTAAAAGAATTAATTTCAGTTAACTGTGCACAAAGGAATCAATAGAATTATTAATCCCAGTAAGCCATTCATTGCTATTTACTCTTGTAATAGCTATAAACTCTTTTTTTTTTTTTTTTTAAATTGAAAGGAGAAATAATTCCAACTAATGAAACTCTGGAAATTATCTGTATCACTTGCATATTTTTTTCAGCACATCTTTGGATCATATTTTCAGAGGTGTTCAACTTTGGTTTGATAACAAACTAAGGCTTCTAGTGTCCCACATGCAGAAGGTAATTGGGGGAAATCTTGAAAATAGAGTTTATTTACTTAAATAGGTGAAAAGGTGCTGTTAGTTCTGGGAACCTGCTTCACTCTCAACACCAGCTGCAAAGTTGATGTATGATTTGAACTTGTACTGGTGATTCTTTTCGTAACATAAAACATAAGGGAAAATTTAGTGTAAACCAAATGAATCTGGAAGGACAGCTATATGACATCCTTTACTTCTCTGTCACATTTTAGTTGATAGTCAGGCCTCCTATTACAGCTGACCGCTGTGCAGTCGCTCAGGCATAGGTCTGCCCTTAAGTAGGGGTTACAGTGAATTTAAAGTTTACTTTTTTGTCTTTAGAACGGTGCCTGGACTGAGGAACGGATCACTTAATTTAACCCGAGTATGCTAGGGCACCTGAATGAGAGAGTGTGTATTAACAGTGTGTATTGATGGGTACACACGCATCTTGTCTAGCAGTAATGGACTGCGTAAACAGTTTGGCATTTCAGCTGACCTACAGCTGACAAAAACTATTTGGAAATGTGTAGCAACTTGCTGTATTAGGTCAGTCCACAAGGAACTGAATTGTAGGTGTGTAATTTTACCTTGAAGGTACCATCATTTCATTATATGTAGCTTGACAGACTTTACTGTTTTGCGGATCATGATGGTGCCTTGTTATAACTGGACATACTGAAACCTGATGCAGTCGACCAATAAAGTGTTGAAACAACTCAGGGTTAAAGAATGCTGTGTGTTTGCCCTACAAAAGGGAAAATTGTTTCCATCTGTTCAAATTAAATGTTGATTTAGACCTCATTTTCTGAAATGTAAACCATGCTTTTGAGGGAACTGCTTGGTAAATACTTTTTATTATATGGATTTAGAAATAAATTGGTGAGAACTTCAGGCCTGTCTTGTCTTCCTTTCTTGGGAAGAGGTTTCATTCAATTGAGCAATGTCTTTCAGTGTAAGTGTACGCAATACAGCTCCTTTTGCCACGCTTAGCACTTTGTGTACCTGATTCAGGGCTATTAAACTCCAATTTGATGCACTGGCAGAGTTAGCTGAGACTTGTTTAACATAATTAAAATTCTGTGGTCAACTTTTTCCCCCTGCGTTCCACAGCCAAAAAAGCCAATGCATGCTTCGTGAATGGCCTTTGTAGACAATCTGTTTGTCTCTACTGAACTGCTTTTGTTTTTAATAGATGTCTTCTGTATGGTCATTTCTGAATGTCTCTTCAGTGTGAGTTAAACTGCTAATACAAGTACCTAGAGTGATCTGGAGGTCTGTTCAATCTCAAGGAGCCTTAAGGTTCAAACAAGGGTCTACTGAAGAGCAAATCAGTTAATGGTTAAGACAAAATGTAATGAGCCAAATAAAGAAACCACAGTTCACATAGCTGACATCATCCTGTAATATCTCCCAGACAACACTGTGCTTTATAATGTGTTTGATGCATTTTTTTTCTTCTGTAGACACAAAGATTTCAATTGACTTGAGTGCTCCAGAGGCCAAGTTCTCAAAGGTATTTGGGTACTTAAAGGTACGCATAGAAATTTCTTGGGATTAAAAAATAATGCCTAGGCACTTCATTCCTGTTTGTGATTTTAGTGGCATCTATTTGCATTCCTAGATACTGAAATACTTGAGAAGTCCCATAGGCAAGGAGGTCTTTCATTTCTGTGGGGTCTGTCAGGAATCCTTTTGCCTGCTACACAAAACAGCAGTGTGGAAAGAGGTGAGAAAAGAGTGGAAGCCGAAGAGCTGATGTTACTGAGCTTGTTTACCACAGTGAGCAACGCATTTGACACGTTTGGTGCTTGTTTATGGTGATATGATGTATGGGATGAAAAACTGTGACTGTCTGATGTTTAAAACATGACTCAGTGCTTGATCTCTGACATTCTTAGTGTTTATGTTGACAGCCAGCTTAGAGAGAGAGGTCCCAGACATTCCCTAGAATGCTAGAAAGCACAGCCTCCTCCCTGATACCAGAATCACTTAGGAGGCTTTTACCAGCTCTTTCCCTTGGAAGGCTGAGATGACAGTTGGCTGCCATTTTTGCAGAAGTGCCCTTTTCTCTCAAACGGTGGTGAGTTAATTTTCTGTCAGTGTGCTCCCTGCTGTTGTTTGTAGGCTGGATCACACCCTTTGAAGAGAAAATGTTCTGAAAAGGCTGTAGGAAGGAGAAAATGTGGGAGAGTTCCTTTCCCAGTAACCTGACTATAAAAAAAAAAAAAAAAGGCAACATCTGTGTTAAGGTATAAAACCCCCACCTGTTTGTCTAGCTGCTTTCTCTGTGTTTCCCAGGCTGGGTGTTAGCGTTTGCACTCACAATGGCTGGGTTTCAAACAGCCGCTGAAGAAGTTCTGCTGCACAGAATTGTCTGTCAGCCTGGCAGAAACCCACGGGTGGAGAACAGTCCTGCCTGCGTGCCTGAAGAGTACTCATCTGGCCACAGATCACCTTAATTTATATAAGGCAAGAATCCTGTTAACTGTAGTGGTAGTCAAAAACTTTGATTGGCCTTTATGTTAGCTTTATTGCAATTTATCATGATGTAGCCTGTCATTTAACTTCCATCAGCATTTTAAGTGGAATGTGATTTTTATGCTGCTTACTTAAGCTGATACTGCACCGTCGTGATGGCAATGATTTACTCCATGTCTAGGGAGTGCAAAATAAAGTCTTACAGCAGCAATGAGTTATACTGCATAGAGCTATTTGGAAAATAGTTTAGCTACTTGCCTTAAACGTTGTAACGGTACTAATATATTTAGAACTGAATTAATATTGATAGCTATTGTTTAGCAGCGCGTTTTGTTACAATCTCTTTGTGACACGGGTCAGATTTTGTATCTTTATTTTTTTTTATTTTGAGTCCTATAAACGTTTTTCTCTGCTTAAGTAATTAATAGCCATGACATTAATTGACATGTGAGATTTCTGGGAATGATAGAACCCCTGTCAGAAAATACAGAGTCTTACGGAGACAGAAAAAAACATTTGATGGGAGCCTGTCTTTCAAATTGTCTTCCTTCTCTAGAAATTAGGATTTTAATGCTGGTTTGAAATTGTGCTTGGTGTTGAAGAGAAAGTGCATTTGGGGAAATATAGCTTTTATTACAAAGGGCTTTGCATATGGGAAATTGGAAAATGTTGTTTTCAGTGATTTCTCATAGTAAATCTAAATGCTGTGGGGGGAAAAAAAAAACAGATGACCTATCAGTTTGGTATTCCTGTAGCAAATCTGAAGGGAAAGCTCAAGTCACCAACACAACTGTGGAGCTTACCAAAGCCCAAAGGGTGGTTAAAGCATTTCAGCAGTATTTTACTCTTAGTCCCACCATGCTTAGGTATGTCTTCCAGCTGGCTATACTGATCGCACTCTGCGGGGGCGGGGGAGAGACTCTAGGGAGAAGCGGAAGGATTTATCAGGATATTTAATCAACTTAGGTGACTTGTTTAGGACTGCTTTAATAATAATAAAGTTAAAAAATTCAGTCTTTTTATCCGCCTAATGAGTAATATAATAATAAACTTCAAGGACTAGCTCCTGCTTTGGTCAATGCAGAGAATTTATTTGCTTTCAAATGCATCAGTCAGGATTGAGGCTCTGTAGTAACCACTAAGTCCTGTCCAGCAAGAGAGAAGTTGCTCCTTCTTGGAAAATGTGACTCTCTTGATGTGAATATATATGCTGTACATTGCTGCTTTTCTGTTGCCTTCCTGGCTGTGCCCAAATTGCTAAACTTAGTCTGTTTCTTTCCTGGTAATCTTTACAGATAGCCAAGTCTCTCTCCATCTGTGGGTGAAGATGAAAAGTACAAGATGTAGCTGGCCATAGAAACTGTCTTCTCAAGATTAGCTCATCTCCACAGCCATTGCTAGCTCAGATAAAATCCTGTTGTAGAAGCAGCATACCACCATTGCTTAGGTATTATGGAGCTCAGTCACTGGGGTGTGCGTATATCACTCTTGAAGTGGAAATTCTGGCAAGTACCCCTCAGACTCACCAGTAGATGTGGTGGTGTGTGGACATCAGCATGTGCGTTGAGAATTCCCACCTAGTAAATGTGTTGATGTGTCGAATTTGTTGGAGGAAAATGCTCATGGATGTATTTTTAAATGGTTATAAGTAGTATTGTGTTTACTTAAGAAGCACAGCATGGGCAATTCCAAATTTAGGATAGAGCTGAATAGTGAGAATCTCGAGCTTTGTGAAGCCTGGCTTTTTCCTGTTCCCTATATGGCTGCAGACTGTTGCAGGGGAAGTGATATGGAAATGCTCTTTCCTTCATTATTTCCAAAGTATAGCAGCTGTGAAATGAGAAGAGGAGATAGGATTCTGGTTCTGGATTCTGGTTCAACAGCCCTTGATTACTTCCCTTAATACTGCTGAAAGCTGTATGATTCCAGGTCCAGCTTTGAGATTAGGGAAATGCAAAGATAACGTTTGATGATCAGGTCCTTCTTTTCAGCATCAGCCTCATATGGAAAATAGTAGCATCAAACCGGCAGGCCTTCTCTTGAGAAGAACATACTAAATATAGGAACTTACCCCGTGATATACTTTGTAAGGCCTTCATTAGCTAGAAACCCCCAGCATGTCCTAAATGTGACAAGCAGAAAAGTGAGACTACTTACTGTACAGCCTGTGCATACAGAACTGAACATAGGTGAATTCCTGAATAAAAGTTTCTTTGTGTACCTTCACCTAAGTTATGCCAGCATGCTGCTTTTCCTATTTTGTTCCCCTTTGGAACTTTTCCTGATGCTTTCCTAACTATTCAGTACTCAGAAGCAATAATAATAATGGTGACTAACCATGGGAAAGGACACAAGGGTAATGGTGCTACAACTCCAATTAGAATACCCTGAAGGTTAAAGTTTGGCTTGTAATTATAGCGATGCCCTCATTGTTAAAGGCTGTCTTTTTTCTTATGGGAAGGACATAACTTTGAGCTCATTTCTTATTTGAGCTCATTTCTCTTTCACATTTTCTCCCTGTGAAGGGAGGCAGAATAGGAATTCAGAAACTAATTTTGAAGATGTATTTATCGGTAACATCTCAGTCTTTGAAAGGAGGCATATGGTAATTTTATGTTAAAATGGGAAAAATGGAAGGATATGCAGTCCAATTGGGAAACTGAGAGGGAAACGCTGTACTTTTGGTTGATAGAGCCTTAGAAGCTTTTTACAGATGCTATGGTAGAGCTCAAACATGAGCATGTGTAAGAAAGGGAGTGGCGACTGTTTAATAGTAAGACCTTGAATGTCCCTTTTGCTATTCATGCAGGCACTGATATTATTTACATCTCTAAAAAATCTTGGCACAGCCCTAAAGTATGGTTAAAGTCTCTCTCCTCCAGCTAATTGATTATCTGATGTGGGCTGCTTTGACTTGGCAGTATCATATATACACAGAATGAGGTACAGGGGCAGCTGGCATGCTCATTTCTAATTTCAATGTTTGGCAGCTTCCGAAATCAGCACGGGGCATACTGAAACACTTGGCACTTCAGCCAAAAGTAATGAAGTCTTTCACTTAACCCAGTGTGAGGGTAAACAGGATGTTAGCCAGAGTTGCTTTGGTGTCAGATATCAGATTAAGGGTAAAATGCACAATAATTTATGGACTGAAGTAAAATTTCCTCTTTTACCATTCCATTTTTTGTTTACATTATTGATAATCCATTTATATATTTTCTTTGCACTTAGGCTGTAAATTATTATCTGTGTAGGACTATAAAACAATAATTGAAATATTTCTTTAATATAAAGAAAATTTCTTCTTCCACTTGACAGATAGAGGAGATGATAAACAGTTTTCCTGGTAGTATACATGCTGTGGCTTCAGCATTCTTGCCTAACATTGTTTCTCAACTTTTGCTTCTGCAGACCCCTGCCAAATTTTTTTTTCTTTTTTTTACATGAAACGCCAATATGAGACTAAATTCTGAGAAGGAGTTATGAAATATACGGATGCGTGTAATGGAACAGAACAGAATAGAGGTTTGTCAACTAATGCAGTATTTACCAGTGCTAATAAAGTGAGTAATAAAGTACTGGGAGAGATGACACTGAAAATTGCTCTGTAATGTAATTGTCTTGTTGAAGACAGAAGGTATAATTGGTGTAATGTGGACTTCTAAGCAAGTAAGGACCTGAGATGTTATTAATTTAGCTGTAGAAGATAGGGTTAGTTCTGGAAGTGTATATAACTAAGCACCCAGGGAGACAACAAAATTTTACAAGGATGTGTAGTGTAAACAGGATTCTACAATTCTGTCCTCAACAATTTTATTTGATATTTTCATGAATAACCTCAGCCCAGGAATGCAGTGTTCTACCTATAAGGAGGAAAAAAATAAATGCCTATCAATCCAAAGACAATCAGAAAACCATGTGTAGAATTGAATGACCTTGAAGACTAGAATAAAAATATAGAGATAAAGTTCAGAGATTTAGTTCAAAGTGAAAAGTCATGCTTCTGGGGGGTAACAGTCATCATAATTCTGCTGTAAGTTGGGGGGCCGGCAGGTAGAATCCCTGGAAAAGGAGAAAGACTTGAGTTTTATTCAGTCAGTTGAAAGACTGAGCCTTCAATGAGGCATATCTGCATTAATAAAACTCAAACAAACAACACTCTCCCCTCCAAAGAAATAATAGCAAATATTAGGAGAGAATACTAATGCCATTGTACAGGGCATTGCTAAAGCCTTATCTGGAGTACTGCATCACTTTGTTCAAAAAGGTGAGTTCATGCTGGGGCAGGGGCATACAAATCACTGCAGGGAAGAGAGCGTGTCTTATGAGAGTCTAAAGAAGCTGGCTTCTTTGGCCCTGCAAAGGGAAGATGAAGAAAAAACACTTCCTGCCTATAAATGAATTGAACAGGCTTAATCGTCAGGGAAGAAAAAGATATTTAAACTTGGGGGTAATGTTGGCACAGGAACAAAGAAGTGTAAACTCTCTACAAATGAAATGAAGCAGGAAACCAGGAATCTATCTGTTGAAAGTAGGAGTTTCTACATGTTCCTTCAGCAGAAATAGGAATAGGAAAAATAGACTAGCTGACTAGGTAGTTAGATCAGTTTATGACAAAGTTCCTTGGAGCCTTGAGAAATTGTATTTGTTTGTCAAAAAGGTATATATGAGGCAGAGGAGTTCTTTTGAGTCCCATATTTTTACTGAGAAAATTCCAGTCTCTGTGGTTGAGCACAGCTTGATTTCTATGATAAATCTAAACAGATAAATCCCAGTCCTTCTGTGTCTAGGATAATGTCTGGTAAACAAAGCAAACAAACAAAGACCTCTTAGGTTTCCATCTGTTTCCAGTGTCAAATGTTTTCTTCAGCTCCGGCCTTTGTACAGTGTCTGCAGCCAGATCCCATTAATCTGTGATTTTGTGATCTTGCAAAGTTAGCTTGGTCATTATGCAGCTGGGAGGTTCCCAGGAAAAAAATACTTTTTGGTGGGGTATATTGGCACTTCAGTAGGTGGCACTCTTCACTTTAGGTCTTGCCCTAAAACCTGTTTTTCCTCAGGAATAAGGAGGTTGCAATTTTTCCTGTGGCCTTAGCTAACTTCTGTTTTGGCAAACATTTTCTGATCTCCCTTAATTCCTCTCACTGTCGTGTTTCCATACTGTGAATTTTACTTCACTGAAATATTTGGAGTAAAATCACCTTAACACTGGAGTTAGATCAGAAAAGGACCCAATAAGTAGGACGTAATCTTCTTCCTCTTCCATAAATGTTAATCTTGTAATAACACAATGGTTTCCATTAAATTGTTCCAGATGGATTTGGGTAGAGCCGAACCGTAGCCGTTGTTACTCCTTGATAATATTTTGTATGCTGCCCAGGCTACTGTGGTTGGTGCAACGGTATTCAACCCATGGTGCACCTAAATCTTCATGGTGGTGGTCTCTAAAGCCGCCAGCCCTGTTTATCTGACATTCCCCTTAGGCACAGGGTCTTGGTCTAATGTAGCTTCATGGGAAGGAGAGTTTGCAGTCAAGCTGCCTTTAGAGCTCCCTAAAAACACTGGCTCAACTACACCACTTCCTAAAGCTCTAATGTTCTGGACCATGTTTTTTCAGTTCACCTTTTCAGGAAATGTAGTAACTGAAAAATGTGACTTTTACAAAAATCCAGAGACACCTAACAGCCTTTTGCTTAAATCTGTACAAATCTTGTCCTACCAAAAGAAAATTGACATCTACCTCAGTTTCCTCACCATGTATTTCTTGGGACTTGGTATCAACTGAAGTTTCTGAACCCATGGCTTGATTCTCACTTACTCAAATAATTATATTTATCTGTCTTAATCATTGGTGATCTCTCTCTGTAGTTGGTCCTCTATCAAAAGTGCTTTCCCCAAAAAAGGAAAGGGGGAACCCCCCCCGCTACTTTTTTTGACTCTCTTTTTGCCTTTGACTTTAAAAAAAACATTAATGCCTTAACTGTCCTACCTTCTCTTATGTTTTGATGATATTCTAAATCTGGTTGCCTGCTTATATGTATAATAAGACTTTACTTTGGGGGCACTTAGTCCCTCTTCTGCCTGTTTTCAGTACAGCACAGTCAACAAGGTAAACTGTTTCTTCAATTTGCGTAATCTGTTCTTCTGGTTACAGTCAATGGTATGGGATCTCCTCAAGCCTTGCGTTTGCAACCCTGAGGCATACAGTAACTAATGGAATAAGCTGGTGTTGATGAAATAGCCATGTTTCCCAAAATGATCAATTTTCTTTTCTATGCTGCTGTTTGGTGTTTTTTGCCTGTTGCCAAGCTGTTTTCATAAAGGTGGTAGCATGAACTGAGCTGCGTTCTGTGGAAGAGAAGACACCATACTGGTGACAGCTGCTGTTGCAGTAATGTTTCTACTACTCTGTCACCTCTCAAAAGCAGCATTTAGCTTGTTTGAAAGTTCTTACTTCTGTCCGCTCTAAGAGGAGAATAGAAAGAGAATATATGACTTGAAATAGATGTACCCGCTGACATGATTGTAACTAAGGATTTTTGGAGGTCTATGCCTTGAAAAATGGCTGTCATTGTGCGAGGCTTCGTGAAGCCTTCATGTTCTTTCCTGTTGGCTTTGCCTGCATCTAACCAGTTATACTATCACTTTTTTCATCTCCATATCGTTCATTGTATGATAGTGAGGATTAGGCTGATGACATAAGAGGTCAAGATTCTTGACCTCCTCTCCCCCCAAGCTTTGGCTTTATTTTTAGAAAAGTTTCTCCGATATCTCTGCACTCTCACTATTGATAAAAGCCACACAAAACATGTTGCTTGCTGGGGCAACGTGGGTACACATTTTGCTGTGGCAATGGAAGTTTCTCCTTGGTGTGCCTTTTACTGTAACACAATGACAGTGGAGCTTAGGCTGTACCCTTGTAGCCATCAGCTTCTATACAGAGCTTTTGTATCGCAGCTCTCTTGTGACTGATAGCTTTTGTAGTGTACACTGAAAACACTCTGACCTTTAGCAATTCCCTTTCTATCAGAACAAAGGAGATGTCTGTTAATTCCAGCCTGCCTAAATTCTGCATTTTCTTTTAAACTGTTTCTGTATATAAGTGTAGATTTAAAACCTTTAGAACATATTTTTAAGAACTGACAAAAAAAGAATTGAGTTTCTAGGACAAGAATATCTGTAGAACAGTAGAAAAATAACCAAGCTGCCTTTCATCTGCATTTTTTTAACCCTTCTGTGGCAGTGTTCATGTAATAATGTGGTTACGTGAGCAACTTCTTCTTTACTGCTGTCAGAGCATTTTGACTGTAGGCACTCTGACTGTGGATTGAAAAGATGTGCTTGCTGGAAGGGTGCACTTACGCAGTGTCCCTTGCAAACGTTTGGCCAGATCCTTTTGCAATAAGCAGGCAACTCCCCTAAAGTACAATGTCAGCTCTGTGGCCATCTTAATTTCATCTTTAGATGACAATTTTATAATTCTTGCATTTCAAAATCCCTCTTAGACCTATGGAAGTTGCTTCTGTCTTTACTGGAAGTTTTGATCAAGCAGATCTGGATGGGACACTAGTCTGGTTTGCTTTAAAATGACAGATAACCGAAGGATTGAATGAAGTAAATTCTTTTTGAAAGGAGTGGCTTTGGTTTTGGGTGTTTCTTTTGCTGATTAAAATGGTTAGGCCTGCTGGCAGGGGAAAAAAGACAGTGATTTTTGTATCTTCTCTCTGTGGTGTAACCTTCTTGGAACACTGTATTATAAATTGCATTTCCTTCAAGCTCTGCAGAATCTTACAGGAATCTCTTTTGCTGGACTGTGCTTTTCAGTAGATTGACAGGTACTCAGGAAGGTTTGAGGCTTTTAAAACCTATTTTCTTGCAGAAGTAAAGGTTTTTTCTCAATTGCAATTCACTTGGAAGAGTTAAAATTAAGTGATATTTTTTCACTTGTTTCCTAGATTAAAATTTATGTGGTTACAATCTGAGTTTTCAGGTTGAATTTTGCTTTCATTTAGGGTTATACATATCTGAAGTATCTTGAGTTGATTCCAAATTGGCTTTAACTGGACATGAATAAGTTCTGGCTGCAAATTAGAAGAAAACCCTCATCATTAAATCAAAGGTCTGGAACACTCTTCTAATTAGAGTCAAATTGGGTCAAAAATCCCAAAGTATTTTGAAATGAGTTTGTTAAGCACTGTATGATAACAGTACCTCCCTAAACTTGATGACCCAGGAGGGCTCTCATGTTCTTGTGTTCCTAAATGTATCCTGTTGTAGCTGAAAGCACAACTTGACCTAGTTATTAAAGTAAACTGTTAACTGGAACGGATGGAGTAATTCTATTTCCCAAGATCTAATTGTGTTCCTGAGGTGTGGGGAGCTATGCTGGCTTGTTTACTTAAGACCCCTGCTGGGTGGTTTGTAAGTGACAAGGAGATTGTGCATACCTTCACAGCCCGAATAAAATAACTGCAAGCAAACTTAGAAAGGAAGTAGAACTCAACATGTGAAAATACGGAATATTCTTTGAGAAGCCTGAATACTTCCAAGTAGCAGAATGTTCTTTCATTAATCTCATATGGAAACAAAATATTATTGGAGATAATAACTACATGTTACTGAATATAGCTGCATGTATAGCAGTAAAATCCTCGAGGGAACAGCATATTTATTAAACATTCAGGGAAGAAGCCTGACAGTAGTGCTTTACAGTTTCTCAGATCCAGAGATGGGAAACAGTAGATGTTTCCTTTGCCAAGGGCTAGGTATCTGCATTGTAGCCATACAGGCTTGTTCGTTCCCTGGAGGTAAAGTGGCTCTTTGGGCACCTTCTGTAGCATGTGATTCGGGTGGAAATAGTGCTTTCCCAAAATTTCTTCTTGGAACTGGTTGGGTCTCCTTAGTTGATTTAGCTGTCTTGAAATTATGTCCTGGAACACTGGCAAGTTCCATGTGTGTATCGCAGCTATCTATTTTCAAATGTGGATCTGTTCCTGCACAACAGAAGATTTTTTATTTTTTTTTTTAGCCGCATTCGAAATAGTTTCTACAAGTAACTTACATGTGCAGATGCACACACAGTTGTGTTGACATACTCATTTAGTCTACTTTTAGACTCATAAGAACTTCACAGTTAGTACACTTAATCTTTAAATTGTGTGTGAATAATGTATATAGATGTGCGAGGCAATAATTGCACGGCAGCGATTGTCAGCTCTTAGATTTGTAGCACAAAGCATGAATGTTTGCTAAATAGGGGTGTGAATAATCAGGTGGTATTTAATGAAGGAATTAGGTGAATGCTTTATCATACTAACAACACAGAATTAGCGTGGCAGCTCTTATGTTTTAGTAACATTGATATTTTGAGTAGCAGTTCATATACTGGACAAAGAAATCAAATCTAGTATCGAAATCCATCTTCAAACTTTGGCAATAAAGTGTAGGCTTTGAAAGGTGCTTTAGGTTAATGACGTTTGCATGTAAACTGTTCCTTGGTTTAGTACTAAAAACAAAAAACTCAGTTTTGTTAATTTCTAGTGTTTATACTATTTTTTTGAGTATGCTTAGGTATACCTTTCAGTGAAAGGAATGTACTGTACAGAATAGATCTCTTCACCTGTAGGTTCTTTGTTCTTTAACCTGTTTCTGTGCTTTGTATGGGAGAGCTGTCTAATAGTTCTGTTTTGTACAGACGCTTTACAAAACAAGGTACTTTTGCTTTACAAGCAACTTTCACTTTTGTGCAAGTGGAATGCTCTGGGGTAATAAGTAACAACAGTTGTATAAAGGGGTTCACTGTAACTCACTGAAGGAACAGCTTAACTTGCTGGAGTTACGTGTTGCATTTTCCTAGACGGCACTTCAGTCAGTTGCATATAATAGGTAAATGTGGGAGCGTATATATCCTTCCAGAAGGTACGTACTTACTGTACATATGGTATCTATCCAGCACATAATTCTGGGTAAATCACATTTCTTTCTTCAGAGTAAACTTCTGGGTGGCGGCCAAGCTGTACGGTCATCTTTATGTTGCCGTTTTAACCTCATTAAGGGGAAAGGGAAAGCCGCCTGACTCTGCTCGCTGTCGGTTTTTCTCTACTACCCTGTATGCATAGCAGGGTCTCTACATCCAGCTTCCTCTCTTGTTGATCCGGCTTAATATTTCTACGCTATATGTACAACATGTGTTCTGTTTACAGTACACGTGAATGTATCTCCCCGTGTGCACCTCACTGCCAGAGTAGCTCCCTCATCTACCTGTGATTAGGTGACTCTGGTGTGCCATCTGCTTTGAGTGGGAGGGAGTATACACCAAGAAGCAAGAGGAATCGGGGCTGCAAAGATGGGCACTAGCCCTCCTGCCCCCCAAGCTTAATAATAAAAAGAATATGGACAGAAGCCAAGTAAATTATGTACCAAATTCACTTCCTCTGCAGAATACGGTTAAATGAAAAACACATGGAGTAGCCTGTTGAATTGATTTTGCTCTGTGCTCTGTCCTGGTAATGGATTTGTTTTCAGAATTGAGCGTTCTGCATGTTTCTTGGTGGATGCTAGTCGGCTTGGAAATATCACAGCATGTGGGACCCAGTAAAACATGAATTTCATTTGTTTTCCTTGGCTTCTGTGTGTCATGATGTGTTCAAGATGATAGGGTCTGGAAAACTGTAAATTTTAGTTAGGTCTCAAGTATGAATCCTGAGCTTTGTCTTCATGTTGCAGAGGAAGTCTGGTAGTAGGAGGAAGGCTGTTGTTCAGCTGTGTTCCTGAGGGTGTACTGTGCAACCTATGTTTTGTTTACATTAAAGGTATGCTGACAAAGCTGCTGGCTCTAATATTGGACTTAATAGTTTTGTTTGGGTTTGCAGCTGTGTCTCGCTGTCCTTTCACTCTGCCTGCCTGCAGTTCTTCACAGAATTACATACTGCAGCAGCAAATCCTGCTCCAGTAACGCTGCTGAGGCCAGGATTCTGCTATGTTTCGGTATTGTCCTTAGAGTTTGCCAGGCAGGTTGGAAAGATGGAGATAAGTGGATGGGCATCTGTGTGCTCTCGTTGTTTTGTGACCATTTAAGGAACTGTGAGCTGAAATGAGCCATATGACTATTTTTTTTTTCTTCAGCCTTGTTCTTGAAAAAGTAGGGTTGGGGAGGGTGAAGATAGGGTTCCCCTACCTTATCCAGCTAAGTTACATGATTCAGAAAAGAAAAAAAAAATCAAATTACAATTTTAAGAGCTTGAAAGGTGAGCTTTTCACAAGGAATGAAAAAAAACCCGTGACATACTGTGACTCTAAATCTTAGAAGATACATTAAAGATTCAAACACTAGTTGCTTATTATGGGTATTTTCAGAACGGCTGCAAATATAAGGGGCTGTGGTCCTGTTGTACTAGCTACTGTGGAACCAAAACTATACTCTGCCCAGTGTAGAGTGCTGCTCTTTAGGACCTTGACTGAGCATGGCATGGCACCTGTGGGGATTTCGTTGCAAGGCAAGGTCTTAAAAAGATAGACTAAGGTTGGAGAGATGACAAAAATTGCTAAAGAGAGGGGAGCTCTGGCTTTCTAGTTACTGAAATATGTATTGACCTCCCTCAAATTTTATTTTGACAGAGGATAGCTCATGGGGGAATTCTATGTCACTTTTCTATTTAGTGGGATTTCATTTAGCAAAATAAGTACTTACTTTTAAGTAGGGTGAAAATGTTGGTCCATCAGCCTCTCATGTGCCACACATGATCATAATCAAATACGAACATTTTGTGGTCTAGCCAGCAGGTCAGGTTAAAGCACAGATTTTTTCATCTGCCTATGTGGACCTCAGTGCAAAGCTGACTAAGGTCACAAGTGAAAGCCAGTTTGCAAGTCCATGTCCTTAACCGAAGGCTGCAAGTCACTACTTCTGTTGAAATACAGTTGCTTGTTCTGGAGTGTATAGGATTTCCCAACATGTCAAATAGATAGGAGTTTGATATTACAGGGAAAAGCAGTGGTGTTGCCAAAGAAATTACACTATGAGTAGCTTTCACTTGATCAGCTCTTAGCTCCTATCTATCACTGTAATTCCTGGAACTTTGAGTAAAGTATTTTGTCGAGCTCGTCCTGATGGATTGGCTGTTCTGTGTCTGGGATAGTGTTTTTATGTTGGTTGTAGAAGAAAAACAGACTCAGAGTTTGGGCACCAGAGAAACGTCAGTCTGCTTGCTAGGTTGTGAGTACTTGGCCTCTTCAGAACAGCTGCTTAAGTTCATTTCACTTCTCTCTGTTTCTTCTGGGTGATGAGTAAAATCTCTCTGGGGGAGAGAGAGAGTGAGAATGAAGAAACATCGGGGTTCATAGCCTCAGCTGTTGAAGTTCATTACCCAAATCAGATAACTAGGATTCTCTTCTGAATTTCCCACAGGGTGTTCTTCCTGCCAGCCTACAAGGTCATAGGTATAATTGGGTATTGCAGTGAACTTCAGTCTAAATCTGCTCTAGTCATGTGAATAGTAATCTGAAAAGTGACTTCTGTTCATCTTGATAAGTCTATTGACTTATCAATTAAGACTGAGCTCTTCAATGCTTCTCCAGTCTTCATGCCAGGAGTTGTTATACCACTAAAAACACATGCCAAGGTAGCTGACAGTTGGGTTTCCTGTGTGCTGGCTGCTGTCTCTGCAGATAGTTAAATAAGCCCAACACCACAGATTTGCAGCTGTGTGTTTTAGACAGAATGGTTTGACTGGCTCATTATAACAGTAGATGGTAGAGCAATGACAGGGTTCTTCTTGTTCCCTGGTACAAGTGACAGTGGTTCTGGTCTTGTGTACCACAAGGAGTCTACCTGCCCTCAACATTGTCACCTTCTTCTACACACCTGTATGGGCGCAACCTGTATTCTTCATTGCCTAGCTTCACAGGTTTTACTAAAGCATACTGAATGAAAAAGGGCTATACAAAACCCCTATAAGGCACAGGGTCTGCAGTCCTGCAATGCCTTCTAGATTTAATTACCTATCCTGCTATAATGGCTTATTTGCAGTTACCACTTATAGATTATTGTGATGCAAAGGTATCACTACATTTTAATGGCTCCTCAGCCCCAGTGGTGAAGTGGCATGACACCAATTTGTACCAAGTGTGGATTTGGCCGTTATGCTCATTCTGGCTTTGAGCTGGAAGCTGTATGAAGTACGTTCTTTCCAGATTGCAAAGTGCGTCATTTCTCCGTATCATTGAGTCTAGTAGGTCTAGTGGGTAGGTCTCTGTTTACAATAGCTGGAAATTTATGTGGAGACGATAGGTTCAAAAGGTCTGCAAACATCAGAGTAGAACTTGAATAATGGCCCCTTGTGGTTTTCCTGTGTAATGGCACAATGTTTTTACAGTCGTTTAAACTATGGGAAAACGCAGAAGTCAGGCTTGTGTTTAGATAACTTTTAAAAATTTCTTCCAAGCAATAAGTTTGAGTTTGTTCAGCAAAAAACAGTTATTTTTCAGAAGTTTAGGTTTTGGAGAAGACATGAATAAGATACACTCTAGAAATCTAGAAAAAAAGGTAATTTCAAAATTTAATAGCAAGAAAGTGTGCCTTATTTCTTAAACTTACGTGAATATTTATCTAATTTTTCTTGAACTTGCTAGCAGCTTTTTGTTCTGCAAGGACCCTCTCTTAAAGTGACTGGAGGTTAATATAATACTGTGTAACCAAACTTCAGTAGGTACCTGCTTTGACACCTAATTCAGCAGCTTGCCTCAGCTTGGATGGGTGCTTAATGACATTTCTAAATGCAAGGCCATGGTACATCGTACATCCCACTGCTATTACTGGGGGTTTTAGCACTTGTGAGTGTTACCTTGGATTATTTTGAGTTATTAAGTTCTCGTACTTCTGGACGTGCTTTTCAGAGATCAAGTATTGCCCCTTCAGACTGCAACATTACTGTTTTGGCATGGAGAATTTTGTAAAGACACAAGATAACTAAGACAAGAGATCAATATTATGAAGGAGGAAGACTATTTTCTTTATAGTACTGTAACCTTTCCTGTAATGAATCTGCTTACCTGGCTGCTAAACAAATGAAATGTGCTACAACTTATTTTTGGCACAGTCACAGTGTGGTTAGGGGCACTAGCCACACTCTGACATGTGAGTTGGCATTCTGGCAACTTTGGCTGTTTTTGCAGCTGCAGCAACACCCGAACTTTATCCCAAAAGGGGCGGTTATACCCACTGGATTTGCAAGGGAGCCCTGTTGTTGTGCATTCACCGGTAGATTGCAGGTTCCCTCCTCCATGTAGCTTCAAAGCAGAAGTAACAGACAGGAGGGAAAGCCATTACAGCAGTAGCGTGTGTTGTGCCTGGTTAAGGTTTGTAACAGCATGCTGTCCTACATTAAATCTGCATGGGAGAGCTGATGGAACACCGTCCTTCCAAAAGTTCAGAGCCCTCAATGGCGATTGCCTTGCTCCTATTGCTGCCTACATAAGGTAGTCTCAAAGTACTTGGTCCCAAGAGTATACAGATTTAAGTATTATGGGAGGGCAGAAATTTTGCTTTTAGCTTGGGGACAAATAACATCTCAAGCTGGTTTAAAAAAAAAAAAAAAAAAAAAGGAAAAAAAGCTCACATCCAGCACTGACTTTGACTTGGTGCAGTTTGGCTACTCTTCATATAGCTCAATGTCTTTAACAGAAGCTTGCTTGCAGAAGGACCAGACAATGTAGATAGCAGTCACTCATACTTGGAGATAACACTGTAAGCATGTGCCTAATTGAAGCCAGTGGCAAAAGAGGTCTCTCTACCCAGAAATCATACCCAGAAGTATCCCTGTTCTCTTTTCTCATTGCTTTGGGAAGTCATCTTTTACTGAATGTGGAATCTGCATTTGACATGGTGAAGTACGGCCCTGAAGTTGCTATATCCTGATCTTCTTGAGCTTTCCAACTAACTTTAGTTTTTTTCCCCAAGCTATGACACTGAAGGCTGTTCAGTCTGTGCTTTAAGTAGTCACGACTGGTTCTAGTTATAAAAATACCAGTATTACACTTGTGCGCTAGACACCCAGGGCTTGTGCAGGAGAATTATTTTCTGCTCAGCCCTATAACACCTCATTAGAATGGGGATGTGGTCCTCAGGCTATATGCCAGTACATTCATTTTATTCCAGTGCCAAAAAAGAAGAGAAAAAACCTAGGCTGTCTTTTTGAGAAACTTCTGGAAGCACCACCTGACTTGCACAGGAGAAATACGTCACCAGACATTCTGGACCTGTCAGTGCAATTTCCAAATAAACCCAAACATTTCTAAACTAGTAAAATGCATTATCTGCTTAATATTTAGTTCATGATGATCCTACAAGCAATATTTCCTGAAGTCTTATACCTGGAACTGAGCCAATTGCTTGGTCACAGGACCCCAAAAGCCTGCCCTTTCTGGGTGTGTTTGGAAAGGGTGGGACAGTGAAAACACTGTATCCCGGCCACTGCAGAGGTGACATGCTTAATCCTTCCAGTTTTGTCACGGTTTGGTTATGGTGTGTCCCTAAGAGGTCATTGCAGGTCACCTTTAGAACAGTTTGATTATTTTGCCACCTTTAGTCTTAGAAAGCAAATTTCCTATACCCATAAACACCTGAAGAACCAGTTTCGGCAGTGTCTTCACTTGGTGAAAAAGGCACATGGAACAACTGTTTCTTATGTCGTCTGTACCCTGTACCAGTTTAAAGGAAGGTATTATCATTGCAGCAAAACGCAAGCAGCAAACTCAGCACAGTATGCTGATGTTGATGCAGAGTTTGTTAGGGGCAGACCTTCAATTTCTCTCTCTTCTTGTTCCTCTGATGACATAATGGTGAGGTGACAGTGAGGTTGGCAGCTGAGAAAATAGAGGTCTTTGTATAGGGCTTCACATATATCTGTTAGAGATGAGGTCACTAGGCAGGTGAACCCTCAAGTGGGAACAGGATGCAAGGAAGCAAATGGAGAGATCGGAAAACCTGGCCTCACTGATAAGTTGGGAAATGAGAACTCAGACCTCAGGGACAGGGCCCACAAATTCCTTGCCCAATGTTTTACATGAATGTAAGAATGCTGGTGGTGTTGGCCTTTCTTGGCATCTTGTTATCAGCAGTCTTCATCTGTTGTCCCTTAGCACAACAAAAAACTGGCTCGGTATTTAGCCTAAAATGCTTAATTTATGAGCACTCACTAATTAGCCAGAAAGTCTGACAGCTTTTTTATTTGCTTTTAAACAGCTCATGCATTTCCTAATCTCAGCAGTAGAACTGTGATGCTGAAATAACCAGACGCACAAACTGAGTCAGAAAATGGAGCCGACTTTTGCCTTTTTTTTTTTTCATAAAAAGGATGTGCTTTTAATATAGAACATGGCCAACACTGTGTAAGTATAGAAAGGGCAAGGAGGGGCACAGCCTTTGTAACTAGCTCAGACCTGCTGGTATACTTCCCAGAGCTAGTGAACGGAGCAAAGACTAGCACCTAACGTGCAAAATAAGACTGAATTCTTGAAGTAGCATTAACAGCAACAATCCAACATTTTGCTTAAACCCAGCCCCTTAGCTAAGGAGATGCAAGAGATGGAAGAGGAGGAGAAATATATCTAATCTTTAGGATTTATTTTTTAAGTTGTTTTTAGGTTTTCAGCAGATGTGACAGTTAAATATATTGCAGCTCAAGTCTTACATAATAGAGTATTAGAGAGTGATATTAAAGGGGAGAAAAAAGTTCTTATATGAAGGTGTTATATGGAAGTTTGAATCAGGATTTAGTTTCTGAAGTCCAAAGGAGATGTAGCAAATGTTTGGGATCGTGACAACATATCGGAGGTCTCGGGTGACCATGGTATAACCAGGATGAGACCAGCACGCATAGTTTAACCGTACAGGGCTTTGAAATCAGTAGCGCTGGCTGGAGCTATCCAAACAGTTGTTGTGTCAGGTGCAGCTGGGGCCGGTCACGGCAGGTTGCATGGAAAGCAGCCTATGACGTGGTGGAGGATGTGTTTTTTGCCAGTTTGGAGGAATTCCAAGATCAGCTGCCCAGCCCATGAAGCTGCTAGGGTACAGATGGTGGCTGTCGCCTTCGGTGGTCATAGCGTAGCAAATGCTAACTTGCAATGAACGGGAAGTGCTAACAAGGTATGAGGAAATGACAAGAACGTGCTTGTGTAAGGGTGGCGGAATGTGTTCTTGGGTAGTCAAACACAAAATTTTCTCTGGTAAATGAAATAAATCTGTAAAGGAAGCAATAAGTTAATCATGCTGCTACATATTAAAAAAAAAAAAAAAAAAAAGGCCAAAGGCTTGTCAAAATTAAATCAGAAAGATTACTGGAACAAAGGCCAGTTCATAGTTTGTGGAGTTCTGAACACACAGTCAGTTTTCAAAGTATAACATATAGTGGAAGAGAGAAACAAAAAAAAAAAAAAAAAAAAAAAANAACCCAAACCTTTAGGGGGTGTGTGTGTGTTTTTTTTCTTTTAATAGAATGTTAATTCCATGACAATTCTTGCTACTCCAACTGGGCTTTTATTACACTACCTATTCTAGCACTGTGCCAATCTTCTATGGCATGTGGAAAGATTGGAGTAGTTACAAAACTTCTAGCAGTTGCCTGTCTGTGTCTATTAAAGTATCTAATAAAATTGTAAACCTTGCTATGCCTGAGTTACGTTAATTCATGGCAAGATATGAGACTGATTCTATTCCAACAAGGAGTATTAAGATGCTCAGTTGTGCCTACATCCCCAACTTAATGTGGAATCAAGGATTTGCATCAGCTCCAAATCATCTAAATAACAGTGGCCTGCTCTTCAGAGTTAGTGAGTATTTACACTGGGTTTGAATTTAGCAATTCTTCTGCTGGTGCCAACTGTTCTGAAGAATTAGGCTGGTTTTATTCAAGTCTGGCAAGGTTTCCTTTATTACAAATTTCTACAAGTTCAGTATATTAAATATTTAAAAATGAAATAAAAACCAAACAAAAAATTCACCATTGGGTTAAACACTCATTTTAAACTGAAACAAATACAATTTCATGACTGGATTTTCAGCGCTATTTGGGATCACCAGACTTCAACACCTGCCGTTAAGGATGGATTTGTCAAAAATACTTCTGTGTAGGAAGGCAGTTAATGGCAGGATTTTCCAGGTTAGACTAGTTTAACGAGTTTGAAGGACTTGCAGTGACAGCATAGTGTGGCTTGATGTGACCTATCACAAAAGCCAGTGTCCTAGGTTTTTTTTGCTTTGCTTGTTTTGAAGCACCTCTTTGATTCACTTCTGCCTTCCTGGGTGGATGTTGTCAGTGACACACTTCCACAAGCAAGCTAGAAGGAAAAAAAAGGTTAATTTTTGAAATCTTTGAAAAATTTCAGGACATAAAACTTTGTTTTCATCTGCATCAGCAAGACTGCTGACACGAGCTATAATGTTTAAGTACATTTCATATAGTCTTCATTCGGAGGCTTCATGTATTTCTGTGAATACTTAGCTTTCCTTCAAAGACAAAGGGTACTGCTGCCTAAGTTTAAGTTGGCTTTGTGGAATCTTGCTTCTTTTTCCTTTTGCATTATTTATAAAGTTAGGTCTGACGATGATTTTGTAGTCAACAGTGTTTGTAGTTGATGCATGTAGATTCTGCTGGCACCATAGTTAAACAATGAATTGTATTATCTGGCACACCAAGCTCTGAAGTTTTAAATTATTCAAAAATGTTTTTGTTGTGAGCTGGCACATTCTCATTAGCATGGATCTGGTCAGCCAGGCTGAATCAGTCATTCAGGGAAAATTTGTGAACTGCCAGGCTTGTCACCTCCTGTTAACTCAGAAGAGAAACTTGGCCTGAAACAGGTCTCGACTGGGGAGCGTGTGGACAGTATTGATAGCAGATGGTACCCACTCCATTAGCCCTGAAGGAACTTGGCTACACATTGATGGGTTATGCTGAAGAGCAAAGAATGTTAGAAGAAGGTTTTGTTACTCGTTTGAATATGAAGAGATAAAAAGGAGAACTTGCTGCCTTGTACTGCTGAAGATAACAGTCCAAACTTTATAGATGTAGGCACCTGTTGCTGATTCACTGCATACAGTGCTACGGTGGAGAAAACTCATGAGCACAACTGTGCTGCATGTGCCTAATTCCTCCTTAAAATAATTTTCTGGAATTGAAAAGAATATTTAACCTTTTCTAGGTGGACATTGCTTAGTGTTTTTATTGCTTTAAATTAAAAAAAAATGCCTTTTATTCTTGTAACTTCTATCTAAAGCAAGCATTTTCTTGTTTGTTTTTGGCAAGGAAACAAGAGCTCAGTAGCCAAGTCTAACTTTCATTTATGTGAAAATTAGAGACATCACAACTAGGAAACAAACAGCAAGGCTCCTTTGCTTTGGTGGTGGCTTTCGTGATGCATAGGGATATCGACACATTTGGTATATAGGGTGAAACGTTGGTCATCTTGAACTCAAGAGGGTTTTGACAATGATTTAAGGGTAGAGGGGAAAATCAGGTCCCCAGGACCTCCAGGATTTTCAACTGAAGTGAGTCATAAGGATGACAAGAGAATGGTGTATGTGTAAGATATGTAATACTGTAGGATAGAATTATGCTTTTGCATGGTGTTTTGGTCTGCTTTGAAGGAAATGGTGGAGAAGACCAGATTTTTTTTTTAATACCTCGTCCTTTTTTTTTCCTGCTTCAGATTTCATTTGGTAAAGCTACACCTGCAAATGGCTCTGAAACTTAATGTAAGTTTGATGGCTGACTCTGACAGAGTTTGATGTTTTATCACCAAATTCAAGCATGAAATTTAATCTTTGTTTTCCTTCAGCAAATAATATTTCTGTGTTGCAGAGTTGCGGCAGCTGCCCACAAATGAATCTTGGTCTATCGTCTAGACTTTGCTTAAGCTTTACTTGAAGTTACACCGGGAGCAATTAAATGCTTTTTTCTACAGCAGTATCAGAGGCTATAGAAATATTTTTCAGGACCCTGATCAGGATCACAGGGGAGAGTGGAAGCTATGTCAAATAAGCCAAGAAGTTTTTTCGGGGTGGTCTAAATAGGTAGAAGCCAGGTTACTGATGCAAAGGTGATAGAAAGCCCACGGAAGGCAAAATGTAAGGACTTAAGTAAGGCATCAGCTTGGCTGTGTATGCATGAAAGGGGTGTGCTTTGCAATTTGCAAAGTTTGGAAACTAGGCTTGAATTTCTCACCCATGAAACTTGGTTCTGTTGTTTACCTTTCATTGGTTATAATACTGTAAATGAACAGAACGGTACCAAAGAAACAAATAACTTAGTGGTCACATACTTCTCTTTACATTTGGTATAGCCCAACAATATCCTAGGCTGTGACTAGTTTCTTGTGCCAATGAGCAACTATATATATATATAAATATTAAAAAAAATAGTATTCAGATTATTTTGCTGATCAGTAATACCTCAGATGTTTCTTTTGTTATACCCAGAATAGAGAACAGTCATCACTTCTCAGACACTGCAAGTGGTTGCTAGAAAGTATGTCAAACGGCAATCTTCCTGAGTTGAAAGAAAAATAAAAAGTAAAATTCCATAATGGTGATTTGGCAGTCTGAGATAACCTCAAATCTGAGCTGCCAAACCAAAGTGGGATTTTAATAGGAAGAAAAAAATTCAAAGCAAAATATCAGCAGAAAGCTTATATCAGGTGTCCACACCAGAAAATGTGGTATTGCTGATCATAACCAGATTTGAAAGTAGTAAACTATTGCTATCCTGAAAGACAATATTCATAAATAGGATAGCATCAATATTGGTTCAGTCAGTCCAGCTTAATATAATGGTGCATGTATTTAAAGCCACAGATTTGTGTTACATGGCACTGTTAAATATCAGACTGACGTGGTCTGTCTGTCTCATAATGATTTTTATACAGAACCCCGTAGCAACTGATCACCTATTATAGCTCCACTGCCATGAAATTAAATTAATGCTGCCAGATGAACAGGCAAACAACTTCAGAAAAAAATATCATATGGCCTTGGGTTTTTTTTATCACCCCACTTTTTGTCCTACTTCTAAGGTCTAGGAGGAGAGGTGCTAGGTCAAGGCAGAAAACAACTGTTCAGCTAATAGGTGGTCTGAGTAGTGTTCTTGATGTGTTTCAGGGGAGCATTTTTAAGTGTTTTTCTAGAATATCTCAGTAACTTCATGTGCAGTAAACACTGATAGCTGTTCTGCAACTCTGTAAAATGCTTCTATAGCAGAAGAACGTAACTCTACTAAACACTATGTGAAATGGAAGTCTTTGGAAGACTTTTTTTCCTCTTTTTTTTTTTTTTTTTTTTAACAAATATGGATTTTGAAGTGACCTGATAGCACACACTTACCTATAATGATGAGTGACTAGTTCTTTGGGGCCAAAAAGCCATGTTCAAGATTTGGTCCAAGGGGTTTTAAATCAAATCCTGTAAGATGTTATGAGTTCAATGGATGTATTTGTCTTATTGTACATATGGTTACTGGTAACACCTAGTGCTGCTTATTTCAGAGAAACGTGAAATTTATAAGACAGGTTTGTGAGTAGTCATAGAGGATAAGGGTTAGGCTAAAAACCAATATTGTGGTTGAACTACAAGTACTTAGCAAAGGAGGTATGTTATCATTATGAAAACGTCATGGATGGCTAAATCTTTATTGGATATGTGAGTATATAATTCAGAAGGCTCCTCTGACCCTTAGTTTGGTTGTAGACCATTTTGTTATATTAAGCATAAATATATTGGAGATATGGAGAGAATAAAGAAGAGAACACTTTTTGTTACATAAAATAACATGACTTTTTCATTTAAGCATCAATCATTTTCAGTGCATTAACTACACTTTATCAGATCATTTGACCTTTGCTGTCAAGGGAGTAAATGTAATTTTACTTCTCCATAATGAAAATAACATCAGGAAATATATGCAAGAATGCTTGCTTAATTTCCTGTATTCTTTCTCTGGAAAATTATGAACTGTTGTCTCAGTCCTATGAAATGTATTTTGCTTGGTCTTGACTTTAAAATATGAACACATTTGTTTTTACTTCAGGATAAAACAAATTAAGTTGGTACTAAATGAGGTAATCAAATTTGTATCTTTGACTATTCAATAAGTGGAGTTAAACTGCTTAGTCTTATGTGGTAAGTATTTCTAGATTTAGATAAATGTGTGTCTGTATAGGCATTTTATCTTTAACACAATGTGAGCAAGATAAACTCATGCTAAGTAATGGTAAGTTAGTTGAAGTGACAATTCTGCGTTCTAGCACAAAGTTTCTGTACATGTATAGGAATATATTTGAAAGAATCAGAGAGCTATCTGAGAGAATATGAGCTCATCCATCTTGACTTGGGGCAATTGAGAGAATCCTAAAGTAAAGATTTAATTAAAATGAAAGGGGAGAATCCTAAAACATAGGTGTTTCAGGCTGTTTGCAGAAGTGAGGTGAGTGTCCTGGTTTTAGCCTTTAAAAGGGGGGGGAGGGGGTGAGCAAGTGGCCGTGTGGTTCTAGTTGCCGGCTGGGGTTAAACCACGACAGGTGGGAAATCTGGAAAAGGAGATACTTTTGGAAGAGACACGCAGAAAATACTAAAAATAGCTAATGATAATGAGAAGCAAACATGCTATGAAGTCCTGATGTTATATGGACCACCAAGAGTGGAAACAATTAAGATGAGCCACCCCACCTCTCCTCCCAAAACACCCTCTTAGAGAATGGCTCTTGTGCTACCAGGTGATTACCAGGGAAGGCAAAATGTCTGTTCACTAAACATGTTACAGATGTATACTGGGCAGCTTCTGGTGCTAGCTGGTAAATGAGAAGAAGTGAAAGAAGAACACTTTAGATGTTGAGAGAAAGTTTTACTGTGAAGTAAAAAAAATATGTTGTAAATACGACATGTTCATCGTGGTGATTTAGTATTAGTTGGCAAATATATGATGTAGAGAAGACTAACAACTGCTTAATGGACAAATGTAAGATATCCGACAGAGCATATGACTAAGAACGATGTAAGAAAATGGAAAATGTAGGATGAACAATTAATATTCTGTGAAATGCATCAAGTGATTGAATAATCTCAAGGAAAATCATAGAAGTGTTACTAATTGTGGTGGGTTAGCCTTATCTAGCTGTGAAATGCCCACCTAGCCACTCTCTCTCTCACTCCTCAGTGGGACAGGGGGAAAATAGGAAGAAAACAGAATTGAGAAAACTTGTGGGTCAAGATAAAGACAGGGAGATTGCTTATAAATTACTGTTGTGGGCAAAACACGACTTGACTTAGGGAAAATTAACTTGCTGCCAATTAAAAGTGATTTGGGTAGTAAGAAACACATAAATGTTAATCTTCCCTGTCTGCCCCCCCCCCAGTTCAGCTTTACTCCGTGCTCCTTGACCTGCCCCAGGTGGCACAGGTGGAATTTGGGAGGGGTGTAGTCAGTGCACAGCAGTTCCTCTGTCCTGCTCCTTCCCTCACACTTTTCCCATGCTCCAGCACAGGTCCTCTCCGTGGGCTACCATCCCTTCAGGAAATATCCACAGGGTCTGGCATGGAATCTTCCATGGGCTGCAGTGTGACAGTGTGAATATCTGCCCTGATGCCCTGGAGCATCTCCTCCTCCTTTTTACTTTGGCTGTGGTGTTGCCCCTGCTGTTTTTCACATTTTTATTATTTTTAATCCTCCTCTACCTGCATGGCACTTTCTGCCTCTTTCTCAGAGGTGCCATCAGCTCTGCTGGGGAGCTCAGCTGTGCCCTGTTGTGGGCCTGTTGGTGTTCACTAGACCCAGATGTGTCTGGCACAGGGCAGCCCCTGGCCTCTTCTCACAAAGCGCTCCCCCCCCCGCCTTCCCGCAGCCTCCCACTGCCAAACCCCTGGGCACCTGCACTCAATACTATGTCATTCACTTAGAAACTGTCTTCTGAAAAACTGGAAGGAAATATGCAGTAGGGAATAAAGCTGTTTGTCTTTGGTACTTTTTTTGGTATTGTTAGTGTACACCCATTTTGTGGATTAAGTCGTGGAGGGGAAGTGTGTTTTGTGTCAGAGCGGAGAGAGTTTTTTGTTATCGTAGATGTATTATAAAGTAAATGGTTCTGCCATTGTATTAGTCTTTGCTTTACTGTTTTACAAATGACAGAAGTATTCATAACTCAAGTGTTTCACCTTAAGCAAGTTACATGATCTTATAGTCCCTCATGCATGAACTGACAAGAGTGAAAACATTGACTTGCAGGCACTCACCGTTTTGTTCTGCTTCTTTATTTTGTGGTATTTCCTCAAGACTCTTTCTAACACTCGAGATGCTCTGCACAAAACTTTTAAGAACTATTAATGTCATTGGAAGGATCACTCAGTTTCCATTTAAGCTGCACTTTGTAGACAAGTCTTCAGTGCAAAATGATTGCTTAAGTGGCAGTACGTTTCTGAAAACGCTCTGTTTTATGGATTTCGTTTTGCTTTTCTGTAGATACCGAGCAAGAGGCAATGTGTAGCTGGTCTGGTTTTGGAAGATACAGGAAGTGTTTATTTCTGTCCTGATCTCCTCTTACTCCAGTAGGGTAAACAATCTTTATAGACCGGGAACTTTCCAGGTAGGAACATCCCCAGGCAGGCTGGTGAACTTTCTACTACTCACTTTTGCTTCTTTGTGCCAATAAACTAAGAGGTTACAACAGAGCATGTGCTCAGCCAGCTTTCCTGAGCCACATCACACAAGAGACCTGCATGTCCTCTGTCGACATCTGTACATTTGTATATCTCCATGGAAAAAAAGAGAATGACAGGAATTACATGGTGGTAGAGATACAAAAAGCTTTATTAACAAGCCTTTATTTTCCACAGTCTTCAGCAGTAGGACCAGTTGTACCTTGAGTACCCCAGACCCCTGAGCTACAAGACAGGGATGGGGAGTAGAATGAAGCCCCTGTAATCCAAGGGGAAGTGGTGAGGGACCTGCTTCAGCACCTGGAGGTACACAAATCTATGGGGCCGGATGGGATCCACCCGAGGGTACTGAGGGAGCTGGCGGGAGTGCTTACCAGGCCACTTTGCATCATTTATGAGCAGTCCTGGCTGACCGGGGAGGTCCCAGCTGACTGGACGTTGGCAAATGTGACACCCATCCACAAGAAGGGCCAGAAGGAGGACCTGGGGAACTATAGGTCAGTCAGTCCGATCTCAGTGCCTGGGAAGGTGATGGAACAGATCATCCTCAGTGCCATTACACGGCACATGCAGGAGAACAGGGTGATCAGGTCCAGCCAACATGGGTTTGTGAAAGGCAGGTCATGCCTGCCAAACCTAATCTCCTTCTATGATAAGGTGACCCCCTTAGTGGATGAGGGAAAAGCTGTGGATGTCATCTACCTGGACTTTAGCAAAGCTTTTGACACCGTTTCCCACAGCATTCTCCTGAAGAAACTGGCTGTTCATGGCCTGGACAGGTATACTCTTTGCTGGGTAAAAAACTGGCTGGATGGCCGTGCCCAGAGAGTGGTGGTAAACGGAGTTAAATCCAGTTGGTGTCCGGTCACAAGTGGTGTTTGCAACAGTTTGCAACCATTTCCCTCTTCTGCTGTGGTGGCAGATAAGTCAGGCAGAGAAAACGTTGCTTCTTTTTGTAATCCTGCAGAAGCAGTTACTGTGAAATGTGGATGTAGCAGAGGGCAGTGTTCTATCAGGAGAGTATCTGTGTGTGGCTGGGGCTTTATGCTCCCTGTTTTCAGGATTTCTTTAGACCTAAGGGTTTTTCCCACAGAGGTACAACAGGTTCAGGAAATCGAGTCTTTGATGTTTGTCTCTGCCTCGATGGGCTTCCTAGTAGATGGTACACGGTATGTACTCCATAGTCAACATAGGGTTGGTAGCTCCCAGGACCAAGCGGTGAACTAATAATAAATCTGTGCCGTCTGTTGTCAAATGTACTTTGAGAAGGGATTACTGGATGGGAAAGATGACTGTACCAATTTCCCCTCCCCTTTCCTCTGCAATTTCTGCTCTGATTAGATAGCCATGGCTGTCCTTGTTGTGGTACACACAATCCAAATTAAGTCAAGAGGACAAACGTATTGGTAAAATAGAGCTTAATAATTGAGAGCCAGAAACAGAAATGATAACAGGGTTACATTGACCATACTTGTGACACTCTAATTTTACTGATTTTTAGAGTCAAAACCAAGGCATGAAAATGGTGCTGTCATTCAGTGAGAATGGTGGGGGGTGGGGAAGGAACTGAAGAAGTGCATTGCAACTAGATTGACAAAAACAAGCTAATGAGTTACAGCTGTATTTAAAAGAAAATCTTTCAGGTTTTGAAAATTAGCTAGTGATGGATGAATGGAGGCTGTGGCAATTGATATAGCAGCGGTGCCAAGTGAAACACATTTGTTACCAACAGGGAATAAAATATATGCTACTGAAACCCTTTAGCACAGCTTGGAACTTAATATAAATAAAGTATATTTTAAAATTATGCCAACAGTCATTCCCAAGAAACAATTTCACTCTCTTTGATTCTTTTTTCCCCCCTCCCTTCTTCAGCAATTTGTGCATACACACATGTTCCTGTATTATGTTTTAATAAAGAATTATGGTCAAATTTAATAACTCTTACATGCAGGCTGAGGATGCACTGCGTTTGGGGATATGCATTAGGTATCCATTAAGCCTTCAGACACACTCTCAAAGTGTTAAAATGTCACCATCCAGTTGGTTGTGGATTATCAATAATAGTCCTAATAATTTTTTTGTGCTGTAGAAGTGTCTGGAAACTCTAGTAATAGGCTAGCAGCACTCCGTCAGGCATGGTGTGAACAAGGCACAAGAAGATGGTAGTTGTCCTAGAGAGCTCACAACATAAGTTTCAGCTCTGTTGTGTTCTTTTTGTTAGACTTTGCCTTTTTAACAGAGAGACATCTTTTTGTGACATTTTGCAGAAGTCTTCTCCCCTCCTTCGCCTCCCCCAGTCAGAACAGGATTAAAAGCGAGTAAATAATCTAGTGCTGTCAGATCTTGTATTTCACCACCGTGGCACCTAAATTTGAATTTAACTCCTGGTTGGTGTACTGTGATTTGAAAAGATGGATATAGCAGGCTGAAACCAATTAAGGAACATGCTCAGTCTCCAGGGCTTTGGAGAGGGAGGAATAGGAGACAGGAAGGAAGAGAAAGTCTTTTTTATTCTGTACTACTTGCTTGTTCTTTTCATAGACAAAATATCTACCTAATGGAAGTAGTAAAATAACTTAAATCTGACTTCAGCTCTTTAATAATAGATTGAATTATTAAAGTGTTATGAGACATGTAGTCCAGTATTTCCAGTGAAAATGTAAAAATCAGGACCAAAACAATAGCAATGATTATGGCAGTTTTAGAAGCTTTTAAAATCTTATCCCATGATTGGATTCTGTGAGCCCAGCAGCTGTGAATTGTCTGTTGCTAAACATATGTTGAATTTGAATGGATCGATAAAGCTCATGATTGAGTGCTGCACATCTCTATCAGCCAGCAAGTAAAGTTTCATGTGGAATGCTGTCAACAGTCACTGTCTACTGAAGGCTATTAAAATGGTACCAACGTATTTTCTCAGACAAATCCCTTGGCAATATGAATGTGTCTCATGCCCAGCAGACATTTAAAACAAATCGCTAATAGATAGATTGGAACCTTTCAAGAGGTATGACTGAGCCTAGTCTGCAATAAAGCTTTATATTACTTAGACTTTGTTTTTACTTTGAAGAGGCTTATTTTCTGATTAGGGCTTTGGTTTGCTCATTTATGTCTGTGAGAGGAGCACATAGGGTAGGGATTGCTATAATAATAAAAATTAATCTCATTTTTTCTGGAATTTACTTAGCAAGAAAATATAAGGTAATATCTGTAATATCCTTTTTTTTTAAAAAAAAAAACCCAAAAAACAAAAGGAACATGTCAAATGACTGTGTGAACACAGAACTGGATATTGTGTTGGCTCCAGATCATGGGAACGCTGCAGGCCTAACACATTCAGCATTATTCAAGCTGTCTAATGGAAGTGAGTTTGAAAGTTACATACAAAATTAAAAATGAGATCTCAGTTATTGGAGGGGATACAGAGAATGATGTTGAGTGCCACTAGTGTGATTAAACAAATGTCTCTCTCTTAAGGTTTATATGAACTTACAGAGCTGTAAGTATTTGGATGGACGTGACTGAGAACACTCTTGGGAGGACAGAAGTATCTAAGAACTTGGAGAAGTTCCATTTGAGATGTTATTTCTATTACTCTAATAGTAAAAATGTAAAGGGTGGGAGGGTGCTTTCAACCAGATGCCAGCTTAGATGGTTGCAAGCTCTTAATAGTGCTTGCATGTCAGCAGTTCTTTGAACACGTTATACGTAAAACTTGGTGGGGGATGGGGTGGAAGGATGAGCTACAGGGAAGTACAGATTTATAACTATATTCTACCAGCGTTCATCCTTCATGGTAATAGTTATATGTATCTGCTGCGGTGTTGATATAACGGAGCCAGTTCACAAAATGAACAATAGATGCTTCACCTGGAAAAGTTAGAGGGGAAAGAGGAATAAAACATCAGTTAATTCAATGTCTTAAGAAAAATGAAGACTAGTTTATAGTGCTTGGGAAAGCAGAGCAAGATGTGTTTTCTACTACCTCCTAGTCCTTCTGCTGTGGCCTTTTTGTGGAGGAGAGAATTTTAGAAGCTTTCAGCACTTTGGAACAGGGAGTAGGTACTCAATCCACCAAAAATAAGAAATCAGGTAATTGGAAGAATAGTACTGAGTGGTGACTCATAGCAGTTGAAACCAATTCTGACGTTCTTTTTCACTCTGAAGCCAGTTTTTATAGAGTGGTTTTAATCCAGCATATGAGCCAATTCATATAGACAGGTTTGGAACTACAGATGCAGAAAAGAAGCAGAAAATGTCAGGAGTTTAAACTTTTATAAAGGTTGACAAGACAAAGAAGAGAGAGCAGTTGATAAGGGCAGCAATCTTGAAAGGCAACCTTTTAAGCAAAGATTTCCTGAAGATAGTCCAGAGATAAAAAACTGATTTTTAGAAAAAAAAAATAATCATATAATGAATAAATCTCTCTAAAAAGAAAGAAATGGCTATTTTTACATGCATGTAAGAGCAAGTAAACATTTGCACTTTAATATTTTCATGTTCAGTTTGAGTGATTCTGCATAAAGACACTACAATTGCATTAGCATTTCAAGGGTTCAGATTTCTAAATGTCATTTTCCTTTACAAAGCAAGGAAGTACACACAAGGACTTCTTTTGTTATTTGCTGCTTTTAGTTAGAAGGCTGTAAGATATATCTCCTTACATTACCTGTAAGTACCATTCAAGATTAAATAAAACTAAAAAAGAAAATGGATAAATTACTTATATAAAGTATATTTCATTGTCAACCTTTATCCCAACCGGGTCAGAGTGGTCAGTTAACCTTTACTTTTGCTTAGTATTCTTCTGTGAGAACTTAGTCACTGACCTCATAGGAAATGAAATACTGAACTCTTGGACTGACTGCAGTATTTCATGATTCCATGTTCTCACTCTCGCAGTGTATGGATTCTCCATTAAAGTCTTCAGGTAACCTTTTTTAAATTAATCATTAAGTTGTGGAATTCCAAACTCAGAGCTGTTACACTTCTGCCTATATCCATGGAGATATTACTGGTGGCCTCTCTAGATTTAAAACCAAAATAAAATAAAATAAAAATATTTGTGAGTGTTAGGTAAGCAAATAGCAGGTGGCATAGTTATTTCTCCAGCAGTTCCAGAGATTTTCTGTCCAGTACTTCTGGAATTCTAACAGATTTTGACCTTTTTTTTTCTTTTTTTCTTGGTTCTTCAGGGCTATATTCCTTCTGATGAACTGCTAACAATGAAAAGGTATTTTGGAGACATTTGCATACGGCCATTAGATTGGCTTTGGGACTCTTGTTGTAGGTTATGCTTTCTGACAACAGTTATTATGCTTTAAAAATGGCAGAGACCCTGACCTTGTCCTAGGCCATGAAACCTTTTAGTGTGCTATCACCCTGTGACCTAGAGCTCCCTTAAGGCTAACAGGTGCTCTGCTCACCCTCTATACTGAAAAAGATGCCTAAGAAGTAATTGTGAACAAAAATTTATCAGGCCTGATTCTGAAGCCGGTTGTGCTGAAATACAGCAGATGTGGAGTATGGTTCCCCCTGCAAATTTAGTGCCCAGGGATTTCAGATTTTGGAACTAAGTGTCCTCCTGTTCACCAACACACATGACACGAATTCTGCAGTTAATTGCACAGTTATCTGTCGGTTAGATGTTAACTTTTGGTGTATAGGAAAAGTCAGCGCTTTACTAGGCTATTCAGGGCTTTATCTCTGAAGTGTGCCATCCCTTTGCAGATTAGAGAGGTTATGAAAGCGAATAGGGTGGTCGCGCCAACAACATTTCAATTAACAGTAAATGTTGGCAATGCCCTGGCAAGAAGTTACTGACAGCTCTTTGTGTTGTGAACTTGTGAGCAACAATATATATAAGTTTGCCTGTGTTGTGTCAGAATAGAGGCTGGTAATTCATAATGCTGAGTTGTTTGATTTTTGGCACGGCAAATGTTTTTGGGCTGACAGAGCGAATTCCTAATGCACTCAAAACAATAAGAGACAATTGTCTCACTCAAGAAGAACTCGAAAAAGAATGCTTAATTTTCTAACAATTTCATCTTGCTAATTGTCTCTTCTGAAACATCTCCCTTGGAAGTCAAGTTTTTGCAAGTGATGCTGGGATGCTACAGGCAGAGCTCACTAGCTGGGACTTAAAGTTCAGTGTAACAGGGAGTTATGAAAGACATCTTTGTTTTGCAGGTGGAATGTATTTTAATTATGTACACTTTTATTCCAAGAAGCTTAATTTGTATTCCTGCAGTACAAATCAAAAAAGGTTCCACGTAATTCCCATTTACAGTAAAGAGGATTAGAAGTTGAAAAGATATCTGGTATCTGCAGGTAATAAAGCTAACTATTTGGGGCCTGAGGGTTTTTTTGTTTGAGCAATTACTCATTTGGCCTAGCCTGGGAAAACCATTAATCATAATGACCAATTTAAAGTGCTCCCTTTCCTTTATGGTCCGGACCACAGAGGTCATCACCTAGTCATTCAGGTCAATGGAAAGGTCACACGTCTCCTCCTGCTTGACTACTGGCCCAGTGTGTCAGTTGACATTGGATTAACAAACGGCCACTCTTCTAATTATAGGAAATGTGGCAAGCTTGTACCGATGGACAAGGTTCAGACTTAAAGGAAAATATAGGTGGTGGCTGGGCCTGCAGTTAAAAGCTGAAAGAACAATGTAAGCCAAATGAGTTTCACTGTCACCTGAATGAACCTAGAGTTCTCTAAAGGATGCATTGTTTGGCAGTCGCTTCATCTTTGGTACAAATATGATGCAGAGAGAAAACTCCCATAACAGTTCAGATTGCATATAGTTGGGTTTTTTTAGTTTGTTTTGAGACTCTGACCCCTTGAAGATGTAAGTATAATCATTTAAAAACTTTGCAAAATCATGCCATTAACAATACTTGGTTTTACACATACATGCATGCCGTGTATATGATCAAATGCGGTGCATTCATCTTGATATCTTTATAGCAATCTTTGATTTCAGTAATAGACCTTAAAAGAGGATATTAGTCATACAGTATTGATGAATATGCAAAGAATAAATAATATATTATAAGCATGATTTGAAAGAAAAAATTTAAATACCATTTGTTTATGAACTTGTATTTGAGATGCATAACTTCACGTTGGTGTTGTTTAAGCTCCTGACTGATAGAAACACATGGTGGGAGGAAAAAGAAGCTCAAGCTTTTGAGTCATCTTCCCAGGGTTGATTAGATGATCCCTAATTCCCTGTATCATATGCGTGCCTATCATCATGTTCTAGGAATTTAGCTTTCCAACAAATATTCATAGTTTCTGGGGTCAAATCCTGAGCAAAGTCAGGTAGGAGCTTAAAACCACAGTGTTAGAAATGTGCTCTAAACTGTATCTTACTGCCTTGTGTAAAGCGTGCTGTGGTGGCTGCGGAGAGGAGGAGGGAGTTGTTTAAAATGTAGTAGAAGGGCTGTCAACATGTGGGTGGACAGCACAAATTCTGCCACGGACTGCCAGTCTCCCAGTCACATGGTCAGTCCCAGACACGACTCACTTAGGACCTGAAGTGAGGGCTGGCCACGTGCTCTCAGCGCTAAAGCACCATATGCTGCTGATTCTGATCCTGCAACTCCACTATTGCGTGCAGCTCTGTTTTCACTTGGCTTGTCCTTCTATTCCCTTTACAGCAGCTGGCTGATAGTTAAGACTGAATTGCAGTTTAACTTATTATACACATTGGGGAGCTAATACAGTATCTTGTCACCTGTAAATTGCCTCAGCATGATGCAAGTTGTCATTTCAAATGTGAATTTTCCTGCCAGAAAGGAGCTGTGTGGATTAAGCTTTCTTTCATTACCTTGAGAAACTTATAAAACCTTTTTTCTGTCATCTACTTTGCCAGCCTCTGCAAGGCAGAAAAACGTTTTGCAGGAAAATAGGCTGCAGACAATGTGTGATATTGGGTGCTTTGAAGAATAAAAATAGATTTGCCAAGGTGTACGTATGCATATGTATATTTGCGTGTCTATATACTTTTATGTGTTTTTTGAATCGGTCAGCGTATTTTTGTCTTTTAATAACCTTGCAAGCTTACTTTTGAATTACAATCTACCTCTTCTTTCTGATATAAGCATTTAAAGATACTTGTACAATTCAGGGCTATACTAGCTGGCCTCACTGGCTTTCACTTCACATCTGTTTGTGACTCTGACAGGAACAAATTAGTACTATTTTTACTCCTGTGAAACCAGCACAAGTGAGAAGGACAGTGTAATGAGTGTGTGAAAGTGATTTGTGCGTGGTCTTGTGATGCAAGTTTTATGCAGATAGGTTAGACCCAGGCTCTTATCCAATATCTAGCAATTTTTAATTTGTGCTTTACCAAAAAGCTAATGATTTTGCACAATGAATACAAGTTTCTCCCACTACAGAAGAAATAAATTCTGGAAGGGCTGGAGATTAACCCTCTTTAGAGGCCATAATCTGACTCAAGGTGTAGAGCAGGCTTTGAAGTTATGTTCAAATGGGACAGAATACAGATCAATACTGGGATTTTTTTCCGATCCCAGTATAAATCTTGTGATTTAGGGCAGCCATTAGCATTCATGGGATGCTGTAAATATAAAGGGTGTTTATAGAATCAAGGGGAATGAGCCTTCAGTTTTTTTCACAGGCTAATTGCTTTGTGGTTAATGGCTAACTTAAAACTTTCCCTCTGAATAATCCCATAATTTCCTTTTGCAGGTGTGTACCTGTCAAGATTCCAAGTCTACTTAGATCTGAGTTGCTGCTATTTTGGTATTTTCCATAGGAAGTCATGAAATAGTTCTAGTAGTACTTTTCCATCCCCAAAATATCCAAATTCAATGACTACTATTTTTTTCTGTGCACAATATATTGTGCATTATGTAACGTATAAAAAATTTTTATAACAAGTGAAATTGGTCTTATTTCTCAAACACCTGGAGTGCATGAGTTGTTCTCTGCATGTGGAAGGTCTGTGTGTTTTGTTTTTCTTTTTTCTTTGGGCTCTGTTTTGTGATCTTTAGTTGTACAGCTTTCCCTCCTAACAGTCTGCTGCTTACAGCTTCTCCTCTGCTGCTGTTTTTCTTGTAGATTGTTCTCAGGCCTGCCTGACCGCATTCACTGCCGAGCAGCTTCTGTAGTACTTCAATGTCTATTTAGAAGTTTCCTGCTTGTAACATTTGCACCCATTCAGAAACATTTTACTTGCAAAGACCCTAAGTTCATTAGACCTGTAACTCTACAGTCTAAGATTGTCTGTAGTTTTCTTACTCCTGAATAGGTGCTGTGTTCACAAAAGCCCTTTCACATCTACATTCTTATGGACTCAAAATCAGACTTGAAGTCTCCTGGCCTTAGCTTTGTTCTGGCCATGGAACTACCTAAGTTAGAGTGCAATCAGAACGTTTTACATAACGCTTAGGTTATACCTAGGCTGCATGAGAGATGGCCAAGCTAGTTTAAAATCTAGCAGCACAGGGATCTGTGCTGGGATGCTGTGCTGCTTCAGTCATAAATAAATAAATATACCCTCGATATTTAGTTCTTCACCAGTAGTGCAAAGCTATTTGTATTTCCTTCTCTTCCCTCTATTCTCTTCTCGTTTTCCTCTTCTCCCTCCTTCTCCAGTAAACAGAGGCATCTTACATGGTGTGGCTGCCATGTTTCTTTTACTGCAGAAACAGTGAGAACAGGACTGCAGCTCCAGGACTTCTTAAATGTTACCATCTCTTCCAGTCTCTGTTATGTCTCTCAAGCTGTTTCTCTGCTGTCCAGGTCAACTTGTTCCTAGCTCTTAAGAGTAGTAGTCTTTTTTTGGTTCTGCATATTTCATGGTAACCATCTGCTAATACATATTATCAGATCCCGTGTCCTCCAACTGCTTGGAACTGCTGAACGTACCTCAATTGTGCTTAAATACCTTCTTCTGTAGTGTAACTCACGCTGCAAGGAAATTGTAAACCCCATTCTGTTTTAGGCACAGACCCTTTAAGACTTGTACATTCTTATTACATGTACAAGAGACAGCTAGGAGGTCAAGATAATAGCTATTTACCAATACGCTTTTACAATATAATGCGATCAAGAGTGTGTGCACAATTAAATCCACAAGTTAAAAAGAACAAAGTTCCTAGATAAGCCTGCATTTCCTTGAAATGAGGGCCATTTGTCAAAATGGAGATCTTTGAGATTAGAATGCAATTAAAAAGTGCAAGTTAAGTTTTTTAAGTGTGGACTTGTAATTGGATATACAGTCTTCCACTCCTGGGTCACCAGTTCAAATCTATCCCAGGTCAGTAGTCACTGAATCCTGGTCCCATCTAACAGCTGGTGGTTTATGTGAAATGAGTAGCCTGTCTTACTTCAGTTTGTAGTGAACAGGTGTCCACACTGCAAAAAAGCTACTACTACAATTGTTAGCTTAGCTGGCAGTCTTTGTATGGGAGCAAAAATCTGGGTTGCTGCAGAATTTAACTCCTCTGCAGCAATTTAAAAGGTTTTTTCCAAACCAGCACTGATTTTTATTTGTGGGCAAGATGATAAGGTTTGTAATTCTTATATGCTCTTCTTAAACTGCAAATAAGGGGAGTTAGAACATTTAATATGGTGGCCAAGATGACTGAGTCAGAATATCTAAATTACCTCTGTGAAAAGGAAACAGAAAGAAGACAGCCTAATCTGAGTATCTAAAGATCAGAAAGCAGCCGTTATCAATGTATGGATTTTTTATGCTGTACAACATTGCTATTTAAAATTTTAAAAAGCCAATGAATTAAAAAAAAAAAAATAGATCAAAGAAGTCCCTTGACATTGTCTCCTGTTCTGTATTGTAGTTCTAGTCTGATATTGTCTCCCACATCACTTTTCACAATCCCTGTCTTCCATGAGAGTGATGCTACCGTGGTATTTGAGCATACTGAAAAGGAAGTACAGAACATTAAAAACGGATATTTTCAACAGATATACACCCCCCTACAGGTGAGAGAGTCTTTGATAGATGAGAATCTGAAATATTAAAAATGAAAATCCTTAGTCATAGAGATGGATCACGAAATAGTTTTGTTGTAGCCACCCCCCTCAACTCAGCAATGTGATATATGGCCTGTGAATTTTTTGAGAAGCTTCTTTTCCCATAGAGCTCCCATTAGAGTGAGGAACCTCTTCTCTTTCTGCCCCTATCATTTTGTCCTGCTGTGACAAATGTGAGATTGGGTGCTCGTCGGAGAGCACACGGTGGTGCTGCTCAAAGGGGTTGACAGGACCTGTGGGTTCCCAGGCAATGTGGCCCAGTTGAGCAAGGCAACGTGCCCCTCCAGCCAGAGCCATCACAGGGTTCCAGCAGCCATGGCCCAGCGCTGCCCTGCCCCGAACACACGGCCATGGTCATCCGCACACCAGAGCTGGTGTGCTGAAGAAAAGGAAAAATGTCATGAGGACATGCAGTGAAAGGTGGCCTCACAAGGGCACAATGTTACACAGTTTTTCTTCAGCCTAACAGGTGGCTTGTCAACATAACTGTAATTTTATATAGAGGTATTCAGAAGCTTTAGAGACATAGACTATGGCATTTCAATTATGTCCATGCCTTTGATACTGGCGCTACAGTGTTGGGAATGGTATGGCACTATTTAAACTCGGTGTATGTCAGTGTTGGCTACATGGTTGTGTGCCTGATGCCAGCTCAATACTTTCTTGTGTCAATGACTGCTCATGCTGTGCATGTAAAAGGCAGCTGGAGTAGTAAAGCTTGAGTTTCGCAGATTTGTTGATAATACGGATGAACACTGTGCTACAAACATCGCAGTAAAAAAGCCTCTTGCTAATGCATGATGTTCTGTCGGCTGAACATGAGAGTTTAATGAGTAGAGAGATAATCGCACATGGTTTAAAGTGTCACCTTTGTTAATGGTTCTGGTCCATGCAGATTATATGTGTGTGTATTCTATTTTTGTTGTCTCTCAAGATGGGCTATATTACATTCTCTGCAACCTTTAGGAAGATACAAGGACACTTTTTCGATTTGAAGAGTGGCTTAAGGATTATTTCATGCCCCTGGATGGAAACAAACCAACTCGCTCAAAATCCTTGATTTCTTCAAATTCATAAAGGATACTCTTTTTTTATAAGTTTTGTATTCTGACAGATGGTTTCTTTCTCATCTCATTTAGATGAGTACCTCTACTGACTTTCTTGTTTAGTATCAGTATACGTGAAGGAACAGCATGATCACAAATCCGTACTCTTACTTCTTCCATGTTTTTATTCCTGTGATAAAACCAAGGGTTCTTAATGTGTCTAAAGTCTGCTTACATCTCCATAAAAGGAATTGATCAGCAACGAGCTTGATATTGCTTCCTTTAAGGCTGAACAGAGTTTTTTGCTGTTGATGTCAGAGGCACTTGATACAGACTACGTTGCTGTGCCTTTTTTATGAAGAAGAAGCTGAGATTTATATTCATTACACCCTCTACCCATCAACCTGAAATAAAGTCATGTTCATTTCTGATTGCCATCAGTAGGTGAAAATGGAAGAGAAACAACCACTGACAACTACTCTATGGCAAGAATAGTTACTCGCCTGTTTTAGGCTAATAATTTTCATTTAAATCTGCAATGTGAATTGCCTTGGGTGAAGTTCCCCCAATGACATTAATTTCCCTTAAATTTTTGTCTGCTCTCAAAGAGATCTTGTACCCTTAAAATCACATTGCAGAGGAGATGACCTTCTATAGTAACATCTAACTGTAACAATGTTAGATTGTTAATTTATAGTCACTGAAATAATAAGTAATAAATTCTAATGCTTAGTCTTTATTTCATTGGCTCTCAAATTTTGCTTTGTGGGTTGCTGATGGTCTACTGTGTACTCTGTAGCTATTTCTCCCCTTTTCACTTGCAGCTGCTTCTTTTGATGCCTCGGCAGCTGTAAGAAAAAGAGCAATTGCTTAGATCTTCCACAGTGTTGCTTGCAGCACTAAGAGTAGGGTTGTGGCTCGAGAAACACCATCGCTTTGAAATGGAATAAACCCCAAACACCTACTTGTTATCAAGTCTGGAGTTTCAGAGAGGAGGAAAAAAAAATGGGCTTTCTGTGGATATACTAAAAGCAGAACAGATGCAGGAAGAAGAGCAGTGTGAGGGTACATGAATATAGTCAGAAAAGTCAATCATCCCCACTGATTAAGACACTAGGAACAACACGATGGTTGTTTCTGTCTGTTTAAAGCAGCCTATTAAGGACCAGGGACACCAAGGGGGAAGATAAATGAGCACTTTAAGCCTGTGCAGTGGAGCAGTGCTCAGTGCTGTCCTCTTCACCTCTTCGTTATGCAGCTGCTCAGCAGGGCAAAGAGGAGGATGCTGAAGTTGTGCCCCTGACAGCAGATATTTTCTTCCTGCTGTGCAGAGTGGCCTGAGTGCCCAAAAACAAGAACCAGAACTGCTCAGCAGGAGAATCGAGACACACAGGCTAAAAGACAGATACTCTTATTGACCCTCATGATACATGCCAGGGTGGTGATAAGTTCTAGGTAACCCATTTCTTTTCACATGGGTGTGTGGGAGACCTTGTCTATTGTTTGCAGTACAACAAGTAGGATTGCTCATCGCTATACAAGTTGGACTGTTTTTTCGTCAGCAGTTTGGGGCTACCCTTTCCCACCACAACCACTAGATTCTGTACCTTTTAAGTCAGCAGAAATCAATGATAATATAAGAGGTTAAACAATATGTCAGTTGACTAACTTGGGTGTCACAGGAGCAGAATCATTATTTCATAATTTGATGCACATACTAGTACCTTTTTAAGTGGAATTAATATTATTGTGATAGATGGTCACACCTGGGATTACTGATGATATTCAAGAATAAAAAGCTAGAGAAATACCAGTGTTTCAGGTAGGAGTATGGCATGTATGATCTATTGTAGCTCATGTTTGCTGACTGATCAAACTGATACTTTCATCCATAAAAGAGAAAATTGTGTCTGAATGTTCATCTTGTGCTAGCCAGAGGTATAATATTTGAAAGCTGCTTCAGCATTAACAAAAGCAAAAAATCTGCCATAGTGAAGAACTGTGAACTTTGGAATAAAACCCCCTGAATTGTTGTGGTTCTGGTATAACAGGTTCTGGAGAAAAAGACGCTGGTCAACACCCTAGAACAGGCTGAGGATTATAGATTCATGATTTATCTGGGAATTTGGAGCAGGTTTACTTCTTTGAATAGTACTGCAGCATGTGCCACTCCTATAGGAAATTATTTACTATTATTAGAGAATCAGGAAATGTTGAAAAAGGAAAAACTGCAATCCATAAATCTCATCAGAGTTCACAAAAATTTAATGGTTGCCTAAGACTGTGACATAGCAGGAGGTTTGTTTTCAGACCTAGCCTTTTCATTGCACTGTTTAAGAACACTTAAATAATTTGTTCACCTAACAAAGCAAATATGCCTTAAAAGGGGCATTTTATATATTTTATTGAAAGTCTATATGTTTTTGTTTTAAAGACAAGAAAAGATATGGGCAGGGCTTTATTGTTTGCTTAAAGTGTTCCTAAAGAATGGCTAATGATGCAGAGAGTTACCTATCTAATTTCAGACGCTTTAGAAAAACCTGTAGGGGCTGTTTGTCTCATGGTGGATTTCTGAAGATGCCTTCTGAAATAATGGCTCAGTTTGCTTACAGTTGTTAGCAATGCCTTCTATTCAGTCAAAAGTGACTCCCTTTATGCATCAAATCTAACCTACTAAGGATTACCACAGAAGAGCTTGATTCCTATGTTACCGTAGCGGAATAATAAACAGCAAGCTAAAAAGTAAATCTGTATTTTCACTGGTTCTCTGCTCAACAGATGTTGAGGAGGACCTGTGTAATACTTCGGTAACGGTTAAAAAGATGGTAACATCAAATATTTATGTGTGCCATTCAACCCTCCCCCACCTCCAATAGTCTTTTAATCTCATGTGTCTTCTTAGTGAAGGTAGGGGAGGGAGCTTGCTCTTATTTGTCTGTTTTGTGTGTTGTATTCGGTATCCATGCCTCAAAAGTTAAAAATGGAAAAAAACCCAAATGGTGTTGGGCACATCTTCACCTTTTCTGTGAAAATTACGTATTTGGCATTTCATATAGACTGTCTTACTTAATACCTTACCTCATATTGTATTAATCACATAGAATGTTTTCAGTTGGCATCATTAATGGATTACATTGGCATAAAACTACTGTAGAAAGTGTTTAATGTATAATCACTGGAAGCAAGTACATCCTATACTACCATTAAAGAAAAAAGTGTGTCTTATTGCCATAATCAGTTTAGCAGAGAAGGATACTATTCAGATTTTTTTAGTTTTAGTATTTTTTTTAATAGTCTTTAAAATGTGTATTTGGTAATTTTTTTAATATAAACTTTTGTCATCTTTAAAGATCACTGTGATAATTGGGTAAAAGCTATTTAATATTCTTAGAAGATTCCTTATTGAACTGTAGGATTTCATGTTATTTTAAAGGTAAAGAAAATATTGGGGAAATGACAGCTTTTTTTCTTTACCTGAGTTAAAACAATGACTCCCGATTGCATGTGCAATTGGTGAATACACCCTACCATGTATTGAATATTATACGGGTGAAAAATTACAGTGTGGAGGGACAGAGCAGAGGATGGTTGTCACCACAACTCCTAGCATCTGATGGATTTGGCTTTTAATGCATTGTCTGCAGATCCATGTGTTTCAGGATTCATTGAGAACGAGGAGAACTTGAGTAGGTCACTAACTCCCACTCCACCTCAGGAGGCCATTGAAATTTAATTTATTTTGTGATACTGGTGTCCTAGCTACTAAAATTTTCAGGCTGCATGGCTATTTGATTTTCAGAGTTCTTGGTCTTGCCCATATGTGAAAAGCTAGGGAGTTTTAATGTTAAATTTATCAGCGTTAACCTTTAACAAAGAGGATTTTTTACACAAAGCTGTGCTTAAATCCCCGTGGAAAACATGAACGAATGCTTCAAGTGGGGATTTGACTGGAATGTCATAAAGATGTTTTTTGACTGCTGAACTGCATCAAATAGTCTGTGCAGGTTTTTGAAAGATGTCATCTGTGTAGTGCTGTCATCTGGTAGTCATGTTAATAGTAGTAAGAATATCATTGGACATAATTCAAAAAGGTGAGCTGAAAATACTTTGGAAAAAAAAATTAAGGCTAGGAATGAGTGTACTAACTTCTTAAACATGCTTCTGACTGTGTGTCTGCAGTGTAAAGTGTACTAACTCTTACTCCAAGAATTGTGCCCATACTATATTCTGGTAATTTCATATCAAACTTCTGTCACTGCAGCAATTTTTCCTTGGTTATTAGGACTCAGCTAAAAGGGTGTATATGTGTTTTTTGGCTTTTACTTGTTTACAATATGGAGTCTACAGTTATATGGATACTGTGCTAAATTCTGTCATCTTTTGTAGACCAACTTCATGCATCTGTATGATTGGTGTGGCATTGATGGTGAAGATGCTGTTTCAGAAAATTGAGTTGAACTGATGCGTATGTCTAAAGCTATTTGTGAAGCTGTGATATTTCAGGTTAGAATATGAATGTGATAAAGTACAACTTCAAGGTGCTTGGAGATGGATCACAGATGCATGAAGCTGCCTTACTGCGTTGTTCCTCAGTTGATTGCTCTTTCAATACTTACAGGTCATATTTCTATCTTCTGGAGTTTTTGGTGTTCCCTTGGAGGAAAGGAGGCGGAAGGAGTGGGGTGGGAGGTGAAGAGTCAGTGGAAAGGAGGATGTGTTTTACTCTTGTCTGCGGTTTAGTCCTGGGAAGCCCGCTTCAAAAGCTGAGTCTTCAAAGTTCGTTGCTTTTATCTGGAACACACAAACCCCTTTGGAAAGTTTCTTTATCTTTTTGTTTCACTTGACACCTACACACTAAGTTAGCCAGTGTGCTAAGCAGCAATGTCTAAATGCTTCCTTTTATGTGTTTCTAATTGGGTAGGTTTTTTTCAGAAGGGTCAAATTAGAGCTTGCACACTCTGAGCTGCGGCAGTGAGAGCTGACAGGACCAGCTCAGTTCTGCCTCTTCAGGCAGATGGTTGGAAACGTAATCCCTGTAAAATTTCTTACTCTGAAAGTACATCTACTAGACGTGTTTGTGTTTACTTTCCCATGGGTTGTTTTCTTATCTTAAATTGTCTTTTTGGTCCATTTGGCAAGACCATATAAAATATGGGGTTTTTATTTTAATAAAATCTGGGGGGGATGAGCATGGGTTGGGTGTGTGTGAGAGAGAAAGAAACAGAGAATGGAAGAGGTGACAAGTGGATAGTTCCCTGAAACCTGTAAATGCTTTCACTTGGCCTCATATGGAAGAAGGATACTTGCGCATTTTTCCTGTTTTACCTATATTACTATTATATTACCATTCTAAGCAGAATTGTTTCAGGGTATTATAAATGCGTTTTGTGAACAAAGCTAATAGTATGCTTAAAACATTAGACTAATGTGTCTTAGTTGAATAGATCCAGAATTAGCACTCTAATTATTATGCAGTTCCAGGGTCACTTAATGGAAAACCAGTGGAGTTACTCTGGGTATGGAAAGGGAGAGCTAAGACTAGAATTTAAATCTGGAATTTAGATATACAACCTTTTTGTACTTCTGCATATGTTTGAAAATATGTTAAGAAAACTAGAATAACAGCGTGAAATAGCTGGGTCCAGAAGATCAGGCAGGGTCAATGGAATGCTTTGTTTAGATATACTGTTAGTCCTTACATTATTGTTCACGTAGGATCAAACTTTGCTACCAAATGCTGCTTTGCTTTTCACTGCAGCAAGGGCACCTCCCTTATGAATTACAGCTGTTGAAACCAGCTCTTATAATAAGCAAATTTAGTGGGGCAGTAGGGTGTTTAAAATTGATACCTAAGCCTGAATAAACTTTCTGGGGTTCTAATATTTTACTGGATTATAACCTGTTGTTTTATAGCACTGAAAGTAATTTATGACAGTTAAAATAAGTGATAAATGGGGGTTTGGAATGTGCTGCTTTTTCCCAGTAGGCTAAGGGTTAGATGTGGAGGTCAGACATGCTGTACAGGCAACGTTGCCTTTTCTTTCGAATGCCTTGGTGCTTCTAGTTTGAAACAAAACAAAAAACCAAACGGGCCAGTTGTCTCAGAACAACTTAAGAAATTGCTTCAAGGGTCTTTTATCTTTTTTCTAGTGTAAATTTTGATTAGTTCATTTTGTTTTTGTTTTGGTTTTGCTGCTGAACTTCTCAGGAAAAGTTTTAATTTTACAAGTATTACTGCCTTTTATTGTGAATTGCCCAGCCTCTTGCCTCTGATTGCATCATCAGACCTGCAAACTATGGTCTCAGGTTTTTATTAAATGTCATAATAGTGTATTCATTTCTGTTTAGGGATTGTAGGATTGAAAAAACAGAAAAGCCTCAGAAGTTTATCTTGTGTGCTTTCTCAGGCAGGATGGTTCTCTAAGTACATGTTGTCCAGTCTTGTATAAATTGTTGTAGTGTTAGATTTTTTTCCATTTTTGTTGGTAATGAAAAGCCATTCTGTAGCTTTTTCCTTGTTTAGCTGTATCCATTGGTCTTTGTGGATTCAGTCCTTAATGATGGGTTTTAGATAAGAGTCACAGATGAGACAAGAGCAGTTCCTTGCGTTGATGGAGGACAACTGCATTAGCCTGCAGTGGAGGATGGGTAGCCAGCCTTGCATCCTGCCCTTCCATGGTGGAACTCCTTATCTCAGGTAGCTGGGGCAGGCTACGTGCTCTTGGAAGTGAAAGTCTGTATGCTGCAGAGTATCACATCCAGTGGTACCATCACCAGACTGCTGAAGGATTAAAGCCTATTCTCAGCTTGCTCTAGCAGTAGTGGCAGAGTCAATTGTCAGACCCTTTGAATATTCCTTCAAATGCAAACACTGCTGCTTCAGAAAAATTCTTGATGGAAGCTGCATGTTTCTGGGTGACCTTTCATTTCTCATAGGCCAAATGGGCATAAATACTGTGGCACCATCATTCTCAGTGCATAGATTCTGCAGAGAGAAGCTGTTGATAAATACCTAGATAAATACCTTTGTACGTGTTAGGGCATTAAAACCAATATTTCAGGTAAATTAGCAGTTGCAAATGACTCAGTTTTATTTTTGTTGAGTTTTGAAGCCATCATGTAATTTAGTTTCTTTATTGTGACTAAATATTTCCAATTCTAACTACTGTGTTACTTAAAATACCGATACTGGGAAGTACAGCAGGAGATGGAAATACTTCATTTGAGAATTAAATGGTTTACTAAACTGCAGAGTTTAAAACTAGTTACTTCAATATTTTAATAGTAACGTTGGTGGGATATCAATTATTTCAAAATGGTGTTTGATCTGCTTTCCTATGTATTTGCTACAATTATTAATTCATGTATTACCGAAGCTAGTGGGATTCTTTGTTCTGCTCTTCAGTGTATAATGTGAAGTTCAAGGAGCCCCCAACTAATTTAACTTTTATCCCAGTGGAACATCAACTCTAGGGTATTACCAAAATAAACTGTGAGGCTAATGAGTTTTCCCCTAAATTTATTATTAAAATTGTTTATTAATTACAAGTCATTATTATGCAGCCATTTCTACATATATGGTAATTATGCTTTATGGTGAACATTTTATGTACTATAAAACAAACATACTTCAAAGGATGGACCATTATCTTTAAATGCTAAATGGAGAGAATCATCATATGTGGAAGAAAATAGCTTACCTTGTAAAATGTTTCCTAATTAAATGCTGAATAACCAAATTACTTTAAAAATGTGGGCTGAATATGGCTTAGTAGTAAGTTAAGACTTGTCCTCCAAATACAGTATTTATTGCCAGCAGAATCTGGTCTTGAGTCACAGACGCTCCAATGGTGTACCTGGCAATATTTATATTAGAATGCCTGTGGTAACAGCAAAACATCTTCTGCTTTCCATGTCTCCTAAAATAAATATACTGAAGATCCCGTCTCATCAGCTTGTCACTGTCTTCGTATTAAAGCGAATCGATGAAGACATGGGAGTTTCATGCAGCATCAGCAGCCAGTGACAGTTCTTGTTTTGCTGTGCAGAACAGCACAGACAGTGGGAATTAACAGGCTGTAGATTTTCTGAGCAGGTGTGAATATAACTAAGGTGGGTGCCCTCTGAGAGCATTTGTTTGTATAGTAAGTCTTTGGGTTTATTGAAATTGAAGGAAAAAGAGGTATGATAGGACCTGGTCACATGTGCTGAAGTTTACTGGAGTCAACAGCCGCTTACCTTGTGCTTGTGTGGTGCCCTGAGCAGAGCTGTATCTACGTATTTGCTTAATCGCTTTTACTGAATAGGGATGTTTATTGGCAGCACAGGTTTAATGCAGGCAGCTCCTGCCAATCTGCCTCAGCCACGTTGCAGAACGACGCTTTCCAGGGCTCTGAGGGCAATTCATTCCTCATGCCGGTCATTGGCCTCCTTGCTCAGGCTGCCAATAAACTGCCAATTACGGTTTTTGTGAGGCTAACAGGTGTTCTTGAGGAATTGGACCACCGAATCACTTGACCCAGTAAGGGAGAGCAAAGAGTGAGTATCACTGTATGTGTAAATGTATTGCTATATATTTTTAGTGTTTATACACCATATTATGAGTTTTCCAGAGAATGTTTTTAATTGATACAATAAAATGTTATGGTTGGCTATATATTCTGTGTAAAAACCAAAAGGCTCAACGAGCGTGACAGAGGCTTCCTGTTTGTGAGCAATTTTCCCCATGCAACACACTGCAGAAATAGCTTTGATACCAGGAACGCACAATAATCATGAAAAGCCATTTTTGTAGCAGCCTACTTCCTCCTGTTTCCTCTCAGGAGTTTTCCTGGTGCGTACCGTCCCCAGAAATGAAGACCAGTGCGTAAGGGCCACCCAAGGAGATGTTTCTGTGAGGTTTCAGCAAAGGGAGGCAGTGCACTGGTGGCCACGTTCTTCCTCAGATTCCTCCATTTTGCCCAAGCATGGGATGAGGGACGGCCTGGTTCGTGGTTTAGGACAGAATTTGAGAATACATGGTCTTGCCCCTTGGCGCTGTGAACCAGTTCACATCTGATAGCACAGTGTCGTGGTTTAGGCCAAATCCCACTGGGGACGTGGGGGACCCCAGATGGGACCGACAGATGCTCCCCTCTACCCCTCTTCGAAGATGGACTCAGTGACGGACGGGAACTGGATTCCGGATCTGCCTGGGACTGCCTTACCCTGGCGAGTTTGAGGGAGTGTGATGTAATCAATTGCTCTAATGTCTGTTTAATTTTATAACTTCATTGCTACAGTATTTTGAATGTGCTCTTAATTGGTCTCGCAGCCCCCTTGTGGACCCAGACTACCGCTCTGTATTTACACCCGCCAAGTGAACTGTGGACTTGAGTCAGAAAAATAGTGCCTTGAGTATTCTCATCACACTTGCAGTAAGGTAGAGAGAGCTTGAAGGAATCCTGATTTGGGCTTCAGATACCTCTACATTTTGTGTCTAAGTCATGGTTGACTGTATGAAGTACGTTGTAGAAGCGGAAGACTGAATGTGTTTGCTGTTTTGAAATAATTCCCTGTGTTTCTGTAGGTAAGCGATTTCACAGCCTGACAGAATGCCATTCAAAAACTGAATTAGTTGATGACTAATTTGCTATGAACAGCTTTGGGTGCTATCTCATTAATCCATAGCTGCCTGATAGAAAGCGACAAAGTATTTTGAATGATGCTGGATTACATGACAGTGAAGTCATTTAAAAGTGAGACTGATGATACCAGTTAAGAAGTTGAACAGTGTGTGGCTTGGAAAAAGCTGAGTTCTTTCTTTGGCGTTTCCAAATCCAGTAATCTGGTTCAAGTGACTTTGCCCACCGCTGTCCTCCATATGCCACTCGGCAAACACTTCTTTTTGGAACATGAGGCTGTAGTGAATTACTTTTCTTTAGGAAGGAAACAGAAAAATCAGTGTTGTCTTCATTTTACCTACCCTGAATATTGGTGCTGTAATGCCCGTGTCACATGGAACTGGGCTGTCGCCATGGTTGGTAATGTGCTTTGAGGCCTCTGGGTGTAATATGTACTGTATAATGGTATATTGTTTCTAGTGAATATTAATATAAACATTTATATATTTGTTCATGACTTCAGCATACTGTGAAGGTCGCTCCCTGGAGGTTTAGTGTAGACTTACAAAAGTTAATTCTTTTTTTAGCATTTAATTCCATTTCCTCTGCTCATTCTCTTTTTGAACTAAATTATTTCTGATGCATGCTGTTAAAATAAATTAGAAAGTTGCAAAGATGTTTCTTCGAGTACATATATTTATCTTTTTGCCAAACAAAGTACTGTTTCATAGATTCACTCCTGGTTCTTACCCCATGCATAAAGACTGGGTCGTAATTCCTTGAGTACTATGAAAATGTTTTTTTTCAGTCATCTCAGAAGAACCCTTAGGAGGTATTACTTGATTAACTGAGTTGAGGAGAACTGCCAAAGACTTTTGAAATTCAAGATGCCTATCATTTTTTTTTATTTTTAGAACTGTACTGGGGTAAGCCAATTTTCAGAGTATCCACAGCAAGACTGATCTTGAAGTATATAGTTATATTATCTTGACGGTCTATGAATGAACCTTTGTTTTTCCCAGCCTTTTGTATTAGGCAGTAGTTTGAGACGAACAGATATTTCATCTTTTCCACCAGAATTCATATATAAATGAGATTGCAACTTATTTTCTGATATATATAGACTATTATTAAATGGATGTGGTTTAATGATATTTTATCATCTTGTATACCATTTAAATTCTTTTGTTCATGCTTTGCTTTTTTGCGCTTTGTCTTTCTGATTTTGCCTCTTGCCAGCAGACTGAATGTAGAATTTGACTAACAGATGCAATTTTCTTAAAGTGTTGTAATGCTTTATTACAAAGCTTTTATCTAGTGGCTCACAGTATCTCTATTTCAGATTTCATTGTGTATAGCAAAGATTTTTACATTAAGTCTGATTGCTAGGCAGTAGTTTGTTATCCATATGCCTGCCGTACCATGTGAGGGTTAATGAGGGAAGGGATGTTTTGACTGGACTATGCAGCAAAAATGCTGAACTTTATGCCCAGTGTTAAAAACCAAAAAATCTATTCAGCCAGACAAGCTGCATGTACCTAGAAAACAGCAGGTTCCCATGCCGGAGAAGACTTTAATGGTGAAATGATCAAGGCCCAGGGCTATTAAGGCACCTTTGACTTCAAGTCCACCTGAGCTTAGTGATGTTAAGTTTAACAGTATACAGAGGTGTTTATTATCGCTCACATCTTCCCCTAGTCTTTTGCAATGTGGATGGACTGTGAAGGCTTTTCAATTAGCAGTCTGACGGTACTTCAGCATAAGAAGGATGTATTTTGCTCAGGGGCATACCTGACTCAAATTTATAAGTCTTTGACTCAAAGGCAGTCAGGCACACACTTCCCTGGGAGATCTTTTGCCCAGGCTGAGCGATCAGTACCTCCATGCTGTCTGATTTAAACCTGCCTTAGATAAATCAATATAAGTCACAATCACTGCTGTGTACTCAAAGTTGCATGGGCGGCTTAGGTTTGCATTTTTGTTGTTACTCCTTGTAGACCTTTTTAACCAGGAAACATACCACCGACGTGTGTGCCCTACTATATTTTTTTCTTCACCATTTATAACAAGAAGTTCTAGCTGTTTCTAGCTCTCTCAAACCCAGTTCAGCTGCTGAAGCTGGATGGTATAAGTCAGATCAGGTTTGATTGATTTCTCTCTGTTGCAGCCTTCCTCAAATCTTGCCTTCTGCTTATGCCACAAAATAGCTGCAGAGACAGGATCACAGAGGCCAAGAAGAGACTTGTTCTGAACAATCTATCCCATGTTATTCACACAGTATGTGCGAGATAAGCATATCATTGTGGTTTTAGATTTTGAACATTTTCCCCTTTAAAAGGGAGAGTTTATCCAGAAACAGTTGAGCAACAGAAAAATATGTTTAAATAGTCAATGTAATGGACATGGCAATTGCAGAAGGGCACTAAGAGCTTACGATTATGTTAAAAATCACAAATTTACAAAGTCCTAAATCCTTTGTTGCTTTCAAAATAACACACATCCAACCCCCCCACTCCACCCTGGGAATGCAATGTTCTGACCTCAGAGCCCTGATTCCTCAAAAGACAGTTTAATCTGTACCTATGAGAGCCTTCTTTTCATTCTTCTATAGAAGACTGTCGCAGGAAATATCAGACTCTCTTTAGATCAAGATGCTGATCTGAAAGGTGAATGGAAAACCTTCTGTAAATAAATAAAAAAAGAAGGCTAAATGGCTTCTTTTAAGCAAATGATCACAATGATTTTTATGAAGAAGGTGTATACATAGAGACAAAAGTATTCTAAAAACCATTTTTTTTTAGTACCTAACATTTATTACCATAAGCATATAAAAATGGCCGAGACATCCTTGCTATAGGTTGACTGTTCTTTTTTAATGCTTCTATATCTTCTTAAAAAGTATATTTGCAAATACATGGCAGACTTTCATAGCTATACAATATTTTCAGTAACTTAAGAAAATACCTTTTTTTGATTGTCTCAAATTGCTTTACAGTCCATGAATTTATGCAATTTCAGTGCAATGAAAAGCATAGATTTAATTTGTAGTGGTTCATTATGATCTGCTAGTATGACCTGGTGTATAAACAGGTCTGTGGAATTCCCCAAACTATTTTTTCCTTTAGGAAAACACTCAGTTGTATTTTACATGTCATCAGTGATATGCTGTCTATCACAGCCCTGGGTTAAATTTATGTGGTTAATGTCATGTTACATAAGTTTTCTTTATCATACCTCAGAATTTTGCCCAGCCTTTGATTTCCTGCTAGTGACTGGTAGTTGAAATTGTGATAGATGCAGATTAAAATTGAACTTCCTTAATTTCTCAATTATGAACCATCTCCAGTCTAATATACTTATCGACCTCAAAAGTAATTGTGACTGTTAAATGTTTCCCAAGGTTGAGAGTTTTTTGGCATGGCACAGTGCAGTATAAAACAAAGGCATGGCAGTGTACTATGAAAGAGCTTGCTTACCTACTGAAAGGCACACATGTTAGCATGGTGCTTAACTAATTAGCTCCCCCCCCCCACCTGCCATAACATTATGTGTGACAGAATTTCTAGCTTAAGTTTGTTAAAGCATTTTCCAATTCCGCTTGTCTCCTTCTGCCTCCTTTGAAATATTAAGGCATATGAGCTCACTGACCACCTTGGTCAGGAGAAAAAACAGCAAAAAATTCCAATTTGAAAGGCTTGCAGGAATGCTGAAACCCTATGTGACAGGGCACTAGTGTACTCGAAGTCTTAGTCTTAGATCTGAGCATCACCGCTATACTGTACCATTCATCCGCACACCTGTACTTGGCCCTGCATGTATGCACTTCATATGAGCTTCTGAGAAGTAAACCAATTTCGTTATTTTTGGTCAGGATTTGAATTCTCAGGACAGCATATAGCCGAATTCATACGTGGTCTTGTTTTTTAAGCTGTAAATCTCTCTGGAATGGTCTGGGCTCTGTGGCTTTCACCGGCTGAATGGAACCTTGTTTCTTCTGAGCACTCTTTTGTGTTGGTTTTATCATTATGTGCCTTTTACTTTCTAAAAGCTTCTCAAACACAGAAGACAAATTTTGTCAGTGGGGCATTTCCATATGTCAGAAATCATTGATGAGACGTCTTTAAGTTTGGAGAAGTGTGTGTGTGTGTATTTTATGGGAAGCAAAATGAAGGAAATGAGAAAAAGAAACACCAGGCAGAGCAAGCACATGGAGAAAACTCTGTATTTAAGGGCAACTGTTGTGTCGGGACATGGTATGCATCACTGCTGCCTCTTGACAGGTTCACCGTGGAGAGACACAAATTAAATTCTTTCAGTTGCAGTTTTGAAGTTAAAAGTGTTTGACTGGTTCAGCCCCTGAATGGTGTTTAAGGAATAAAGGGAAAAAGAGCAGGAAGTTCTAATTGGCAAATTACTCCTTGTTATTTAGTTTGGCTTCCAAATTGGAAATTACGATAATGAGGAGCTTTGTGGGACTTGCCCTTGAAGAGGGCCAGGCAGCTTTTTGTTCAATTACCATTTAATGTGAAGATATTCAAGGAACATATTGTAGCATTTAAGCCATCACTTTCTATTAAACAAGTATTTGAAGGTAATGATTTTTAAATCTCTCTCTGTAGATGGCTTTTGTGATTTTAAGATGTCCAAGTGAAGTGTAGATTGCAAACAAGGGCTAAAAGGATTTTCTTGTTATGTAATATTTAGCGAAGGGACTTTGAATATATTTCTCAAGATGTAATAAAGAATACAGTGTTGTATGCAATGATATGAGGACTTGACATCAACGTTAATCTCAGTAACTGTCAAGGTGAATATATACATTTTATATGTAACTTTAATTAATTCTACTGTGCATTGTTTTTACACTTTCCTAACAACAAATGTTCTTGTTGACTGAAAGCAAGATAATTCAGAAGGATCCAATCCTGGAAATAAATATATAAAAAGTGCCGTTAGCTTGTGAATTTTATCTTGCAGATCAAGGTCTGAAACTTGAACTGTTTGGTGTTACATATATTCATAAATACAAGGAAAAAAGTCTGAAAATAGCAAAGAGGAGCTGTAAAAACTCAGTCCTCTGAGAGGAATAGTGTGAAGTCTTCATTTTTAAAACATGCTACTAGTAATAGGTTTGTGGATATTTAACATGCAAACAGAGATAATAAGTTTATGGTTCCACAGACAATGGACTGGGATTGTATTCTGTGACCTGTTTTCATTCTCCTTCTTTTGTGCTTTCTTAGTGCAAATGACTCATGCCTTTTCCTTGTCTTTAAAAGATCTGCCTTAGCAATCTTGTCTACTTCTTATTCTGCAGAGCAGGCTGCATACGAGCTTGGTAAAAACGTAGAGCTTTTTGCCTCCTGAGCAAGGAAATGGCGTAGACAAATCAGCTACCAAGTTTCATTCAAAATGTAAAGGCAAAGAGTATTCAGTGATGATGCTTTCAATGGACCACTTAAAAATAATATTTTTAAGCTATTAAGAACCGTTTCACACATACACGTATTTTCTTGCTTATGGTCCTGTAATTGATCCTTCCCGTTAAGTTGCAAGCTCAGAATAAACAAGCATAAGTAGCTGACTTTTCACTTATCAATGTTTACAATAATTAAAACGGTTAAGTAGAATACTGGAAGAGAGTTAATTTGTTCAGTATGTTTCCTTCTGAATTGGCTCCTTTCAACCCCAAATTTGGCCTAAAGCAAATCCACTTAATGCCATTTTCTTAAACCTCTTAAAACAGAGGCGTGGAATAGGAACACTGTTCCTGAACTCTAGCAATGATGCTGGACGCTGTTCTCAGACTGTCTATTATTGTTTCGGAATGACTGGATGACCAGTGGATGATTCATAGTCTCACCCTCCTGTCCAGCACAGAGAGCTGTTTGAGAGCAAACCCACAGGCAATTTACTTCATTTTTTTCCTCTGGGTTAAGCTGGTCCAGGAACAAGAAAACCAATTCATTAAGGAAAAAAAAAAAAAAAAAGTTGTTGCATATGCTGCTTAGTTACATTTATATGTTAATGTGTGTGAGCATACAACTGTGTATCAATGTATATACAGATCCATATGTACATATGCACATAGATGGTACTAATAAAGGAAACATCAGCAGATTATAGTAGTAAGGTACTTCATTTTCTGCAATGGTAGCCAAAAATATGCTTTGGAATTAGCCCCTTGAAAAATGTGGTAGTTCATATCAAAGTTTGATAGTAAGGGCAGGAAGGGACCTCTAGACAACCTGTGCTGACCTCCTCCTGTATATCACAGGCAATTCATTTTGCCCAGAGACCATAATGAAAATATTTTATTCCTCAGGAGACTGCATGCCATAAGGAGTAAGCAAGAGAGGCAAATGCATTGGTAAATAGCTGAGCCTTCTATGTTGTCCAGGTTGTATAAAATATATCCCAGCGACCCCAGGGAAAGCCAGTGTTCTGTACTGGAGGGAAAATAAGGAAACGAAGCAAAGGCCCTTGCTCGTCTAGCACAGGGGAAGTCTTTTCATATTTGGTCTGGTGATCAATAATGCCCTGAGCATGTGAACTGGTCACATACCAGTCAGGTACCTCAAAGACAGATTCCTATGGCAACTTATAACAGTGGGTTGCTTCATCTCGTATCTGCTTTGAACCTGTGGCTGGTCTCTGATGGTCCACGGGAAGGGCTGCCCGAATACAGTCAAGCGGCAGAGTGGCGTTTCTTCCTGACCTCTCCAACATCTGGCTGAAGCCCTGAAGCATGAGATTCAGTCACGCTGAGTGTTCCAAAGTGTTATGAGCATTTGGAGGTCAATACAGGCAATCTTATTCTCCCCTTTTGGCCCTTGCTAGATGGAGATAAGCACGGGGTGTCATAGATCATCAAGTATCAAAGCTAAAAAGGACAGCAGTGTCCCTGCAGTAGTGCCCTTCACAAATAGGCCATTGTTGGTTTATTTATTTTTTTTCTTCCAGGAAGTGGAGGATAAAAATGTCTTAGATATTGTATCTTTCTTACAATATTCATGGTAAGATCTTACAAAGTTTAGATGTATGAGGATAAAAGTAAAGACGAGTTTAAGTAGACTTTGCTTTAACATTCTTCAGAGATGTAGATAGACGGTGCATAGGTAGTTGACAATTCAATCTTGGCAGTTCTCTCTACTAAATCTTAGTGCAGTCTTGGGTATGAGCATACTCTGCTAGTGGAGCACAGTTATGATTAACCTGAATGACACTATTTAAGGACAGAGCATGGGAAGTACTGCTCAGTTCTTCCATCGGAGATGTTACTGGGTCAGCTTCCCAGTGTTCTGGCATTTCTAAATACTCTTTATGTTGTTGGTACATTAGTTTCTGACTCAATGGAAAGCAGTGTACATAAGAGGAGCGTGTGTGTGTGTTTGGGTGATGCTTTACCATACTTTCTAAACGTAACTGTTTTAGACATTTTAGTTGGATGCTATATGGAACATCATACAATCAATAAATGCATTGAAACATCTTTTCTCAGATATCTTTTTACCTTTTGCAAAATATTTAACTTATCAAAAAAAGGTAAGTTTATAACTTAATAATTCTAAGGCTTTTTTGAAGAAAATAATTTGTGTACTGGGTGCTTTTTTGTGGGCATGAAAGGAAGAATGAGAACCAATGACAATTAAAATCACAGAAAACTAAAAATAAAGCATAAAAAAAGATTATTAAATATTGGAGCTTAACACTCTTAAGAGAAATGGTACATCTCTATTTCAAGTGCTATCTTTTTATGACTGGATGCCTGTCAGGAACTCGGGTTGTAGTGGAACATGGTGCGCAGTGCAGAGGTAGATTGTGCCAAGGGAGTTATCCAAAGATGAAAAATATGAAATAAGTCTCTATAAAACACAGTATGCATAATTGTTTTTATTACTAATTGTGCTGTTTGTTTTCCATTGTAACTTCCTTTCAACACAAGACACGATTGTAATATGACTTCACAGTAAAAGAGAAAGTAAGAAAGGATAGGAAATTGAGATTTTTAATCCTCTATTTAATGGTCATTTACATCATATGTAACCAGTTCTCAGTTTCTGTTCAGAACTAATGCATGAGGAACATGGAATATTTCATGCCTCTGCTGAAACAAAGGTGAAGCAGTTAGGTCATTGTCATCCTGATAGAAGATTTCATGTCTCTTGCATAAATCTGAGATCTGAATGCAAAATGCAGTAAGCAAATCATCGCCTGTCATCGTGATGCTATCTTTTAGAGGTTCATAAAAAAGTTAGTACACTTCATTAATTTATATATCTTTCTTCAGTGACCGTTATAAATGAAGACAGTTAATCATGCTATCAGTAGTCCTACCACAACTCCAAAAGCGTCAACAACACAAACATTCTGAAGTTAAACTGAATTTCACAGGGGCAGTGAAGCAACAGCACACTGTCTTGCACAACAGGCCTGTTAGTAAAGTGAAAGACCTGTCACTTGTGATTTATTGAGTGAGGCACACCACAATTTTGGAGCCAAGAGGTTATTTTTTTAATACACCTTTCATGATGCCATATCATCGTCCATAAAATCTTACCATCTGAACTGCGACGTGCTACATCACCTTCCCGCAAGCAGAGAAGGTGCAATGGAAAGAGCATAACAGAGCCATGCCCATTCTGTGTCTCCTGTTCTGAGTAGTGCATATGTAGTCACAAGCTGGTAAACAGCTAGACGAGAACAGCAGGGGAACTGAAATCATATAATAAAGGGAACGCAGCGAAACAATTCCGTCTTTAGGGTGAATGAGGTCAGAGGGACAAACATGTGCTATGAACTTTGTTGCTGTAGCAAGAACTGGGCTTCAGAAGTACTTGTTGTCCACTCGAATCTCAGACCTTTTTTTTTTTTTTAATCTTGCCCAGCTGAAAGTAAAATAACAGGCAACTAAGGGATTTTAGACCCACTTTCAATTATTGTTATGAAGTTAATGCTAAATCTTATTTAAAATCATGATGAAACCCTCACTTGTGCTTTCATAGGGATGATGCTCCCTTGGATGATAAAAAGGGAGGTCTCTGGCACGTATGGAGACATTAATTAAAACTACTATTTTGAGCTGCCTAATTTCTCCCCTCTCTGGAGGTTACTGTTCCCACCATAGGATCAGCAGGAGGGGAGTGTAGAAGTCTACTCCTGTTACTCAATTGTCTGCCTTAAACGGCTGATGCAGAGGGGTTTGTGCAAAGATTGTGTCCCCATCATTACTTCATGTTGAGTTGTTATTTTTTGTTTTTACTTTTTGTGTTTATTATTTTTATTTTGTTATGCGTATTACATCATTATACAATTATATTATCTTGTTATTTTATTTATTTGGTTTTATTTATTTTGTTATTATATTTTATTGCCTGTCTTTTTTCGATTTGCTGTGTCACTGAGAGTAAATTCCTCTTTCTTTTTGTGATACCTTTTCACTGAGTTTATAAATCTAGAAAATAACACCCGAATACAGCCATAGATTGTGGAAAAATCAGGTTTCTTGGTAATCAAGTGGCTGAAGTTTAGTCTACCTTTCTACCTATGGTTGTTATGCACTATGTTTATATATCTTACGTGAAAAGATATACGAACCACATTCCAACAAATCAATAACAGGAATAAAATTAAAAAAAAAAACAACTGAGTTTTCTATCATAAGTCCTAAAAAGGTTTTGTGGTTTGGTCAGGTAGCTTGGTAGGTGGAAGGAGGAAAAAGGAGTATTTTCATCCTGCAAAACAGGAAAATCCCATTGAATCACCTCCTCTACAACTTTTGGGGAGATTATTATAATGTATAATGATATAATTGATAGCAGTAATTATAATGTATATTAATAATAATGATTATTATAATGTATAATGACATTATTCGTGTGTAAAAGAGGAGACCAGCAGAGAGAACTTCTGCAAGAACCATAAATCATATTGGGAACATACTGTCACTGGCTTATCCATATTTCCCGGAGGCATGTGGCAACTAAGACAGTCATGAAGCTGAAGCAGAGCTCTACTTCCAGGACATGCAGGAGCCAAGAACAAAACATAAAACAAAACCAACATGGTATAGCCTGTGGAAGGGTTTAATTACAGGCACATTCCACCTTAGTAGACAAAAAGATGTCATAGATGTAGAATGCCTCCCTGTGTTTTCACTGTGTAAGTTCTCATCAGCTTCTGTTGACCTCTGTGCCACCGACATTGCCTAGTGCTCCATGAACACCAAATTCCTCCTGCTCATTGTATTTTTCTCATGAACCGTAATTACCTAAGGAGTAAATACCATACAATATGAGAGTCCTTTGGTTGTTCTCTGTCCTGAAGGTCCCAACTTAGTTCTGTATTGTCTGTATCTATAAGCATAAAGACACAATAAAATGTTAGTTTTCTTATGCTTTCCTACTATCTTTTAAAACGTCTTACACTTGAAGAGATGTACGTTGTGTCATAGTTATTTACTGGACTCAGTTATTGTGTCCTTGAAGAGCACAGCATTTTAATTCCATTGTTTTGTTGCTTCTGAAGTCTGCCAGCTGATTCTCTTCCTCAATTTCAGGTTTTACACTGACTTCTCAACACCACTCAATTTTAACTTTTCAGTCATGATTTAATGCTCTCTTGAATTTTCATTGGTTTGCAATTGAAAAAAAAAGTAAAATAAACACTGAATGCTGTACAGAGATATAAAAATATTTTGCCAAACATGATTAAGAATACTGATTCGATGCAGTGAAATCTCGTAATCATTTTTATAGTGTCCTGCATATATAACAAAAAAGCATGAATTCTAAGGAGCCAAGCAGGCCTAAGCAGGCCTCACATTTCAGAACGTTTACAGCCTTTCTTCAGTGTATTTTTAGCATAAGAGTCAGATCAAAAGAAATTCCATTGTCTTTATTTTTTTAATGCATTAGGCTATTTAATGCCTTCTGATATCCTCTTTGGCAGTTGCTTCGAGTAGGGAATGGGTGTTCAATAGAAGATGGAGCTCTTTTGTCAAAGCAGATGTTAGTGATGCAGAAGAGTTCAGGAGTGAAATAGTTTTTCTTGCTGCTACTCTAATGAAGGCATACAGAGGAACTGTAATGTGCAGCATGTCACACTGCTTTGTGTTACCCTGTGATCATTGTGTTAAATTGATATTGCTGAGAGAAAGGAAAGAAAATGTGCCCGGACCTTTAAATGTTAGGGATCTTGCTGTTCACTTTTTATTATCTCTGTTATAGTGTTCTTTAGACCAGGGAGTTTCATAATGAGCAAAGTTAATTGTAAAAAAGTCTCAAGACTGGAAACAAAAATCTTCATTTTCTTGAGGGTATTTGTGTGTGTGTGTGTGCCCATGTACTGGCAGGTTTGCATATCCACATCTGTGTGTCAGTGCTTCAAAGTGGAATTGATTTTAGACAGAATATAGATGAGATAATGTAGTTGCCTTCTTTCTTTGACAGCTCTTTACTGGCGTGTAATTGCCCAGTAGCTTGTGTTGATTAATTTGCAGCCTTTATTGAAAATGCCACCATAATGTGAAGGCTGTGTACGTCCTTAGGTGGTAAGGACAGTTCTTTTTCTTCTGATAACAGGTCATATAATTTCATGGGGTAAATACCAATTGAAACAATGCTTTATGACTAAATGTACTGTAAAAAAAAAAATTCCGTCTTACCCTTTCATAGATCATTGTAATGGTTAATTCATCGCACTTAAAAATCTGTACCTTCACCTTGTTCCCAGCTCTTGGATCTAGCCATGCATTTCTCTGCTAAAGTAAATGGCTGTCTAATCTGAGGAGTCTGTTCATGTGTAGCTACTTATAAACCATAATCAGGTCACATCTTAACCTTCTCTTTGATAAAATAAATAGATTAAGTGCTTAAGCTTTACACTCTGAGGCAGATTTCCAATCCCTGAATAATACTATTTAGCTGTTCTCTGAACTATTTCCAAATTGTCAGATTCGCATTTTAAAATTGATACTAGTACTGACCACTTAATTTCAGTAAGGATGTAACTAGTGTTATATGAAGTACAAGCATTACCTCACTATGTGTATAAGCTAGAGATGCTTCAATTGCAGCATCCGCAGATGCTCCTCTCTGCTTGGTTAGTAACCACAACTGTGGAAGCCTCTGAACTCATAGCTGGCGAAGATAAGGTTCCTCCGTCGTAACACTGGCCCTCATGCTTTGTTCTTGAAGACGTGACTTTGCATTTGTCAGGGGTCCAGATTTTTCTCATGGGGAAAAAAAAAGTCTGCATGCAGTTGTTGATTCAATCCATTTTTACTCAGTAACTGAGAGCTAAACCCATGTCATAAGAGCGGAGGTACTCTCCCTGCTGAGTAATGCTAACAAAGTGATTCAGTTAACTCCAGAATACTGGAAAGAGGGTGAGTTCCATACATGATCTAAGCAGGTAGGGTCCAAGAGGAAGCCTGCTAATGATCAGGCTTGGGAGATAGCTGAAGCCTTTCCTATATTTAATGCAAACTGAAATATAAGGCTAATCCCCACAATGATAAGTTCTCGCTCCTAATTGAAAGGACTTTCTAGTTGCCAAGTAACAATTCTGCATGAAGTTCAGCAATAGCAAAAGAAGTTTCCAGATGTCTGATACAGGATACTCAGAAGCTTTAGCATTGATCTGATTCTGCTCACACTGAGCTTGTGCTCAGTGTTAGAGGAGCTCGTTGTAACCAATGGCAAAGACAGTTCAGCAGCTTCAATATGGAGGTCTATGCGTGATAATTTACTCTGCTGCGAAGTGCAGAGGTCCATGCCAACAGGGCTATATTGAGCCTTACACCTGCTATGGGTTCACTTAGAGCTAGCTCCTGTATCTCTACCATGTATGTTAGACCCTTAGGCGCTTTTGAAGATCCAACCTGTGCTGTAATTTGAGAATAAGAAGCTTCTCCTGGCATTTATGCAATGTTAAGCCCTTTAAAATCTATTTTAAGGTGTTCTATGATCATTAAAATTAATGTCTTTGAAGTCTTAATATTGATGCATGTTTGGCAAATACACATCTATACACATGTACGCATGCAAACATTTAAATTTGCAAATACACACATGCACACAGAGCATACCTCTGCAAAACCCACAACTTTTTAGAGCCAGTAGCATAGCAGGTTTCACAGAGCCATTATGATAGTAGTAGGTCCCACAGGCAGCCTTCTGTGGAACTGTTATTGTCATAGCACTGTGATTATATGGTATTTGAGATTCATAGTGTGGGCAGAGGTGGTAATGGCATTGAAGCAAACACTTATCATGTTTATTCAGCTGTGTATTAAATGTTATGTATCAGCATACCTTATTGTTTGAAGATTTACATTCTTGCTGGTACTAACATGCAGTGGCCTGGCTTTAAAAGGAGATACATGTAAGCAAAACCTATACACAGACCAAAAATGCAACTTGTGTGTGAAATATTTGTGTGCTTTTAAGTTGTTGTAGGAGGGGAAAGTTGAACAATTAGAGTAGATTCACATTATTAGGTCACAACAGCGTCCAACATGAAGCTGTTGGAATGTGAAACTGAAAAAGATAAAGCTAAATTTATTGATTTGTTCAAATCTAATCATTATGCAGGATTGAGGTATGGGATTCTGTCTCCCTATTTATAGTCCAAAACCAGAGCCAGCAGAGTTTATTCATCATCTTTATTGAAGTACTTGTTTGTGTAGTCATGGAATTTCCCTATTTCTTTCGGAACAACTGGAATGAAGGATTTGTTTTCGGTTATGTAGCTAATGGCAGGGAAACACCAGCATCAAGAGTATCAACAAATTTTGGATATAGATGCAGTGATCTATGTATCACCTTAATTTGGATGGAAGCCATGGGGTTTTTTTTTATTATTATTATTTGTGAGTATACTAAATCTTTTGTGTGTAAAACTGACTCTCTGAACTACATGACTGCCTTTTCTAGTGTCTCCCTCCTGAAACTTTAATCCTCTCTTGGGGACTCAGGTGGGATGTGGCTAAGTGAAACATTGACATTTTGATGAAATGGACCTGTTTTCTGTGTTGATTAGCTGAAAGCATAATATTTTACTAGTTTACACCATTTAACCCTGAAAAGAGTTTAAGTGATTGTGCACAGTGTTCTGCACTTTCCTTCCCTCGGAGTGAGATGGGGAAACAGGGTGCCACAGGTACTGTGATGGCCTATTATGAAGAGGTTGAGGTGCCCAGGTGCTGCTGGGGGTGTCAGAGGACCAGCTTTGAGCAGTATGGTGAGGAGCTGGAGTTGCATCCCTATGCCTGGGACCAGGCTGTGACCTTCCTCCTGGCTTTAGAAAGTGACGGATGGCTGCTTTTAGAAACATGTTTTGGACGAGACCAAACTGCATGTGGGTAGAGAAGGGATAGATGAATCTGAAAGTAATATTTTCTACAGTCATTTGGAAGAGCATATGTATGCGTTTTGTATACATTTTTCGAGCTATAATAAATTTGGGGTTAATTTTGTTAGACCAGGAAGGATTTGGATTTTAAAATATGTGTGTTGCATCTGTAGGAGTTGATCTGTCTTGGCAGAAGAGCATGACTATTCCCCTTTATTACGATACCAGCTTCTGTCATGTGAGGCTTGTTCCCCTGAGGCGATACTGGTGAGGGGAGTACTGCTGGGGAGTTCTGAGCTGTAAGTAGTGGCTGAAGCTGTTGGCTTGGCTTTACTTGCACTTTAATTTGAGTTTTGGCTGATGAACTGAGTCTGTCCTCACGAAGATTTGGCATCTTGCCCTTCTGAGGTGTGCTGGCTTAGTCTTTTTGGAGTAAAAGACTAAGATGGCCAAAGACTATCTGTCCCTGTCCTCTACCCCCCAGCCCCAATCAGATTGTATGTGAGCAAGAGAGGCAACGCTACCTTTCAAACACAGTTAAATTTGCAGAAATAGGAAAATAAAAAAATAAAATGCTTCTACTTGGCAAGCTAATTGTTGTAATGAAACTACATGTAGTCAGTGAACAGCTTCTGAATAATATTTCTGAGCAAAACATGCTTTCAAAATAATTGTAAAAGTCCCGCAAACCACCTTTCCCCGAAAATACTGAGTTTTATGTGGCAGCATAGGTATATATGTTCAGTAAAATGTGTACTAGGTGTGAACACTTTTTTCTGATCCTCAGCTATGTACCACATTTCTTCTGACAGAGGTTTCCATCACAGTGTTACACCCTGAAGGGCTCTGCTCCCTTCCACTGAGGTTAAGGTATGCGTTAAATAGATTATGAAGTTTACAGGAGTAGATTTTTTATCAGTGTCTTCATTAGTCCAGCAGACACATCAAAGTCTTTCCCCTAATGGATAGCTGTCTAGTTTCTCTTCCTTCTCGCCGCCTCGGAGTAAGCAAGGAAACCTTAAATTTACAAATCCCTTGGATATACCTTATGGAAAAGAAAAACTATTTCCATCAACAACTGTACTTAAGGTTTTCTCGGAAAGTATGGTCATCTTTTTTTTCCCCCCTCATTCTTTCTTGTTCTCAACAGGATACCTTTTGCTTACTTTATCCTAAATATAGTCTGAACTGTAGTCATTGAACTATTTGTTCTGAGCGGTAGTAGCGGAGAGAATAATACAGCTGATTTGCACAAGGATTTCTTACTCTTTTTCTATAGTTCTGATGATTTGCTACATGAACTGCATTTGAAATGTAAGCTTTTATAGAGGTCCTTTATGAACCATGCGAACTGGGTTTGCACTGAATCTTGAAAACTACTGCTATTCCATGGAAAATAATTTTCTTTTTCTGCTCAATGGTAAACAAGTATACATGAAACACTTGAAAAATGCCCTTTTGTGCAAATGTAAATGGTAAACAATATTCCCTTACAGAAATACCTTTTCTAGAAGAAAAGGGGCATTTTGAAATGGAAAATGGGGGGAGTATAAGCATAATTCACTAACTCTGCTACCTTTTGGTAAGGGTGGCTTAGATGATGAAGGTTTTTCTGCTAAGAACCTTTCCCTTTTGGCAGTTGTGCCCATCATATTGATAGTTTTTTACCCTGTGGATAAAAGGGATGGGGCTATTCTTTTTTGTTAATGTGGAATCCAAGGCTGATGTCCTTGGACTACTACATGCCAAAATAGAAGTAGTAGTAGTTTAAGTGATAATTGTTACTCTAAATGTTTGATACTTTGGCAATACAGGGAAGAAATAGTGAACCATCTCTTTTCATTTGTGCTTTGATGCATTGCTGCCAACTTTTAACACCGTTCCTGAATATTGTGGGGGTTTTTTTCTTTTTATAGTAAGATCTGTAGAGCCAAATAAATGTAGTAACATTGAGTAAGAGTACTTGGAAAATTTTATTCAGATTTTAATTGGCAATTGGCACAAGGCAAAGTCTGCATGCTTCAGCTTTCAGTATGAAAGTTGTTCTCGTGTGTTCTTAAGCAATCTAAAATACTTTGCATCACTCAATAGACATCAGAGCACAGAGTGTACAATCATATGGATCTTACTCTGGAACTTATTCTCTATAGGATTACTTAGGGCTTTTCCACATGCTCTCTCCAAGACATAGTGGAGTTAGATAGCGTACCACCATGAGATTAATCCCTTATCCAAACCACAAATGCTGTTCTGCTCCTATCACCAAAGGGGGACAAGGCACTGGACGTGTTGTAGAGAGCTGCAGTTGATGCTTCCTCTCATGTCTACTTAATGGTGTTGGATGTTCGCTTAGTGAAATTGAGCCACAGTGCTACCATTTTCTGACTGGCCATACCTACTGGCCTGCAGGACAGGTAGGGCCACATCACGCACACCTACTTGCTTCTCATGCTGCAAATAGCCAAGTCAGGACCATTATGGGGCACCTTGAGTTACAACTGTGGTCTTGCCTCATACCTTTCCCCTTCTCTTCTCCCCTATCTTTTCTTATGAGGTAGTTTTGATTTTTCTTAGGTAAGTCTAACACTGAAGCTGAAGAGTGAAGTACCACTAATTTTATTTGGTGTTGTGCCAGCATATCCTTGTTAGAATGGAGAGTTAGGTTTTCATACTCTTTGCTGTCTGTAGAAGTGCGGTGGGGAGGGTGATGAACAACATCTCCCCAGGTACACAGTAGTGTTTGTGAGAGAGAGGTGCTTTTGTGACGTGCTGAAAGTTGAGAAATGCAGAGAAACCATTGCTTCCTGAAAGACAGATAAAGTATTGCTTCACAAATTGACAGCAACGGGTTGATAGTCATCCATTTGTTTATTAATCAGAAGATCAGTAGCTAGATGAACCCTCCAAGAGCAGGCATAGAAGAAGGTAGGTTTGAATTTGAATTTGTCAATATCCAGGGCCTCCACAGTGATGCTTAATATAAATTATATTTTCATTACAATGTGCTAGAGCCAAACGCTACTGAAATATGAAAACCACTATCAAAATCTGTTTTACTGCAGTGCTTCAATGGAACACGGAAATCCATGCAACCCATGAGTATCCTTCCAAGGATAGAATATGGTCCTAAGACTATGTATGCATCTTGGGTTTAGATATCCGAAACTACTTGAGTTTTTAATTACACTGGGTGTAATCAGACCCTCTTGATGTGTGTGCATATGGACATATAGTTTACACTTACTGGTGAGGAGGTTATGCTCTCCTTGCTGCAGGCATTTGGTTGTTGGTATGTTAATGGAAGCCTTTGTATAAATTGAGTGGAAAATGAGCCATAGTTTCCTTTCTTTCTGTCTATATACCCTGTACAAAACCAAGGAAGGCATATTCATATTTAATATAGAGTGCTCTTTAGAATGGAGATTCCTTAGCGTATAGCTTCTTCCTGTCCTTGCTGTGGTGTGAACTATGTTATCAGATAATCAGAAGGAGGATGGAGGAAGTAAATTAGTAATGAAACAGTTAAGTGATGATTTCTGAAGTATGTTATTCCCTTACCGTGTTTGTATAATGCGGGAAGTTATATTCCCCATTCCGTAACACCATTCCAATGACACTTGTTCAAGCTCTAATTTTGCCTACGAAATGGTGAAGAAAAGGTCTCCTCTCTTCAGGCTTGTAAATTGCTTTACTCTTTAGTTTCAGCTGAGTTTTATTTCACAGGTGGTGGTCTTGTAGGTGTCAAGGTATTTTTTAGGCACGTATAGATAATAGCACTTTTACTGGTGATCTAGACACTCTTCCTTCTTTATCAATGATGACTGCTTCCTACCCGCCCCCCTCCATCATGTGAATTCTTATCCTACTTGACCACCTCCACAAAAATCATCTCTGTTAGTCTGATACTCTGTCAGGGGAAAGACAAGGTTCAAGCACTGGATTTTTCTTATGCTCACTTGTCTGTCATAATTTTGTGCCAAATTTCTTCATTTCTGGACCTGCAAGAAGAGGCAATTATCATTCATATTTCAGAATCAACTGAGGTCTTACTACATTGCATACAAATCAACATAATTAAAATACCATGGTGCCCAATGAACGCATGAAAAAAAGCAAAGAACAAAAAATACCCCTGTAAAAAAACTTACTCAAATTACTCCTGTTAAGACTAAAGTAGGTTCTTCTTCCATCTCTGTGCATCAGGATGAATTGCAGTCTGTGTGAAAAACCATATGCAGGAGTTGAGAAGGGCCTGAAGACAGCTGTGGCTCAGACTCTTTGTCTTTGATACTCAACTTCTGGCAAAACAAATCGATCAAAAATACTGTTTGATATGGTAATGAAAAACATTATTACAATGTATCTGAAGACAGATCCATCAGAGGCTTTTTAAGATATCCTCAGCTTGTTCCTTAAAGATTAAATCATCATTAACATTGTAAGAAGCATATTTTTATTTTTCCCTGATGGAGTTTGCTGTCATAAACAGAATCTTTTCTTGGTTATGTCAAGAGAAAGGCCATAGCCAGAGCGAAAAACATGAGGGACTTGTCTCTTTCCACTTTCCGTGCTTTGCTGGTCACTCTGATAAGTGCAGCTTTCAAGGCTTTCAACTATAATTGGCATTCTTGTGAATACTAAAGTTGTTCTAACTCTCCCTCTCACTTCCATCTTAAAACATGCTTACTGAAGGGGAAATAAGAACCCAAACCAAAAAAAGCCTATACAGATGCCTACAGAACATGGATGTAATAAATACATAATGTAAGTAACTGTAAGATGTGATTGGGGGAGGGGGATGATAAAGATTATGTATGCATAGTAGTAAAAACCTAATTGTAGCTGTAACTGCTACAACTGGAAATGCTTTTTAGACTTCAATAATTCAAAACTAGATTATAGGCTCTCTATTCCTAGCGCTGAGTAGGAAATCATTCAGTTGAATGATTTCACTAAATGTGCTTTTGAGAAGTAAAGATTTGGAAACAGACTTGAGAAAATAGTAACAGACATAAAATAAATAATCATCTTCATTGTGTAATATTGATGGTGTCAAAAGGAGTTTGTTTAACATCAGAACACATTTTTTTGAAAAGTGTTTTTTTTGTTTTTATTTTTTTGTAGGGCTAAAGCATTAAATTGAAAAACAGATAGATAATGTTTAGAGGTTGGGTGGGGATTTTTTTTTGCCAGGGGAAAAGGAGAGTTCAATAATTAGATGCTTTTTATAAAGTAAAAAACCTTCATATCACTAAGGCACATGCCAAGGGGATTAAAAATTGTGATCACCAAAACTGCAGTGCTGGAGCTCTGTACACATCAAGGGGGAGAGATCTGTTTTGCACATTTGTGGCAAATCTCTCCCTGTAGCTACAAAACAATTTTATTCTGTCATCAGGGGGTTAAGGAAGCACTTGTCTTCCTGTTCTGTTAAGGGAACTTTTATCCACCCTTAGTTGTTCAGGGAAATACATCATAGGAAAGAGATTATTCACAGTCGTCCAATACTGCTATTACATTTCTTTTTGACAAATTTGTCTTTTTCTTTACTCTGATCATCCAGTGTTAAGAAAATATGGAACTTCAGATGTCATCTTGTAAACTCATTTATTTGTCCTCTCTTGCTAAGTAGTTTTTTATTCATAGGTAAACTTGTGAAATCATTTGACTGAAAGAAACAGGCAATTTTTTTAGATTAATGTAATCATCAACCTAGAGACAAAGTTCTTGTCATGTGTGTCTTGACTAAATGCTGTAGCCTCCAGAGTTTTGAGTCATTTTAGATGTGTGGTTATCTTAACGCAGAGCCTGACTGAAGGACATTTGTGGAGAGTGCTGTCTGGCATTTTGGATATGCCTTCAGCCCCAGTAATTGAGATATAATGATTCACAATTCACCATAGAAAAGACTATTCTCTGCAACAGTGTTTGACAGTTGATATCATTGGAGGACTTTAGGAGAAGAAATTTTTAGTAATTTACAGATGTGTTTTACTACATTGGTTGACATTTCCATTTAAAACAATTATAAATTGAAAAAGATTTTTTTTTTTTTTTTCCATTTATAAGGTTCCAGACTCTCAGGAGTAATTTCTTACAGGAAGGAGGAGTAATTTCTTACGGGAAGATAAGATTCAAGGTCAATTATACCTACCTAAAAAGTTAGAGAAAGTGATTACAGTGTTGTAACGAGCTGATAAATGAGCCAAATAGTTTCAAATAATTCTTTGGGTTTTTTTTTGAAGTGCTGGTTTTAGTTTGATACTAGAAGCAACTGACGCAAGGGATGTGGGAAAGGTGTGCGAGTGGATACTGATAGCTGAATGGGGCCATCAGCTATTGGACTTGCTCAAATAGAGCCACCAATATCTTATTTTAGAAAAATGTTTCTGGCCTAGCTGTTACCATGAGGGCTGTACAGCTTTCTGTACACATAGTCTGATGGAATTGAGAAAATGAGCACTCATATTTTAGGAGAGATTTTATAATCATCATGAATAACTCTTATTTAAAAGACTCTGTTATAGGAGTTTTTATTAGTAGCTATTTCTTCTCATAAGACCTGAAGTGAACTTAAGTATATTTTATTCTAATATACTTACTGTGTGAATTTTAATAGATAAGATTGGATTTCACCACTGTTTTATTTTTAGTTAGAAATATTGAATAGGCAGCTATATAGCAATCAGAAAAATAACTGAATTAAAAGCTTGAAGTGAAGGCTGATTTGAGAGCGTACATAATTCTTCATTCTTCTTTGTTTTGATTCTTGCACTGGCTGAACTGGCCTGATATGTGGATTCACATTGACTTTTCTTGTTTCGGTAGCTTGGATATGATTTTACTGATGCAAAACCAAAAAAAACAAACCCAAACCAACAACCACCAGAAAAAATCCAAACTTCAGTAGCCCTCTCTATAACACTTAGTCTTTGCCCGTGAAGGAGATGGGATACTGATGAACAGGGTAGCTTGGGTGCTGAAAGAGTAACACGGAATGTTTCCCGGGCTGTCCCTAGGCATTCAGCTGAGCTCTCCTTCTTGGACAGGTCTGCTGGGAGTGAGCAGGATGCCTGCCTTCCTGCCGGCCCCCAGGCTGGTGTGACAGTGACAGTGGCAGCAGAGCCCTCCTTCCTGCGGTTACCTTCACAGGTGGTAGGAGGGTTTGTCTTTGAAGTCCCTATCCTGCGCAGGTAGTTTTTGCAGTCCACAAGACGAAGAGGAAGCAGTACAATCCATGCTTTGCTGAAGATGAGTCTCATTTTTCTTGTTTCTCTTTTTTTGGCCACTGCTTGCCAACCTGTCCAGGCTCAATCCAGAGTTTAATGAGCTGTAATGAGAGGGAGTTTCTTAGTCTGGCTTTCTCCTGTCCCCAGCCCTTTGAAGTGTTAACCTGGGAAACGATCTCTTCTGACAACAGTCCTTAGATCAGCAAGTGTCAACACACAACTCTTGAGACCAGCCTGTCCTGGAGCCGCGGGGGGATCCACTCTCTAGCCAAGTTGCTTCTCTTTATCCTGACCATGGAAGACTTCTGAGAAATTAACAGCTTGTTTAAATAAAAACATTGTTAGCACATTGCTGCTCAGTGGCAATTGTGTCTGAAGGTCTATGCTCTGCTGCAATCATTCAGACAGTGTCAAATAATTTGTATAATTTAATTTCTAGCTTTTGAGACAACATATTGATTATTCCCAGAACCCAGATGACACATGATCTCAGCTGTAGACTCTTTTTTACTATGTTCACTTTGCAGTGGATAAATGGTGCAAAAGGAAATAACAATAATCACTAAACCACCCGTGCTCTCTGAAGAGAAGGGTTAAAGGAATTCTATTTGGGAAGAGTACAGGGAAGTAAAAGGTGATGGGAGATTAAGACCAAGACATGTGGAAAAAGATTCTGTTAATGCATGCCTTTTGGGGCTTTTTGGTGTGGGTGGAAGGTACTTTCCTTCAATTTAGTTTGTGACAAAGCTGGTGAAAAATAATTGCGAACCTGCGGTTTGTTCCTTAAATTAGTCTTGAAGGTATAGTTAACAGTTATAGCCAGTGCTGTGATAACTCCAGATACTGAAATAGTGCATCTGACAGAAGACTGGTGTTGAATGACAGTCCTCAATGATCAGGTATGAATGTAACAACTGGAATAAAAGAGGGGAGGGACTTTTTTATAAGGGCATGTAGTGATAGCATGAGGGGTAATGGCTTTAAACTGGAAGAAGGGAGATTTTGAATAGATATTAGGTAGAAATTTTTCACTCTGAGGATGGTGAGGCACTGGAACAGGTTGCCCTGTGGAAGCTCCATTCCTGGAGGTGTTTAAGGCCAGGCTGGATGGGGCTTAGAGCAACCTGGTTTAGTGGGAGGTGTCCCTGCCTGTGGTGGTGGGGGTGGAACTAGATGATCTTCAATGTCCCTTCCAATCTAAGCCGTTCTATGATTCTACGATATCTGTAGTTTGAGAAATCTGTTCTTGCCAGAGAAATGTTCTATGCATCTTTTAAAATTGCATAAATAGCATATTCACTGTATTTGCTTAATCTATGTCAATTTAACCTCCTTAAACTCTTATTTTTAAATGAATCTCTTTTGACCTATAATTTGATGTTTCAGTTAAAGACTAACTGGATACATGAAGCTTTTAGTGCCTAGTCACTGTAATATACAGGAAAATGTAAAAATAAACTGAAATCGTAAAGATAACACCCATCTGGAAAACAGCAGAAAACTGTCATGTGCTGCATCTGGAATGACCCATTCCCTCAAATTTGTATGTGGAATGGCGTACAAATCAAAGCTACACAGAATTTTCCACCACAACCAAACCAAACAACCCGTAACAGAATCTGAATTCATCATGAGGTGTTAAAAGGAAAGAAAGGGCTTATGGAAAAATACTGTGGGAAAACAAATCAAGAGTTGAGTATCAAAAAGTTGCAAAACCTTGAATGTTTGCTTCAGCCTACTTTTGCTTGCAGTTTCAGTGACTGAGCTATCATTTCTTGTTTAATGAAATAACATAAGAAAGGAAGACAATTATGAATACAAGTAGAAAATCTCCTTTCATTAAAGATATTGCCTCATGAAACAGTGTATTTATCATGCTTTCTCCTTAGAAATATTATGTGGGCGCTGAAAGATGCTGACTTAAAATTTTGCAGAAACAAACTTGACTAGCATTCCAATTAGAAAGGCTGAGTTGTGGCTATTTATGTGAATAGGGAAAAACTGCTAACAACACATTTCTAATTGGCAATTCATTTTTTAAAAACATATCAGTATTTCTTTGATGGTTGGCTTTATTTTGCAGAAAATCAACTTGTTGATATAATCAATATTTGCTGTTTCTTTCTGGTGACTTAAGTTATCAACAATTGTACCATGTGATTGTGGCATGGTATTTGTGATTATTCTTTATTTATGTCCTTCAAAAAATAAGCAAGGAAAGACATGCGGATCAGTTTTGCTTTTTTTGGTCTATGTCATGGGAATGAATTTTCATTGGCTAATGGAATAATTTTGAGCATTTCCTTTTTTTCATGGTAATTTAGTAAACATTTAGTGTTCTCATCTCATTAGAAACTGAAAGACAGTAATGAAATGTAGTGTGACAGCTTAATGAGGCAGTATCTACTTAACGCCACCTGCTAATCATTCCTTTCTCCATAAAAACATCCGTAAGTCTGAGACTTCGTTTGTTTTTTGACAGCAAGCTTTATCCATGTGTTCATTCACTTGGTAACAATTGCCTTAAAATATCAGAGAGAGGAAAGAATTAAATATTATTTATGCTATGTGCTAACAAATTTTTTTTAGGAAAACTGCTCGGCAGAAGGCTTTGCTTATTTTTTCTTTTTTAAGCTCTTCACTACCAGAGTTTGATCATCAGAAAGAGAAAGTTTTTTGCGTGCTTCATGTGAAGATTGTAACAGGAATTAATTCCTGACTTTTTTTTACATTTGAGATGGAATTCTGTTGATACTGACCCCAGATTCAGATTTATTTTTTTTAAATGGGTAATGTAGTCGAAAGTCTGCAAAATAGAATTTGTGGTTTGTAAATTACATAATTAATTTCTTCACTCTGCAAAAGAAAAAGAATTAATTCTCTAATTCTCTACTATGTTCAGTAATGTTATCAGTGTTGGGACTCTCTAGTTTTTGATAAAGCATGAGGTTTGTGTTTGGTTCCCAAGCAGATACTTAATCCTTACTTGGAATGTAATACACACTGTAGGCAGCAAACAAAACATATGTTACTATACCTGTCTTCCACAATATGAGTTCTACAATGTCTGGAGGTGATTAAGAATATGGAAAACAAGCTTTCATGAATATGACCACATCTGTCTTTCTAACTAAATTCTCCTATGGGGCTTGAAATTCCAGTGCTTTGAGCTCCTTAGAAACCCTTTCAGTAACTGAAGGATTTTTCAGAACAATATTTGATGGGATGTGTTTAAAGAAAATGTCATGTATTGTGGTAGAATAGAAGGGAAGTTGTTTCTCAGTCATCAGCTACAGGAACATTTCATGCCTTCTCCCTCAATAAAATCACTGGTGATGCAGTTTTCCTTTAAGCAGATATACCCGATTGATCGGGGGCTTTTCTTTTCCTTTTCTTTTTCAAAGGCCTAAGATTAAATAATTTCTTAAGTCTAAGTTCTCTTGATTTGTGCAATGTAATTTAATCTGTGACACTTGGGTCAACTGGGAGGTTAACTTCTACTATGGAGTTAACTGTGCTATGAGACAGTGTCACAGTGTTTAAGTAATACTGTGGGTTCCTTCTATTTCTGCTCTGCAGTATGTGTGTAAAATAAAGAAGTTCTGGTTTAATTTAGGATTTCTATTTCCTTGTAGTCATAAGAGCTCCTCTATGGATGGATGTGCTGCAAATATGAGGAATTTATATTACATCTGTTCTGAGTGGCCAGATACTCCTTTGGTGTAATAGCTGTTCATAGAGAGTAGCCCTTGTTCATCATGAGTCTATGCACACTGATGGCTCTGCCATGGAAGGGCGATGTTCTGCACTACCACAAACTTGGCAGCCAAGTTCCAGCATGGGATTCTATTGTTCTCCATTAGTTTTCTGCTATTAACATTATCTAGATTTCATTTGAGGTTTCAGTGAAAATAAGGTAGCCAAGTTAGCTTATATCAGAAAATGCAATGAAAGAATGGCCCTTTGAGATACTGTGTATTTTCTCTGTGTATCCAGCTCTAGCATTTCTCTGAGTGGAAGAGAACATTGTCCCTGACAGAACACCTTGCAAGTAGAGTGGGCAAGAGATTATTGTACAACTTCTATGATTCTTCTGAATGCCAAGGTACTGCGATAAATCAAAGACTGAACTCATTTTTCTTGTGGCAGTTTAATGCTGTTAACATTAAATGGATTATTTTGAATTAATTTCCTTGTACTGGTGCATAAAGAAGAGTCATGTAAAACTACACGTCTGGCAAACTTTATTATAAAGGCCAGGATGTGCCCTGTTTATGCTCTTCTTCAATATAAGTGAGACTTGAGCTTCTCAGATTGTATTATTGGTCTTTATTGGTCTTGGATAATAGTGCTTCTAAAGCATTTAATTGTTGAAGGAAATAATCCATATTTTAATAGTACAAAATGGATAGGTTTCATGTCATTTATTTTAAAAAAAGTCTTGCAACTTCAGCACAGTTCTTTTAATAAGGTGAGACACAGAGGGCTGCTGGTTATGGATTTCTCACTGGGGAGAGAAAAGAAAACTCCATCAGTAGCTCAGTCAGCTTAGTGTGTATGCAGGGAAGGCCCAGGAGGAGCAGAAAGAGACAGCCAGATGTCAGCTTGATGGGGAAGCTTTTGTCCATTTATGGGGTGTTTCATGAGAGGATGATAAACATATGGAATAAATTATGGGGAAGCTATTTTGAAGCTAAAAGCATAAATGAATTGAAGAGACACCTACATTTCTGTCTAGAGAAAGGCAGTATTGAGGGATATTGTGAGAAAACAGAATGGCTGCATTAACACCTTCCAAAGTAAGGAGATATTCAGGGTCAGGTGGTCTTTTATTCCTAATGTTTTTGTTTTTTACTTTTTCTTAAATATTTGTGTTCTGAAATATCCATCTCCAGCCTGGGGCTTGAGGAATGATGTTTAAATATCGGTACTGTAATGTTGTTGGTTTGGTAACAACTGTATTGTTATGGACAACAGAGTAGAGAACACTTCACTACTAGTGGACGTTTTTGAGGTCTGTTGGGATGTCATGAGCTGTGATATTAGGCTGATTCCCAGTTGAAATATGAGTTTGAAAACTGGCAAGTTAGTTGAGGCTGAGGTTATTGTCCTTTAGGTGACTGAACGGAATTGACCTTCACAAATCGAGTACCTTTCCACTAGTCTAAGTGGTATGGGGAAGATTGTGCTGTATGGGCAGCTAACAAGAATGTTAAATACGGTGATTAATTTATTACTCACAGTAAGGGAACATTTTAAAAAGCTTTACTTCTGGACTCTGTGTTATTTTGGTCCTTTTCTAAGGTTACCCATTTACATATTCCATATCTTCCTTTGATATCTTGGTGTACAGAGGTATTTTGGTCTATGTCTACTCTGAATATAATTAAAAATAAATTGTTCTATAAAGGTAATTTACTTCTGTCTGAGATATGCCAAGACTTATGTCCTAATTGTACATTCTTATAAATGTGATGTGGTACAACTGGGACAAAATGAAATATTCTACTTTCCTGCTTAGGGACCACCTTTCCATGGAGCTGTATGTTTCCTGCCTTAACTTTCAATAAAATTTTAGGGTACTTAGTTTGGAATCAGGCCCTTACAGTCCTGTGCTCACTGCAGAAAAAAAGGATTGATTTAGCAGTAGCTTAGAGAAAAAGTTTCTTCACATCAAGTGTTATAACTATACAGCAGATGAAATGTAAACATTTTGTACTGTGGTTCTTAGATAAATATTGTAGAAAAACAATGCTCCTTTGAATGAGCACAAGGCTAATTAAAAGCTGAACAGTTCATTATTGTTCAGGTATCTTCAGTTTTATTTTGTTTTCTACCAGAAGCTCCTCTTGAATTGCAGTATTGGCAGTCAGAGCCTTTGCTCACAAATGAAGTTGCCCCATAGTAGGTGATCGTATACTTGTCTGACTGTGCTTTCATAACGAAAAGTGTGAAATAAAAGTCTTAGTACAAATAAATACCCTTAGTATGCATTGTTAAATGAGGAAATTTATCTTTGTGCTTACGTATAAGCATATACTAAAAGATCTCACTGTATAATTGTTTTGAAACAGATTGAAAAAAACTTTATGTTCATGTGGACTACGGTATCTGGCCTCTTCTCTTGCTTGTTCCTTCCTTCTATCTCATGCCCTCCAAGGGCTTCTCGCAGTTGCTTTCCTTGCATGTAGTCTGGCCCTTGAGCTTTATTATTTTAAATTATTCTTCACCTACACAGGTCAAAATCTGGAATTCCACTTCCATCTGTTTTAGATCAAGAATGAGAGATGGAAATAACTTCCTAGAATTCAAGGGTGATTGCGCAAGATCTGGAAATGGAGCTTGGTGGTAGTGGGAAAAAGCCAGCATGTTGCTGCTTTGTGAGCTGAAGCATCTGATTGTAACTAGACGGAGAAAGTAAGTTAGGTATCAGAATGTGTTTAATATTTCTTTTGTTGGTTCTAAGGCAGCAATAAAAGATGCAGTTTCATATGATGATAGGAGAATCAGGAATAGTCTTTGGTGTATGCTGACAAAAGTAATGAGGATTAGGGCCAAAAAAATGTCCTCAGGAGGAGACACTAATTATCTGGCTGCTTGGAAAAGTTCAGAAAAAGCTTTGTTGATTGTTTGGATGCTTTTCATGCCGGATCTGAATGTATCAGTGTTTTAAGCCATTATTACCTTTCTGTCACTGATAGAAAACCAAACCTCCTGATGAAATAACTCATTTACCGCAGGTGCTTATGGACTACCCATAGCCTGCTGTGATCATTTATCCAGCCCATGGTGGCATCATCTCTGGGGATGCTGAAAGGCACACGATCTGCTAATGGGCAGTAGGAGGGCCAGATTCCCTCTCTTTCACTGGAGGAGGTGGCAGCTGGGAGAGGGTTGCCCCAGGTCCAGTTGGTTCACTTCTCAACCCACTGCAGCGAGAGCTGGAGGTGCCTGTGGCAAGGTGACCCTGTAGGAGCGAGTGGGTGGAGAGGGCAAAAGCAGCCCACTACTGCCGTGCCTGCCTGGCGAGTGGGACTGGGGTCTGCTGCTCTGACACAGTGCGGTGTTGGAGTGTGCGCCCATGAGGCATTTGCTGAGGAGAGCACAGGCATGGCAGCCCCTGACAGCAGGTAAGCCCTGCATGGTTCTGCCCAGCAGAAGGATTGGACGCCGGTGAACTGTAGCGTCTCCAAAATGTGAAGAACTTGTGCATCTCAATGGCAGTGCTGTACAGATCAAAAAATTTCCATGGAGGAACAAACACCAGATTATCCTTGCAGACTTTTATCCTGTGGCATGGCAAATGAGATCAAAGGTGGCAAATGAGATCAAAGGTGGCAAATTCTAAAAATTTGTGTTCTGTTCTAATGACATTTATAGAAGCAATTGCAGTTTCTCAGTATCTGATTTGTTCACGGGTGGTTTAAACCAAATGGTTTTATTTAGGTTGTTTTATTTTCCATGTTGATGGATCAGAATCCATGGAATGGGTCAGATTTTACCACAGGACACATCTGAAGAGTCTCTGACTCTTGTCTCTCCTGTAGAAGCCTTACACTTGACTAGCAATATGGTTTTTGAAGGGTCTGCACCTGTATCTTCATCTAAACCCACACTATGTGCTTATTATTCCTATGCACAAGACTGATATGCCCATGCAAGGAACTTGGAGCATTTTGCAAAGGCTGAAAATGTAAAAATGAGGCCTTCAGGAGGCAAAGGTCTAGACGCAAGCACGCTGTGGTGCTGTGCGCGCAGGAGAGCATCACAGCTACTCCAAAGGAAGGTGGAGGTGTCCCTTAGCATTTCTGCTTCTCTCACAGCCGAAGGCAAGTTAGCCACCCTCCAGGGGAACTTCTCTCCTCATCCTCCCTCTTACCTTTGTAATGGTTTAAGTACAAAGTATCAGCTGTACACAGGCTTGGTGTTGGGAGAAGGCAGAGGCTGGGATTGTGCCTAGTTACTAGTGTTGCTGCAGAAGTGCAAAGGCCTTGTGAGCTCCTACTCCGGTAAGCACAGGAGCAAGTAAGAGTCCCAACCTATCCTTAATCAATTAATCCATTTTATTTATTTATTTTTTTCTATAAAATAGGCCAGGTGGCTTGATTCCCAGTCCCTTGGCTTTGATCATTAAACAATATGCCTTTTCTGACATATGAGGCTGAGTACCCTGTGACAGGCAAGCCAAGAGGATCAATGGAGCTGTGTGTTTTCTTAAAGCCTCTGTTAAGTTGTGGAATAAAACACAGCTTATTTTGTATTGAGGGAAAAATACATATTTCTCCTTCGCAGAGATGAATGGAATTGGCTGGGCACTGGTTTTGCTTCCCAAACAGTTCCTGCTGTACTTCATTTTTTTGCCAGTTTCATGTGGAACTTCCTGAATTTCTCTCTCACTATACATATGATGTAATATATAAGCATGGTATTGAAACGTGGCTGGAGTATTATCTTTACTGAAGACTAGCGTGACAGCCTTCATGAAATTATTGCAATGCACTAGCTTTGCATGAAAAGCTTGTTCTTGTTCCTTTATTAAATGGGTATATATACAGCACTAAAATATTGCATCCCTCTGTCTAGACATCCAAATATTGGATTTGGACACCTCACGCTAACACCAAGGTTTTAGAATGAGCTCAACATTTTCTGTCCAATAAACTGGTAATCTTCTTTTCTGTTAGGTTTACCTTTCCTGACCAGGCAATAAGATTCTTTGAGCTAAAAGCGAAAGTGCTTTCTACTGCCTCCCTACCTTCCCCCAGAAAGGGAAAGTATTGTCAGTAGGGCAGCTGTTACATAACACCCTGTAGACAAAATACTGTGGGCGGCAAATTGTTCCATAATCTGGCTTGTTCATTTGCCAAATAGTGGTTTCCACGAAAAAACTTGTTGGCATAAGGAACCTGATGCATCGTGTCACTTTATCTCTGTCTCTCCCTCCCTGTACGTATTAAATTTCCTACAAACAGGTGAAGCGATCTGGGTGAGATTAGCCTGTGTTCCAAGTTTGTTAAACAAAGAAGTGGAAATGACAGGAGTGCTTTCAAGTGATTGGTGATGACGGCTGGTGTAAATTTGAGATCAAAGCTAGTCTCATGCTAAAAAATGCTTAATTATTATTCTGAAAGAAAGAAAAATGGAAAAGGATACCTCTTCTAGCATGCCCAAGGTAATTAAATTAGATTCAAGCGTACCTTCTTGCACACTAGAAAACATTTCACTAGCTTAGAGCACAGCAGGTGGTTACCCACGTTTTCTAAGTTATTACCTTTAGCTATGTGGGCTTTGACAATATATTTTGAGAGAACAGTGCTGGCAGAAGCTAATACATTTCAGCAGCTAGTTCTCAAAATTGCGGGCATCCAAATGCCCCTTTTATTTCCTGTGGTCTTCCCCTGTGTTAAACCATTAAGTTCCACTTCAGCTAGGAAGTACCCCTTTCTCTGTGAACAGTCAGGTGTATCTGATTGCTTTTGTCTTGCAAAGCAAGTGTCAGCTTTAAGCGATGTAGCAGCAGTGGGTCTGCTGAAATAAAAGCAGCACATTGTAAGTCCAGGAAGATTTTCAGGAAGCACGTGATTTTGATGAAGGACTATAAATTACTGCCCGAAGCAATGATGGCCTTTGCATACACTCTTCTGTAGAATGATGTAGTAGGACTGCATAGAGGAGATCGTTGGAAAATCGATAGACCCGTCTGTCCCTCTGCGGATGTTGTTTCCTCATTGTTTCAAATGAACTTCATTTACTGCTTTAAGAATGGCATTTCTTATTTACTTAGGATAACATAATATCGATTTAGGAAGTTCCAACTGTTAGGGCTGCCAACCGCAGCCCTGTGACAAGAAATAGCTCCGTGCTGTGAAATATTGCTGCTGTTGTGGTGAATTCCTGTGCAGAACTGGCAATAATATGAATAGTAATGACTATCTTATATAAAACCGAAGAGCACCTAGAAAAGAGGTGACATCATAACTCATCAATAAGTTATTTTTCCTATATAAAGTTTAAAGTAAAATGAGAGAATTTCTGATTGAAGTCATTAGAACTTGAAGACAAGTGCTTGTCCTCAGGAAACAGACCAGCTGAGAGACTTCTGAAGAGAAATGTAAACCTTGTTTGTACCTTGCCTCTTCCCTTACCACACAACAAACCCTATGCCCATCATAAATACCTATCAGCCACTCCAATCTTTTTGTCATAAAAATCTGACACAATTTTTTATATTTTCCTTCTAGGTGTTGAGCTGTTATCAGGCATGAGTTGTTTTCCTCTTCTTAGGCAATACTTTGGCTTCCTTCACCAAAGAATCATCCACCGTTAGGGTGCTGGATTCCCAGCTGGATGCCCAACATGTGAACAGTGCTGAGTCCCACATTTCCACCTTGGTCTGATCAGTGCTTTGTCATGTTCAAAACCCTCTGTTTCATGTGGTGTTTCCCTTAAGCCCAGGCTCTGTTTTTAGCCAGGTCAAAGTATTATTTACCTTAAAGAAAACAATACTTACAAGTTTTTTCTTTTGAGAGATTATTTTGTGGGAGTAGCTTTGTTATTTTTGTATAGTGGATGCAACCTGGGTTTTCTCATGGGCTTTTACCTGACTCTATAGGTGATGGCCCCATCCCTGGACGTGTTCAAGGCCAGGCTGTATGGGGCTTTGAGCAACCTCGTCTAGTGGGAGGTGCCCCTGCCCAAGGCATGGGGGTTGGAACTAGATGATCTTTAAGGTCTGTTCCAACCTAAACCATTATATGATTCTATGNNTTGTGAAGTGAATTAATACTTCAAAGCTTGCTTTCCCTTGTGGCTTACTGGCAAATGGAGTATCACAATATGCATTCCAGTAAGAATTAATATTTCTGTCTGACTAATCTATGAGCTCTCAAAACTTTTCAAACAGATGGCATGAAATGTATTGCCAAAGCTCATGCATTAACGATGTGTGATGTAAATTATTTAATTGAACTCTGTCAACCTGCTAACCAAACTGTGAACCTTACATCATGCAGTAGGTACATATATGGATTAAGATAAACTCTCTTGTAAGTAGTAAGAAATGAAAAGGGATTCCCATACATGTAGAAGGAAAATTGTAAAAACATACGGCTAATATAGTTTAGAAACCAGGCAATCAATTGGTATTAACGTACCATGTAAAGATCATGGAAATGCAGCATACTGAACATAAGTGGTCAAGCCTCAGGCAACCTGCTTAGTGGATGAGGAGAAGGCTGTGGATGTTGTCTACCTGGACTTTAGTAAAGCCTTTGTCACTGTTTCCCACAGCATTCTCCAGGAGAAACTGGCTGCTCATGGCTTGGCCGGGTGTACTCTTCACTGGGTAAAAAACTGTGTGGATGGCTGGGCCCCAAGAGTGGTGGTGAATGGATTTAAATCCAGTTGACAGCTGGTCACAAGTGGTGTTCCCCAGGGCTCAGTACTGGGGCCAGTTCTGTTTAATAGCTTTACCAATGATCTAGATGAGGGGATTGAGTGCACCCTCAGTAAGTTTGCAGATGACACCAAGTTGGACGGGAGTGTCAACCTGCTTGAGGGTAGGAAGGCCCTACAGAGGGACCTGGACAGGCTGGATCAATGGGCCGAGGCCAGTGGTACGAGGTTCAACAAGGCCAAATGCTGAGTCCTGCACTTGTGTCACAACAACCCCATGCGGTGCTACAGACTTGGGGAAGACGGCTGGAAAGCTGCCTGGTGGAAAAGGACCTGGGGGCATTGGTTGACAGCCAGCTGAATATGAGCCAGCAGTGTGCCCAGGTGGCCAAGAAGGCCAATAGCATCCTGGCTTGTATCAGTAATAGCATGGCCAGTAGGACTAGGGAAGTGCTCATCCCCCTGTACTCGGCACTGGTGAGACCCCACCTCGAGTACTGTGTTCAGTTTTGGGCCCTCCTCTACAGGAAAGACACTGAGGTGCTGGAGGGTGTCCAAAGAAGGGCAATGAAGCTGGTGAGAGGTCTGGAGAACAAATCTTGTGAGGAGCGGCTGAGGGAACTGGGCTAGTTTAGCCTGAAGAACAAGAGACTCAGGGAAGACCTTATTGCTCTCTACAACTACCTGAAAGGAGGTTGTAGCAAGCTGGGGGTCAGTCACAGGCAATAGGACAAGAGGAAACGGCGTCAGGGTGCACCAGGGGAGGTTTAGGACGGATATTAGGAAAAGTTTCTTCACTGAAATTGTTGTCAGGCATTGGAACAGGCTGCCCAGGGAAGCAGTAGAGTTATCATCCCTGGAGGTATTCAAAAGACATGTAGATGTGGTGCTTAGGGACACAGTTTAGTGGTGGACTTGGCAGTGTTAGGTTTATGGTTGGATTCATTGATCTTAAAGGTCTTTTCCAGCCTAAATGTTTCTATGATTCTAAGTTGGTATGATCTCAATAGGGACCTCTTTTTCTAAAGATCTTTAAATGAGGTATGGTATTGTCTGTCACTTATGTAATCTGATTGGTTTATATTTATATTTTAAACAATTATCAGTACAATAAGAATATATTCCTTTAAGGGGGGATAGCTGTGTTAGCTTCTTACATAACTGAACCTGTACTAACTGCAATGAACTATTCAGGAAAAACAAAGTGAATATAACTTATGGGGTGCCTCCATGTATGGTAAGCTACAGATTTCACACATTGAGCAGTTGCTGAACATACAGACTCGAGCTTGTTAACTGATCAGTTAGGTTCAAATAGCTGTTTCTTTACTTCTTGACAGGTAAGGTAACAAAATCTGAGAATATGATCCATGAATCCCGTTATGAAGCATAAATGAAAGGAGAATTGGAGCTGGACTCCTTATAACCTTTGGATAATTGCTTGCAAAACCAGAAAAGCTTTTAACTCATACTACTCAGTGAAGTCTAATATCGCAAACATCTATCCTTTATTGGAGTACGGTTTTGGATGCTGCAGACTGCCTCTACACAGTCTGCAGCTGTAATTTGTTCTGAAATTTTTCTCTTTCTGTAGCTACAGTGCTTTGACTCTAGACATGCTGTCGTGCCTTCTTTTCTTCCAGCAATGCAGCCTAATAATGTTTTCAGCTCAGTACCCAACTTCAGCTCTGCTAGCAGATAACTAGAAGCCTGCAGTTGATAAAGGAGGAGAAAAGTAATAGCAATCACAGTGTTGACACAAAATAAATGAAGGGCACAGTTTTCTAGAAAATGGAGTCAAGTAATAGCAAGAGGATTAGAAAACAGTGGGACATCCAGCCTGCAGAGCTACCCTAAGAGTTTCTCTCCTAAAACTACTTGGAAAGACAGATGAGTACTTGCTTCCAGCCATGTTCGTGAGGTTTTTTCATGAGTGCCTAAAACGCCATTATGGAGGAAATTAAGCTGCAAACATAAATAGTCTATGAAATAAAAATAAAAGAGTAAAATGCAGGTTCAAAAAGGAACTTGACAGAATCACTCAGATACAAGTCAGGCTATATCCAAAGCTGTATGAATGTTTCTTTAAGCTGAGATATAATTTATCTTTTCTCCTGTTGTCCTTGACTGAAGGATATTTGTATCTCACAAAGTATTTAAAAGATAAACAGATGATGAGCAAATGCAAGAAGAGATTTACTTTTTTAAATTCATCTGTAATATATTCCTGTGCTGTAGGACGAAAGAGGATAAAATTTAGGTTCTCCCAGACTTTTTGACTGTGCAGCTTTATCCTATCAGAATAGTGTTAGATACAGATATTTTAAAGCCTAAAATATGTATGTGCTCATTAACATTTTTATTGAAACTCCTCTTTAGCTAGTGGGTCAACAAGCCTGTTACAGAGATTCTAAGAACTGGGTATTAAAATGCAAACATTTTAATTTTTAAATTATTTTTAATTACTTAATGTTTCTCTGTAATGTCGCTTCCAAGAAATGGTGAATCCATTTCCAGTGTTGTAATTGGCACCTTGGAGAATCTGACATATACAGTGCTGAAGTTAAACTGGGTTTCATGGAAAAATGAGTCTGATGCCTAAGTCTCTAAGTTAAGAACATATGTGTGGCTACAAGTGGATGCTGTCACAGAACAGCTAGGAAGGTATGTTGTCCTTGGACCAAAAAGTGACCTGAAATACAGAGCGTGTTTTGTTGCTTTCTATGCTTAGTTGCTTAGAATCCTTCTTCCCAAGGTTTGGTGGTTTTTTTTTCTGTGTGCTTTTTCTTTAATTTAGCCTCTGCTGCTGTATCACTATAAGTAAATCATACTTTACAGAGGAAGAGGAGAGAGAAAGGATGTTGACTGAGGCCAGAATCAATCCCTGTTAAATGCAATATAAAATAGTGTCTGGAGAAATTTCTTATGTTATTGTGAAACTTCTAGAACTCATTGTGGTTCCCAAAATAGCCCTACTGTGAGACTGCAAGGTATCTGTTTGTTTTGTGGGCTAGGTGCCAGGTTATTTCCACATAGAAACACATTCGAAGAATAACTTCACAGGCTTTCTTAACCCTCACAGGGCAGTCTGTGTAAGAGTGCAGTCTGCTCTGTCTCCACATTCATTAATAATGCTTTTGATTGACAGTGAATTTGCAGAATTTGGTGGAAATAATTTCCTTTTCATAAAAAAAAATGATGGTGTAGTATTCATAAAGGACAAGCCCATCCAAGTACAGACTGAGCCATCACTTTCCACAACTGGGATTGCCATCTTTTTCCCGATAGTGGCACTTTGGGAGTTCTGCCCACTTTGTGCTGGGGACACTTGTTAATATGCTGTTGTACAGATGCTTGACTGCACCTCATTGAAGCTTTGGTTTGGCTTTTTGGCTGGGAGGCTGTAGGTAGCCTGTCTGCAGAGTCATCGTCAAGCAGTACAAAAACAAGGTCACATTTGCTAGTCGGGTTGATTGGCAGCGATCTGTGGGACTGTTTGAGTGTCAGGAAGGATGGATGTCACTCACCAGCAAAGGGCTGGGTGATGCTTAGGTTATGCTTGGGAAAACAAAAAGGCTAATCTGGCCTTGGTCATAGTTTTTAGGAGATACTTCTGAGTAACGAATGAAAAGTTGTGTATTATGCAGTTTTTATATTAGACTCTAATATAATGCTGATTTCAATTATTTTGCATTTTTCTGTACTAGTCAGCTCTGATGTGTCTTTAGAGATAGACCATTTTTTAATACAGATCATCTCTGTAATGACTACAGTGCACTCCAGAAAGAGTAAAATTACCTATTCTAAGCACCTTTTGTGTGAATTAATGGTTCCCTGTTCTGGTAGTGGTGCACTTTGTCAGCTTTTTTTTTTTTTTAATCAGATTGGGAAATCTTGTAAGTACTAAAGAAATGTTTGTAATAAATAGAAAAATCTGAAAAGAGTGTGGAAATTGTTTCTCAGGAGGGCATAGCCTTTATCATCAGGGAACTGCCGTTTGGTGGATCACTTGCTGACTGTGGAATCATTTCTGAAAAGCTTCCCTCCTTCTGGGAACTGACTACCAGCTATAGCAAAGCGTGTAAACGGAAACCTGTCAAAGTGAGGAGGCCGCAAAGGTGGTTGAATAAGTGCCGTTTAATTACCCCAAAGCAAGTAAGAAGAAGATTAGGCCCTTTATGAGGTCCCTGCACATTCATGTTTGCAACAGAGGTACCTTTTGTGCAGTGGCCTCTGCCCATGTTGTACATGTGATAGTGATGGGCGTTGGGTACAGATATAGAAAGATTCATGCCATTATGGTTGTCAAAGCTGAGAAAGTTCCACCTAGGGTTTGTAGACCCTGCTTCAGCTGTGACACAGCAAGTGAATAATGTGGCAGGAGTTGTTGAGGATATCTCTGCCATGTGAACGGGGAGGTTTTTGTCATAAATCCACCACGTGCTATTTTCTTGTGCTTCATGTGATGGCTGTTTTGTGCTAGTACCTCAGTATCTTGTGGCTTTGCTTTCGTTTACTGAGCAGGCTGCTGCTTTTTGCATATTTCATATAATTAGTTTCTATGACATGTGCCAGCTGTGTCTCTAAAAAGTTTTCTGTAATGATATAGTGAAAGAAGAAATTAGTCAAGCGATGGAATGACATCAGAATAGGTTTTTTTAAGTAGTGAAAGAAACAGTGAGCTATGATGCTATGATGAAGGGAATGCAGTGACAGTTTACCATCTAAATTGGGAAGGTCCAGTCCTGGTTTCAAAAATTTAGCTAGTTCTCCTAGGTAACCAAGTTCACCTCTCCATAGGTGTTTGTGTTGAACTATAATGATGTAGAATTCATCTTATTCCATGCAGTTATCAAGTCATTTCGTTCTATCAAATTCTTTGAACCCCCTACCCTCAGGGAAAATCAGAATATATAGATAACATTAGTACTAAGAGCTTTTGATCACCTTTGCATTTTGTCTGGAATGGGAGAAAAAAAATGAGGTTCAGGCTATGACACTCTGCACTGGAAAGTTCCTAAAGAAATGTTATTCATAACACAAAAATCTCTGAAAACAATTTGGATAGCTGGATTGTCTTATCACTAAAAAAATATTCCTTAGAACTCAGAATATAGTAATACGTAAGAGAAGATTTGTATCATAAAATGCAAAAATCCGTTTTCATAAAATGTAGTACTTTATTTTATGTTTTTTAAAAATCTCTAGGTATGGCAGTTTTGGGTTTTGTGTTTTTATCTTAGAATAAGCCACCTTCGTATCAACTAGTTTTACCAAATATACTTACATTTCTATAATACTCCAAATGTGGGTCTAATCTCTTCTTCACATTTGTCTCCTGATTTTTACAGAGATTGACAAACGAGGTGTTTTTGAAGTACAGGAATGTAACTGATACCCAAATTTCCTCTTTATTTGCTATTGGCATCCAGATGAAGGGTGTATTTCAGTGTTATAATCTGAGACATTAGGTTCTTCAGTCTTTTTTGGGCACTTCAGTGAATACCATGGCTTTCACTAACATTGGGGGTTCATTAGCTTTCAGTGATTCTGTTAGCAAGTGTTAGGTTTGGGGCTTATTTCTGATCTTAAGATATTCAACAGCAGAGTGTTGTCCTTGGAAAAATCTTTTACTTCACTTGCACATGCAAGCCTAGGGGCAGACTATTCAAGATAAGTATTGAAATGCGTCAGCCTGTTTCAGATTGGAACAAATTCAACTGCATCAATTTCTAAAGAAAGAAATTGGTTAAATGACTGTTTTCGCTGAAGAATTGTCATTAGTTACAAAAGGTCAATGGAGTACTCTGCTACACATTATACTAAGGCTGTGAAAAGTTGACATAGTTGACCCTAAAATAATTTGTTGGCCTTAGAAGTGACAGAAGCTTCTTTTGAAAGCTTTTCATGTCTTTCTGAGCCTCTTATAAACATACACTGCAATTGACGGAATTATTTTTTTTCCTTTTCCACAATATTAAAAAATGGGGAAATGATTCTACACGCTGGTCAGTGCAGTTGTAGAAGGTATTTATACTCTTTTTTTTTTTTTTTCGCTAATGTGGTTGTTTATCCTTTTAAATGATTCTTCAAGAAACACTACCACAAGCATTATCTTTCATGAGCTCAGGAAGTCCTGTTGTCTGTCTGTCTGTGTTCTGCCTTCATCACTTAGTACCTCATACTCAACCCAAAATAACTACTTCACTCATTAGACTGCTGTTGTTTTTATAAGCTCAGATGATGCTGATCGAGAAAATAAACTTTCAAGTGTAGTTTCAATCTAGCATATTCTTCTGGACATTCAGACTGAAGTGTTAGTATTTGAAATGAAAGTGACAAGGAAAGTATTTCTTCATAACACTTGTGAATAAATTACCATTACAGTAACACTTGCAGCAAACTAGAGATGAAGGAAAGCGTTCATTTACATTTCAGTACTTGAAAGGCCTATATTTTAGTGGTCACCTCATATGCCAGAAATGTACCGCTTAATTTAGTCTAGGTAAACAACATGAGTGTGTTTCTTTTCCCCACTAGTTTTCACTAATTTGTGATAAACACAGTTAAGTTTGGATGATGGACGTGTTCCTTGCTGGGCTAATCGATACAGAAAATCACTTGCAAAACTAAAAAGTAATTACGAAGGGGCAGGATATGGAAGGGAAATAAAGCAAATCTGTTACTTAGGAAGCCGTTTGAAGATTAAAGCCCCAGATTAAACATTCATGAATAAATTATCAAAGGCTTTATCAAATGGCTAAACCTTGGAAAAAGCTTGACAACACTCCTATGTCTCTTTCCTTGTCTGTCTAGAATACTTGCTTTATATAAATGCAAAAAGACTTCCTTGTTCAAGAGAAATCATTTAGTTTAAAAACATTCTGACTTTCTCCACAAGTGATTTCTGTCATTTAAAGGTAATTTTTGTTTGTAAAAGCGAACACCTGGCATGTTTGCAGCTGTGAGGCACAGGGCTTTGGATTTTCTTTTAAAATTTTTTGTTACTAATCTTTCCAAAAGAGAATGTGACATTTGTGTGTTAGACTGCGAATTTCATCTGCTAGGGTTTTTTTATGCAGTCATTGAAATACTATTTTTTTCCTTCCTTTTCTTCTCCTGGTATCTCAATTCTTCTAAAAAACTTTTCTGAAGCAGTTACGAGTCTTCATATTGCTATAGTTAGTAATGCACTGAGCTGCTACTAACAGTCAGAAGTAGTCATGGGAGATCAGGTGAGGTGGCCACTGGAAGAGAACCACACCCCATGTTGACATATAATCTAAAATGTGTTTATTTGGCAAGACTGATGCAATGAGTCAGTAGCAATTCCTGTTCTACAGACACGCGTGTATCACACAGAAATCAGAGCTCAGTCCTACATTTCAGACCCGTGCCAGTGCCGGGGTAATGGGATGCTCACTCAGCCAGGCAACATGCAAGGTGCGTGGATGACAACTTGCCTACTGCATTTAGCAGTTCTCATCAGACTGCAGCTTCTAGAAGGTATCCAACATCCATGTATCACGTTTCTCCCCTTTGGCTCCTCTGCCTGCCCTGGGACTATTGTCTTAAGTATTTATTGCTCTCTTCATTAGATCATTGGAGTAGTCATATAGCCCCAGGCCAATCTCTGACTTCCTCCTTCCTTGAGGCTAATTAGTGGTTGCTGCTGCTGCTGTGGTTTCTGTCACCCTCTGGCATCCTGCCTGTATGTGTTATAAGAAATGTTACCTTTGTTATCCGGCACATGTTGGATTAATCTAGTCCGTTTGAGCTGGGCAGATTTAGCCAAGTCTCATTTATCTAGGCAGTGCCTTGGGTAGGTTACACCTGGTGGTGCATATTATGAAAATGAGAATTCTGGACAGGCTAACAGCAGCCCCACAGTAAGGTGGTGTTTGCAGCCACTTATTTGGTGACAGAAGAGCCCTGTAGTTATGAATATGGTAATAAATGGAGTACTCTGCGCTGCCCATCAGTCGTTCTGATGTCTGCATCCCCTCCACGCCAACGTCTCTGTCCTCACATGGAAGGGAGCCACAGAGCTCAAGTAATTGAATGATTAAAAACTGGATTTTCCGAGGCATTTTGTAGAAGCCTTTTTCTTCTCAAATAGCTTTGCCTGAAATATAGTACTTCCCCAGTGACCGAGTTCTGGCATGGTGAAAGGGTGCCTAAACCGGTATTTTTTTTACTTTAAGGCTGACACTGAAAGCTGGTTTTGTGTTTTCCAGTGACTTGGACAAATTTGGAGGGTTTTTTAATGATTGTATGTTGTTCTTTGTAGGTAGGCAACAACTCTAAATTGACGGAAGAACCTACAGAACATCAGAGAAGAGCAGTAGCTATTGATTCAGTTCCACTTGTCTGAAATCCTTTCTAGAAAACAAAATACCATCTTTCAGAGCTGACTACCACGGTACTGCCAGGTTGTAAAGTCAGCTTCCCAGGGAACTTATTGCTCATAGGCAGAGACTTCATTAGTTCTAAGTGTATAATAATAGTCTGAACACCATGGTATGCATATCCTTTTCCTAACCCAATATAAACTTATAATATATAATTCCAGTATACATATAGAACTATATGATTCTATGATAAAAAATCATCTGTACATATTTCTACTGATTCCCAGGCTTTTAAGACCTATGATGATTTAGGAAACAGGTGTAGAGTTGTTTGCCCTTTTTGCAGCATGTACCGCTGCAGTAGGTACCAGAAATCCTGCAGGTTATATGCAAGAAAACATATCTTTAAAATGGGTGGAAGCTTTCCTAGAACAAAGATGACTTTAGAAAGAGCCAGCATTGCTGATTCAGATTCAGAGGGAAACTCTGAGTCTGACTATAATATTTTTTTTCTGCACAGTGATGTAGTAAGGGAAAAGAGAGATTTGAACCCTATTGATTTTAGCGGGGCTCAGGATCCAGCTCCTGTAATCCTTGTCTGTAGACATGTGTAAATGTTTCCCTTTACTTCCTTTGAGACGCTGAGGAGGCAAAGTACAGAAGAGGGCCTCTAGGTCTTAACCACATATCCTGTGCATGACAAATGAGCAGCACTTGTGTTCTTTCCATTTGAGTCTGGAGTCCCGTCCTGCACCTGTACAAACGGTAGCCTGGGAGGTGGGTCAGGAGTGGTGCACTGGGTCAGTGCCTGGCGGTGGATCAGGCCGGCGTTAGTGAGGCAGCACGTCTGGATGCTTTGCAGCACTTTTGTCTGCCCTCATGCTTCAATTTAGAGATATCAGTTTAAATTCTTTTCAGTGCTGAACAGCTTTAAAAGCGAGGAAGGTTTTGAGTAGTCCCAAGGGACCATATTGACTCCATGTATGTGACTCTCATACAATGAAAGGTTTCATAGAATTTAAGGATAATGCCCACAGCGTGAATCACTAATGCCATTGCTGAGTGGCTGGGATCCAGCCACGATTCCTGCATTTCTTGAATGTTGCTACTACATCAGCTTCTCGGGACACTCTGTCCAAACGCCGGGAGGTTGACAGACGGGTCCATGTTTGGCCTGCAGCATTACTCACACTCTGATGCTGTCAGTGATGAAACTGTATAGCATGGATTCAAAGCCGACTATAGGTGACAGCAGGTGTTCCATTACTCACTGTCTGATAACCCTTTTCTTACCTCGACCCCTGCTGCCCAACACAATGCAACTTACTGTGCCACTGGACCTGTTATTGAATCTGTTTGTGGCGCTCAGATAATGCTCTGTAGGTGCCTGAGAAATTCTGGTGGGACTTTTAACTAGCTCCTTAAAAGGTCCGTGAAGATATTGTGATTTTCTGTACGATCTGTTTTGCTAAAACTGGATTCCCAAGCATGGAGCAGCAGACGATGAAGAACTGGTAATAGTTTGCTCTTTTACATTATGTTGATCGATGACCTGAAGCTGCTTTACGCACATCACATTTATCAGCGTCATCCGGAGTTTGGGGTGGTTGTACCTGTTTCACTCAGAGAAACACTGAGGCCTGGAGAGGTTTTACGACCTGCCCAGAATCACATAGCACAAATGAATTACAAATCTGGAAATGTGTCCTTCCAAGATATTCTGGCCACAGCGTGTGCTAAAAGCAAATTTCATGGATGGTCTGCAATGAAGACTTTGTGAAGGTAGCCCACTTAACCAATTTCTAGGGCTTGTTGGTGCTGCACTCTGCAGGCCTTTGCAAAGGCAGAGGAAGCAGCCTCATGTCTCATTGTGAACCCCTTTCAGGTGATTTTAATGCCCAACAGTGTATCCCTGTGAGCAGGGTCTGTGGTGGAAAGTTATCCCTTTATGGCTTTTCAAAATATTGGCAGCTTCTTATGTGCTTATGTTTGGAATAACTGTTTCAAAGATGTTTGTAGTTCGTTATACATGTGAAAACATGTCTCTTTATTTTTAAAAAGTTATATAAATAAAGTAATTTAGGTTTTGGGTAACCTAACACTGCCAAACCCACCACTAAACCATGTCCCTAAGCACCAAGTCTGCATGTCTTCTGAATACCTCCAGGGATGGTGACTCAGCTGCTTCCCTGGGCAGCCTGTTCCAATGCTTGATAACTCTCTGTGAAGATTTTTTCCTAATATCCAAGCTAAACCTCTCCTGTTGTTTACCTAGACTTTAGTAAAGCCTTTGACACCGTTTCCCACAGCATTCTTCTGGAGAAACGGGCTGTTCGTGGCTTGGATGGGTGTATTCTTTGATGGGTAAAAACTGGCTGGAAGGCCAGGCCCTCACGAGATGCCATAAATTCTCCTTTTTTCCCCCTGAGTTGCTACCATAGCCCTCTATTCGTCTAGGCCAGTCTTTTTCCCCAATGGTTCGTTTTCTGGCATGTGGGGACGGCCTGCTCCTGTGCCTTTGAGAATTCCTTCTTGAAAAACGTCTGGTCTTCCTAGACTCCTTTGCCCTTTGGGACTGCCTCCCAAGGGACTCTGTCAACCAGTCTCCTCAAAAGACCAAAGTCCGCCCTCCGGAAGTCCAAGGTGGCAGTTCTGCTACCCCCCACCCTCCTTGCTTCTCTGTAGTGAATCATATTTAAGCAGTAGTTTTTTGGTTGCGGTGGGGGGTGGGGTGGTGGTAGGCACAGGATGGATTGGTTTTGCTTTTTTGCTCTTTATTCGGCATTGATTTCTAGAGAACACTGTATCGGTTGTTTTTCCCATTTTGCAAACCATACAAGATGCTGTACGTTTCAACCACATACTTAATACCCACAGTCTTCTTTTCTGTTGTACGAAATATTATAATCTTTGTTCAAAGACCGTAAGTTCAAATATGTAAATGGGCAGTTTTATTTTATTCATGATACCAAAGGTATTGTATTTTATTAGTGTTGAATTAGCAAGAGTAAGCCTTGGGAAAACATCTTGGATCACACTGCACTCTGTGGTGGCTGAGTAACAAGAAGATATTCAGAAGCCAAAAGGCTTCTCTTCAGTTGTGAATACAACTGGAAACTATTGCTGAGAACAAATTTGGTCTGTTGTTTCGAAGTTTAAAGCTCTTTTGCCCTTGTCAATGTAACAAGTGATCCTTGATCTTGTAAATGGGCTGGGATCCTGTTGAGGGGCCTGTTAAACTTAATGTGCCAGTCTACTTGCATGCTACTGTTACTGTTGTGTCGAGAGGATTGGCTGTTCATATCTTGATTTTCTTAAATACATTGCATTGTAATAGTCTGAAAATTTGTTGAGCACCTGTTCTGGATAAAGTGCTGGCAGGGTACACAATAGAAATTGCTATATAATGTTACCTATGAAAAAGGCTGTAGAAACACATTACAGTGCTTTGAAATTGGCACAGCCCTATGAAGTTCCAGCTTGCTTCCAAGAAAAAAAAAACAAACAACCAACGCATTGACTCCAGCAAGATAACATGCCTCGATCTGAAATCCATCACCTGAAACAATGAGAAGCTGACATGGCACTGTAATTGTACCAGTGTGGGCATTATGCCCAACTGCAGATGTCCTCAGAGTTCATTGCTTTAGACAGGAATAAAATCCCAGTCTGCAAGTTTGCATGTGGCTATTGCAGAATTGGCATGAGCTCCTGAAGAAGATAGCTTACTATTAAGAAAACATTTAGGCCTCCTGTAGCGATAATGTTAAGCCACTGATGTGAAAACATGCCATAGCTATCTGGGCTGATACAAACTATTGCTCTGGAGTATGTGATGTTTATATGTGGCCTTTTAAAGATCTTGCAGTGCTTGGTAAATGATTCCTCTTATTAGCAGTAGTGAGTTTTGAGAAGTAAGTCTTGACCTTGAAATAATTGAAAAATGTCTTTAATGAGTTTGTAATTTTGAAAAAAGGAAACCAATGATCCTGCACAGACTGCTTTTTTGTTTTGTTAGCTTTGAGGGTTTTGTTTAGATCCATTGAATACCAGTATGTGAGTATATTTCTTAATCCCATTATTGTGAGGTTGGACTTAAAACCCTTACCAGACACGGCTGTATTGGCTGATGTGATAGGGTAGAAACTGTACATTTTAATTTGCGGTACTCACAATACAGGGACGAGATTAAGTATTTGCAGGTTTGAAACCTAGAGCAGCATATTAATAGTATGAATGTTATAGATGCTTATGTGTTGACCTTGCACTGCCAGAAACAGTAATAAGCATAGTAATGTAATATTATTCTCATACATAATAACTCTATTAAATAAACATTTCAGAGTCATCTTATTGTGATTTGTGAATATACAACATTTATTCTCTTCCTTTATGTAATATTTTGGATATTAGAGGAAGTAGAGTCAATCTGGATTGAAAAATAGGAAGGGGATTAGATCCTTTTAATGACGCTTGACCAAGATTTTACAGTAGATGGCTACTCTATAAATTGATAGTAAATAAACTACCTTCCTGTGCAAAGTATAGCAGCTGTAAACAGTGAGTGATTCAAGTTTTAGCTTTTAGTTTCTGTATTTTTATAGTTCATATGGTGCTTATGTGGCCCTGAGAGCCTAAGTTCTCAAGAGAAACCAAAGCGACTCAGTCCTGGTAGAAAGCAGTTTAAACTCCTTCAAGAGTTTTCGATAGTCCTGAGAACAGTTTCTTGTGTTGATGCAAAGATGACAAAATAATAGTTCTGTGCTTGTCAGATTTTCATTATTTTATCAAAAAATATAATAAGAACTGCTAATTCCCAACACCACACAGTATGTCCTGTCATCAAGAATTCTCATTCTATTGGCAGGTATTAACTGATGGAAGTTTCCAACATATGGTGTAGCAATTAAGAAGGCAAATTGATGGTTACTTGTTATGTTCTACAGCATGTCAACACAGGTTAAGAAGTTTGCAACTCTCAGTCCAATTTTTCTCGTAATTTTTATATGTGACAGCATCCTGAGCTTGGGAAGTTAATTATGAAAAAAAGGAGTGATGCCTGTGCACTTTACTGCTGTGGAAGGTGTTGAGAATCTCATTACAAGGAAAAAGTATTCAGATACTCCGGAAGGTCAGCTAGCATTTTCATTCTTCGTGAAAGCATGCTCTGAAAACTACGAGTATTATATGTCTAGATATATACAAATTCCTTTAGGTCGCATGAAAAGCAAAGAAATAGCTGGAAGATGCTTCTACACCGGGTAGCAAGCAAGAATGAGGTAGTTCAGAAAACTGAGACTGATCCTGGGTACCAGGGGTTGGTGCTGGATGCAGGAGGCTGTGAGGACTGTTGAGATTGCAGGAAGAGGGAGGAACAGAAAAAGCATTTCCACCTTTCCTGTAATGAATGAGCACTTTGGACTCTAGTCTAGTATATTCTACCCTGTTCTGTCCATGTGGTGTAAAATTTCTTAGTGGGGCAGAGATTCTTTCGTAGTCATGCCTGATGTGTCAGCTCTCTAAGATGTATGAAAAACTCAATGATCAAGATTTTACATTGCATGCTGGGCAAATGACTTGGGTACCATTGATAATTCAGTACTTCTTTATTTTCCATATGATAGTTTCACTGTTTGGGACAACTGCAAGACGGCATTGAGCAAAATTTTAGAATTCTTTATGCAATTTAGAAGACTTTGGAAGGTAATTTCATTAATGCACTGTTGGTTCTGCTGGGAAAAATCTGTATTAACCAGAGATACATGACGATTTCCTAAAGCTCCATGGTAGCAAGCACCTGCAATTTTACTAGTGTGAGCAAACTGTTTTCCATATTCAATCTGCTTCTTCAAACAGAAGTAATAACCTGATTTCAAATAGCTTCACTGCTGTGAGCTGTTCTTCCTCAAAGACTGACATACATTATACCCTTGCATGCTTTAACGGAAGATTTTTGGATGCACCCTTCCTGATTAAGCTTACGAAGAAGAAATAGATGACTTCATAACCATAATATCTATAGCCAAACTCTTCAAAGGAATTCAGAAATTTTTGCCATGCATGACAGTCTGGCAAGTGAGGCAACTACTTAATATGAATTTGTTGTGACAGTATTTCTTGCATATGTCCAAGGTATGTATTTTTATCTTACAAGACTTTGTTATGTGTTGAATGGTGAAAGTTACATTATTGTACTATATTAACTCAGTATTATTTAAGACAGACAGTGTACCAGTGGCACTGATAGTAATGGTGCTACTAACAGTAACTGTTCTTAGGCATTTTCATCTGTAGCTCTCAAGTGGTTTAGAGAGGAAATTATAATAGCCTGCGTACTAAATGTGTAATATTTGTGATGTGGTGCTAGAAAGTTTGTGGCTTGAGAAGGGGGGGGCTTATACTTTGTGAATCTCACTGAAAAAAAGCCTTTATTGAATAAACTGGGAGATGTTTCATAACAGGTCCTAACCAACACCATGGATTCGTCGCCTTATCCATATCTCAAAATGGAGGGAGCTGAGGCTCAATGGAGAACATGCCTTGTCTGTAGGTGATTTTAGGCAGGCTTTAGGCAAGGCCAAGGAGAGTACCAGGCTTATGAATCAGGAAGAGATTTGGTTCAGAGGCCTTCTGAACCAACCAGAAACACCTTTGTTTTCTGGCTTTTGTCTTTGTTGGGTTTTATTTTTAGAGGAAAGATTACTTATATCTTGTTATACCTTAGAAGAGGGAAAACAGTAGCATCTTTTTGTATGTATGAATAATCAGAATCAGGGTTCAATCACAGGGTGCTAATTGCATTTACTGATTGTTCCATAAGTGAAGGAACAATCTTTTTCTTTGACTATTGTGATAATGAGAAGAGGGAAATCTGCTGAACATATTAGCAGTAATGACATTACGGACCATGAAAAGGAAGCAGCTGAAATCTGGACTTTTTCTGGCAGTGATGACATTTCTGCAGGCAATCAAAACCTAAAAGGCAGAAAGCTTCTCTCCCTCGTCCCTTTCTCCACCAAATGGTTCTTTTAATAGGTAATAGCTACATGACTCAGTATCTGGCTGTCAAAGTACTCTTTCCATGGTGAACGGAGCAAGAGTTTCAAGAGCATAAAAGTGAACGGGCCACCCCTATTGAACTCCTATTGAGCCTCTGAGTGACCCCGTTGCAGGTTTTTGTCTTCCCATCTATCCTCATCCAAAAGTGCTTGATCCTAATACTGCTTTCAACAACGCTGATTTTGACATACCCTTAAATTCTTGAGATGATGTTCTCCCTTTGTTGTCTGATTCTGCTATAAAGCCATTTTGATGGTACATCTGACATCACACCAGTATCTCAGATGTTCTTGTGCACAGGAATTAATACAGTCTTTCAAAAAGATAGATTAATAGTCAAAGGTCTACCTTTATTTAATATGTGAATGTTGCCTTAATGTCAAATTGTTTGTACGTTTGTTGTCTTTCAGCTTTCTCATGACATGATTTGAATCTGTCATCTAATTAAATTGAACTTGTTTGGGCCACTTGTGTCTGTTAGAGACTTATTACTAGCAAAATGTGTAGCTTTTTTCCTGATTACTTTTTGATGTTAACTTGGGCAAGTTGAATTGTTTGCTTTCACCAACAGGTTGTGTAAGTATGTAAGTGAGGAGTTGCAAATAACAACAATAAAATCCCTTTTCCTCTCTGAAATTCTTACTGTGTTATAGTGAAGTCTCTAAACTTTGTAATAATATGGTTAATAATTACTCTATGATCTGTTATTTGCATTCGACATATCTGAGGACCTAGTAGACTTTCAGATTTTGCATTGTGTGGCCCATAGAAAGGGACTGCCTCTCCTAGGTCTGCTGAAGCCTGCTTCCTTCTCTGTGCTTCTTTGTGTGTATGCATACATGTGCACTCTAGCACTGTCTGGTTTATGCCCGTATTTGAAAGGCAACAGTAAACAAGTGGTTTTGCAGCATCTTTACAGTTTGGATAGGTTTTTGCTGATTGCACTTAGTATCCCTTTAATTAGGGTTGATATTCTAGTCTTAATTCAGAAACAATGTTTGGGCTTTGATGTTCAGCAGACGATCATGACCCTGTATTAACATCTGAGAAATATTGCCAGACCTTAGAATGTTTGGTCATGACTGACACCAAGGAGGTAGCCTATGCCTTTATCCAAGAGAAATTATTCCAATAACATGTTGTCTGGCTTGCCAAGTAGGTTTATATGCAAACCGTCACTTGTTCCAAACATTGTTGCCAAGTTAGTATTTTGTTCAGGAACTTATGAGTTCATATCACTGATTTTGGGATCTAAGTAAAGCTGTAGACTTGTAGACTCTTTTTTTTTTTTGCCTGGGAGCTCTGCACACATGTTGTTGTCATAAGAAGAACGCTGGACACTTTCGGCAGGTCTGTGGCCCTTGCTAGGACGGTGTTGTAACTGTAAGGGGTTAGGAGGATGTCTTGCTTTCTGGCTCAGACAGTCCTTGAATTTTAGATTAATCTTTAAGAGAAGATTCTTTTATTAATGCTTAACCTTGAGGGGGGTTATAACTTCCTGTTATATTATGAATACAGCTTTTCCCTGCCTCTAGTAAAATACAACACTTAGTCATAGCAAAGTGTTAATGTTTAACTTCCTGTAAACTCTGCTTTCAGGATATTTAAGTACAGCACCATATAAATTTATTAACTCGGGACAGCATTTTAGGTGTAATACAGAGCCTAGTGCTTTTCAGTATCCCATTCTTCTGAGACAGCGTTAAGTCATGCTGTCCAGTTTTACTAAGAAAGATGTTTGCAAAAAGTGGTTTATTCCAGTTGTGACACCTTGAATATGTCACATCTGGGCAGGTTAATAATGTAACTCTTGCCCAGACATCTGCACAAGGAATAGCCTTCCACTATGGTCAGCTCCCTGAAGGTTATATTGTCATGCTCAGAGCCAAATTTTCAATAGCTCTTCACCCAGAACATGCCAGGCTCCTCACAGCCTGACTTATAGGGTAAAAAAATGAACTCGCTATTTCCAAGCTTGTAATTTCACTCCAAATATTGTTGCTACTTACCAACTGTGGAAACCTACAGTTGTGGTTTGCAGATGATGTCCTGTTAAGAGTGAGGTGTGTTTCTTTTGTAACTGCCTTTCACCCATACCCATTCATGCGTGGACACAATTAGAAAAGTATGCTGCTATCTACGAATTTGATTACCTTGATTGACTTAAGTACCAGTCTAATTAGCTTTGACTCTGTGCTTGTAGTAGGTATATAAAAAACATTGTTAATGTCTTTATTTCACTCTCTGAAAAGACCATGAGTATAGTTTGCAGCTGATCTCCAAGCAGGTTATAAGTAACTGGTGTGTAATTTTGGTGTATAAGGATCTTTAACTCTAATTTACACAGCAGCATGTGTAAACTGCTATGTTAGATTACAGCTGGGTTTGTAATATATTATGAAGTATATCCTTTACTTTTTTTTTCTTTGAGCCAAATCTCAAGATACTTTTTTTTTTTTTTAATTCAGCACTTGCCGGAGTAAAAGCCCCATAGCCTCAAGGGGAGATTTGCTTCAGTCAAAGCTGATAAGGCCCTCTGGAGTTGCCTTAAAGTAGAAAGCTCTTTTGTGTGTGTACTTGACTCAATGTATATTTGTGTGTCTGGCAGTCTAAAATGACAGCTCAACTCCATGTGCTTTCCTAGAGATGGAATTATTTTACTTAGTTGTACTGCTAGTCCATTTTCTTTGTACGGGTAAAGGATGATCTATATAAATTCATATGAACAGTCATTAGATTTTTGGAGTCCCTATTATGTCACGAGAAAGACCTTGATAAAAGAAAAGGGCACAGGTTCCACCTGTGAAAAGGCAATAATAGAGTGGATTAAGTTCTTGAAGTTCAACATGGGGTTACAGCTGGCTGACAAAGTTACAGCATTGGATGGTTTCCAAGCTACCGAAGATACAGCTGGTCACAGACAAGCAGCTGAGAGAGCATCTATTCTCTTGTGCTGCTTTCTGCAAGCTCTCTATAGGTGGACATGTACTAAGCTTTACATTTATATTAGATGATTTTTGACACTTTGAAAGTAACTGGAAACACATAGTGAAACAAGTCACTATAGTATTATGATAAACTTTCATCTATTAGTTCTTTAATCTTACTCTGAGCCTGACTCAGTACAGCTTTTGTTGGTTGTCCTCTTAAGAAAGAGGCATGTATAGAAAGAACAGTCCAAGTCCTGGTTGTTTTGGCATCTGCCAAAGTCTTTTCTTTGTTGTCATTATCCAGTGCACTTGCAGCTCAACCTGAAGTAACGTCCAGTGGATCAAAGAGACGCTGCTATATTTCACGAGTGTAGCCTCACGAGAGTGTTTTAAGCATGGGAGATCATTTTTTCTTTGAAGACTTTTTTTCCAGGGAAGTAAGCTGTTTGAAATGATGGAGTCTAAGGAGCAGGATGTAGCCCAGGATAATAAAAATATTTTACTGCTCTCTGTCAGGTTGAATATATGTCTCCTCAGGCACCAGAGCCAGTATCACTGGAAAAGTTCACAGGCAGCTGTAAGATGTAAACCAAAGTGAATGAGTTACTTCCTTTATATTATTTTTGGTCTCTTGCAGTTGTGTACCTTCTGTGCTAATTCAGACACAATATTTTGAAGCATTTGTGTTCAGTTTGTTGTCTTCCCTTTCTGTAGGTGAATGGTGCATCAACAGAGGGGATGCTTTTATAGATTATCCAGAAGAAACTGACATGGAGTTTGGGAGTAAGGCAGTCCTGGCACTCTCTTTATTCACATACTTTTGCTTGTAAGCAGTAATTGTGCTGCTTTGGTGCTGTTATGCAATAGAGACTTATTAAACCTTTTAAAGACAGTTATTATTTTTTGTAATTAGAACTAACTTGTGCAGCTGTCACTAAGCTCCTCGTCAGAAGATATATTTATTATTTTAGAAACAAGAGGAGGCACGTGAGTAGGACTTTGAAAGGAATATGCTCTGCTCAGGGTAGGGTTTTATGTTTAAATGGGTGATCAGCATGTGTGGGTTAGACCAAGATGATTGCGGTACCAGTGCCTGACTAGTTATGTGCTGCCTTTAATCCTGTGGTATTGTGTTTCATTGTCTCCCAGTACACTACTGTCACAACTGAAATAAAACCCCTCTAAATTCAATGAACACTTTAATCTGTCATCATAATCACGAAAGTCTTGTCAATCATGGCTTAAAAGTTAAGCACGCGGATCAAATCTGTAGTAAGAGGAGACACCTGGACTCCACAATGTAAGTGGAGATAGGCTAGGATATTAAATATTTGTTTCATTTGTGTCGTACAGTTTTAACTCAGTATGGTGTTAGTGTTGTTCCACATCTTTAAAAATCTAAAAAGGCTGTTCAGTGACTTTGCAGGAGAAAATTTTTAGAATAAAATTAAACCGATGTGACAAATTATCTGATTGAAATTTTGTTTTTGTCAATACTTTGGATTTTAGGCTTGCTCTTGAGCTGAGAAGAAAGACCAGAAAATGTGGAAAGGTTGTGTAGGTTATAAATAGCTTAAGGTAGATCACTGCAGGTTTACAAGAGGCACTAAAACTGAAAGAGACTGTAGTCACTTAAAGGTGTATTTGGTTCAGCTACGGCTTGTAAACATATATTTGGTAAGTCATTTGCTTTTACAGGATCATTTCAAGTGCAGATTAAAAAATGTCTTACTCCGTCATAGAGCAGCTACCTCAGTATCTATCCGTAGTATGTAAAATGATAAATTTTATACCCTCTCAATAACGTCTAAGGCAATATTGCTAGTATTGTCAGATTAAACGAGTTGGGTTAAATCTATTTTAAAAGGTGGTACTCTTTTCAAGAAATGACTAGTTCTGTAGGTGCTGTAACAGGACGGTGTAAAAAGTGAAATTGGAGTGTCATACTTTACCTTCAGAGTGTTTTGTGGTGTTTAAAGTGAAAAATCTATTTGAAAGCACTTTAAGTGAGGTTTTCAAAAGCACCTGTATTGATCAGAATAGATACTTGTTGAAAATTGTAGCAAAACTCCCAAACTATGATGAGCATTCAGAGTAATCTGAATGATTTTTCCTTAGGTACTTTTACTTTCACTACTGCCAGGGAAAATAACACGACCGACTGTAATAAGGGTTGTGAGTAGCTGACATATCATTATTAGCATTGCCTCTCCTTGCCATGGTGAGACTTATTTTTCAGTGGCTTTTTTTTTTTTTTTTACCAAAAATTAACCACAGTCTGTTGGTGTCTCTTCTTGAACAGGGCCAGCTGTTAAAGGAAATATATTCTGGCTTTGCCTGTTCTTTGTTAATAAAACTGCACATAGCCATAATTCGGAGTGAAAGATTGAGATTTAAGCTTGGCTGGTATTTTTATCAGGTTTATATGGCCTTCTGCTATTGTCGTGTGGGGGGAAAAGATGACACAGAGTTATAAGCCTTGGAAAAATCATCATTTTCACATGCTTAACACAGCCGGTGTTTGCACTGAGGTGAGCTATCCCAACCACCCCAAAGCAAAACCAACAGCCTGTGTTACAGCTCCCAAGAGTGCTGAGGGGGTGTCTAATTGGCACGTTGGTGCTTAAGCAGGACTTTTCTCCAGCTGTTGCACCTAGCTGCTGTACTACTGGGCCTGGCAGCTGAGAGCCATATGGCCAGCAAGGAGAAAGGATGCATTTTAAAAAAACAAAACAGAAGAAAAAAGCAGATTGGTGAGGTACAAAGGGAAAAGAATGTGAGGAACTTGGTGGGAATTTATAGCAGAAGGAATAATTTGATGTAGGACTTGGGAGGAAATAAAAAGGGCCATTTTGATTCTAACATGCTGCAGGGGTTTCAGCCCTGGTGTGGCCCAAACCTGTGTTCATCCCACTCTACAAGGAAGAGGAAGGTGTCCTCTTCCTCAGGAGATGGAAGTTGGGCACCTTTGGTTTCTTGAGGAAGCTTTGAGGTTATGCATTTCCTTAGGGCAGAGTGAACCCTCAGAGAAAATAATGACCAAAGTCTCCCTTGCACGTGCAAGACCATGTGCTTTAGTGAAAAATTGCTCAGATTGTGTGTAACTCAACACAACTAACATGAATGCCACGACCAGGATGGGTGTCTGCATAGTGCTTAGTGCATGGAAGTGTACCTGCCATTTTCTGGGGCGGGGGAGTGCATTCACTGACACAGAAAAGTCCCTGAAATCCTGCAGTCCTTCTCTGTCCTGAGCTATAGCCTGTTTTATTGTGTAGATACTAAAGAAAGGTTGACTCGTGACAGGCTCTCAACTTGAGAGTTAGCATGTCCAAAGCACTGCATTTGAGAAAGATGATGTACTTTCCACTGTTGTTATGTTGTTGTTGTTTGCCGTTTTCCTGATAGCAGAACTTTGAGATATAACGTAACATCCTAAAGGTGGATGCAGGATGATGTTTTAAGGAATTTTAATTCTGAAGCTGTTTTTCCCCTACAACTAGAGCTGTACTGTGTAGTTACTTAACCATCCGGTATGGCTACGTGTCCTCAGAAAGTGTCTACAACTGTTCCTTAAGGTAATTTAAATTCTATTGAGGCTGAAGAATAATTTAATTCTGATACCTTATTTCTTGTTTAATCTATATTAGTATTTGAAAAAGTTAAGTGAAGCTTAAATAGTTTTTCTCAACATGACATATGCTTTTTGCATCATAGGGCCAACTATTGGTATGGCATGATAATAATACAATGGAATGGCAAGTTGAAATGATGAGAAGACTTTCATGCCCTGCTAGTGTAGAGTAGCTATCCCTACATACTTCAGCTGTCCCTCAGCAATATTTGTCAGCCAGGTGATAGCAGCTATTTCTGTGTTTGCAAAGATGACCATGTGTGCTTGGAGTGTTGTATGTTCATTAAAATAGTTTAGTGGCCTCACCACTAAAACTTAGTCTGTAAGAACCAGCAGGCTGTTCCAGCCCAGGCTACTGGTATCTATTTCAGGCTGCTTTAGCAAGTTAGGTCATAATTCTAGCTTGTAGCTGGACAAAAAAGCTATGATCTGAGGTGAGTCATTTTGTTGGTTGCCTTATAAATGTGAATCTTCACCTCTGACAGTATTTTAAATATCATCAGTTACACACTTTCTGCCACAGTACTTTGGTGATACAGTAACTTGTGAAAAATGCAAAGTTCAAGAATCTAATTGTTCTGAGTTGTCTTCCTAAAATGAGGGTCACATAAGCAGCAGTGTTTCCTATCTCAGTCCTTCTACTGAACAGAAAGAAAAAAGAGAAAATGTCAGTATGATTAAACTTTGGGACTGTAATACATCACAAAACTCCTCTAATTTGGTAGAGGTTTGTGATATATATGTATGAATAGGTCAGCGGAGGCCCTCCTAAAGGTACAGATGTGTCCAAAGCGTTAACATACATAAGGATGAAGAATAATGCAAAATATGTTGTAGTTCTGTCAGGTAAACTAGTGGTGCCATTTTTGCTAGAACGCTGGTCGCTCATATAGAACATGAAAACAACAATAGTGAAACAAACACAGAGCAAAAATGCAAACTGGTGGGAGGAGGATTTGTAGACAGAGCAACTTGCTGTCACACCTATTATCTGCATTAATAAGGTCATGTGTGGTATCTGTAGAAAGCAGATAACCCACCTGATATTGTGGCATTAAGAGAAGATACGTGTACCCGATGTTTTATGTAGTGTTTAATGAGCCTAGTTTTCAGATTGGGCTGGGAGCTGGTAGCCAGCAGTGCAACTAGAAGGGGGAATATCCCTCAAGCTCTCAAGCATCTAGCCCCAGGGAGCAGCACCAGCAGCATTTGCAAAGCTCTCAGGCAGCTGCAACCCAAGGCACTATCTGTGGGCTGGGCAGGGAAAAGCCAGCTTCAAACACTCCTGGTGCCCGGGTCCGAATAGGACCAAACAGGTGAAGTACGTTCATGCTAGAAAACTGTATCTGTGAGGAGTGTGGGTGGAGGGAGAGAGAAGTGGAAGATATGCAGCGTTTAGGGAATGCTCAAAACCCAGGGTTGCCATGAACCCTCTGCTGCAGCTATTAGAGAAGGAAGGTGTCTTGGGACTTGGGACAAGGTTAGATGGAAAACAAGAAAGAGTGTCCAGTGGTAACCTGTAGCCAAAAATTGAATTTTATGTGTATTTTGCTTGTCAAGGCTTATCTTCTGCTTTATTGTTGAAGACATTAAGTCTTGCTTAAGAAATTTCTGCCTTTGATTTCATTTTGAACCAGCATATTGTTAGGGGGGAAGGTGAAGCAGAGTGAAACTTGCAGATTTAAAGTGATGTGTTTTTAGAGAAATTACGAAAATAAGTTTTGAGTGCAGACAGGTGTTGGAAGGAGGACCTGCTCTTGCGAAAGTGCTTGAGAACCCAAGGGCCGAGAGGTGCTTCTTGCCAGGCTCTGCGGGAAAGGCTGTGTCAGGCTGTTCCTCACCAGCTGCAGACTCCTGGAGCAGAGCAGCTCTGCTGGACGTGCGTTAGTGCTTCTCCTGTAGGAGTCATGAGAGGGCTCAGGACTGTGGACAAAGCATGAGATGTTTCGGCCTCACCATGCTGAAAGACTCACTGCAGAATCAGAGAAAGCTTAGGAAAAGGTAATAATATTAATGACTGATGACATGGAGAAAATTCAGATGGAGAGATAGTAAAAAATAGGGTATGTTCACCTTACAAAGGAGGCAAGCAGGAGAACATCTTAAAATGTGTGTGCTATTTTGCACAACGGTATCAAGAAGCTGGGCAAGGAATGGAAGTTTCTTAGTCTCATAACAATGTAGAAATAGACACCTGTGATTTTATGAGACGGTAAACTTACCATTGACAAAAAGAAAAAAATGCTTCTTGAAGTATTTCTTACACGGTGGGGCTTATTGTCACACATGGTTTCTTAGGCCAACAATTTTACAGCGTTAAGGGAAAAAAGGAGTAGACATTGATATAATTACAGAATTGATTCAGAATGATAATACTGAATGATTTTAGAATTTTTGGAAGGGATGTTGCCTCTCATGCTTCAAGCATATTTAACTACCAGAGGAGAAAAATACAGAACATGTAAGTGTATGCACAGTTCTGGCAATCTTACTAGTGATGATCATGGGTTTCTTTGAGCTCCCTCAGTAGTATCTGGTACTAATGAGATGATGCTAGGCTAGATGCCTCTAATCACATGGTATTTAGCATGCACAGAAATGGCACAACTAGTCTGACTTAGGGAGGTCGGATTTCTTTGCTGTGGATCAGATAGACTGATTTTGGCATTTCCTCAGCCAAGTTGCATAATAGCCTCTGACATCTATCCAAGCCCCGCAATGCAATGATGTTTCATGGTGAGCCAAAAAGATGATGTACTGTGTGTGAAACAATGAATGTTATTTATCCAGCTGAGGCTCAAAATGAGGTAGATAATTTTATGAGGTAGGAAATTCGGGCAGGCTGTCCCAGACAGGCTGAGGTACAAAGCAGAAGACTGACACACCAGGTGGGATGATTACGCAGAGTGGGAGGAAAGAAGAGTCCAAGTGTTATGTGAGCTAAAAAAGCTGACAAAAGAGAGAAGAGCAAAAAGGCTGATGAAGTAGGCTGGAATAGATCCATGCAGTGTTTGTAAGAACGTGCTCAGCTTCAGAGTTAGAAATCTTCCCATTCTTCCCTACTTGGGATGGAATTGATGGCAGTGCTATGGGAAAGGACCATGGATGTGCATGTTGAATCTCACATTGCCCCCCATCAGGTGAGAGCTCAGCCTGTTGGGATGTCTCAGTACTGCTTGCTGAAGCTGGTGACCATTGGAGGAGGAGGCGGCTAGCAGGATGGGCCAGTTAATCACGCAGCATTAAGTGGAGTCACCATGCTGCTCGTGGTGTGCACTTTTCACAGGAAGAGGTGTTAGGCTTAGTGGCTGCTGCTCTGCCCTGCTGCCTACCTGCATTGCTGGCCTGTACTGTCACTTGGTGCTCCTACGGCTGTAAAACACCGAGGTGCCAGTTTGCTGGGGAAGTAGTCCTCTCCCTGTGAGCGTCGAGGGGTTGGCTCTGTTCAGCGTGGTACTGCAAGTCCTTTCTGAGTTTGTTTGACAGGGAGAAATGTGGAATGGGATTAAATGATGGCAGCTGGGTTGTACTCTGGAAGTGGAAAGGAGAGAGTTGAAGCCATTGACAAATTAGGGTGTTGGAGCTTGAAACACAACCAACAGGAGTTGTTTTGCCAAGTATTACAGTTGAATTTGAAAGGATAGATTGGGTGGCTTGGTTGATTTGGTTCAGCTGATTTCTGGATATTTTAATCACACGATTTCAGCAAGGTTGGCAGTTTTATGCCTAATGATACAGAAGTAACTCTACTGACTTCAGCAAAGTTGCTCAGGATTTACTCTGAAAATGTAATTGGGTCAATTCATTTTTCTGACTTGACAGGCAAAATCTTATGTTGCTGTAAACTACGTGTGAAATGAATGTCCTTCAAAACAGCCAGGAAAATGTTCTTCTTTTCATGAACGTATGGAATGCTCATTACATTTAACAGTAGCTACATGTGGGTGTCAAGTGACATGTAAGCAGGGTCCTGCACATCGGTAAAACAGGGAACAGCATTCTGAACTCTTCTGTTATCCTTAGGTTGGTTAGGCCGGTTTGGTGTAGGAGCTCTTATTTACAAAGACAGTGAGTACTTGTTGGAGTTTGGTATAACCCAAGATAATCCTTTTCCTTTGACTTGATAATGCCACTGTACTTCTTTCCAAAACTAGGGCAAACTTGACTTCCTAGATCAGCTGATGACCAAATGGCGAAGCATTTTGACGTGCCTGGCAGGTGCTGATAGAGGGTCTCTAGGTCTCATCCACCAAATTTGTTTTCTTTTTTTTTTTTTTTTCTCCGGTCTGGTGCTTTGAAAAGTAGAATTTGTTTGCTGTAAATATATCAATAAATGAAGGAATACAGGTGGTGCCAGTGTAATAATATGCTAGTGCCACCCTTAGTTCTAAAGATGAATATGTGGATTTTTTTGAAAGACCTGACTATCATGACATCACTTCCTCTCCCAGTTTGGGTCACTTAATTATTGACTCTATCTCCTTAACAGCATAGGATTAGTCTTTAGAAGATTAAGAGAAAGTTATGGAGCCAAAGCTTGATGTAGGCAAACTGCATGTATTCTATCCCTCTGTTTTCAAAGTTCTCAGCTGGTGTGAAACAATGTAACTTAGTCATCATCACTGATTCATACCAATTAAAAACCTGAAACCAGTTTTTCCAGTGCCTCATAAATATGCATTATTACAGTGTATACTATTTCTTCTATAGCTAAAATGTATATCTGAGAAGGAAAACATTATTCTTGTTTTAGGCTTTTGGTAAGTCAGTCCTTTCTCCCTTTGAGTAAGGAGAACCTGTTGATGCTTTTGGAATGTTCTTTTTTTAGAAGAAAATCCTGGTTTTGCTGTCTAATGTGTGAACAATATATACCATCTTTACACTTTTGTATCTTTAATAAATTAATAATGTCATAGTTTAACTCATGATTCAAACCCAAGCACTGGAAAAATGCAATAATAAATTTTAAAAGAGTGTATTTTCCATCTGTTGTATCTGATTTAAAAATATGCATAGATCTAAAATTAAGACTTATGGTGTTCTTAAGAAGCAGATTAAGATAGATTATCTTGTCTCTTAAAGCTTAAGTGCATAGCTGAGTCTTTCTCTGGTGTGAAGATGGCATGTTGGCTCCCACCCCTTAAGGTGTGTGACTTATTCATGTGACCTTTTTTAACATATGGCAAGGCATATAGTGGAGTACATACAATTTTAATCTGCTTTCCTGTAATAAAACCTGTCTCCCATATAGCAGTATAAAAATAGTAGGTCTGCTGCAGACCTCTGGCACTGCTGTGGACATAGAGGACAAATTGTTAAAAAGAAATCAGGGACATTGAGGCAACCTCTCCAGGAGCACAGCAATGGCCTGACCGTAGTCTATCTGTACTAATTATTTCTGATTTGGATCACTATAATCTGAGATTTCTGATTGCAAAGATTAGAATACCCATTACTAGGAAATGAACATCACCAAAGTTGTGCTTAGTATTTTTGAAAACGTCTTGGAAAACCTGTTAATAGGTACATTCTTGTTCCTACATGGTCTCTCAATGGTACTACATTGGTAGTTATTTCAACAGCTACTTCTACTGAAGATTGAGAAGGATTCTGAGGTTTAATTGGAGGAATTTGGGGGAGGGGGAGAAACCGTTTGTTGCAGCCTTGTTATTGACTTTTACTTTTTATTGCTTATGTTTCAGTTAAAATATCAAGTGTCTAAGTCTAAAGCTGTTATCTGGCTGATGTCAGCTGTGTGTGGTGGGTGGAGTTTTTTTGTTTGTTTGTGGATATTTTTGTTTGTTTGCCAGTTCCTTATGGGTAGGTAAGAAAGGCAAAACTTTTTGAACAGCTGACATCAAGTGCTTCAGAAGATAAATTCAGATAAGTAATTGACTGTTAGCTTTTGGAAATATACCCCCTGCCTCCCCCCCACCCCCCTCCTTGACTTTTCAAAATTCCCGTGGTAGATGTGGAATATATGTAGCATTAATTTTTTTGACATTTGAATGCAAGAAAAAATCCTTTCTAAACTTTCTCTTCATAAAAATTAGATTAGATTTTTGGAAGAATAAAACATTTAGTTTCAACTATTTTTAAGATAAAATAAGTTAAAAATGAAAACCAGCTTATTTTCTGACATTTTACTGTTACTCCCTATCTATAGGTAAATCTAGTGAGTTTAGGAAAACAATGTATTGGCAAACTTGACTACTATAAACTAGCTTTTGCTTATTGCTCAGTATCATTAATCTTTACTAACCCAGCTCACTCCCCTGAGATTCAATCTTTTGTTTTTCTTTCTAAGTTTTGTATTTTTAATATACAAAGATGTTAAAAACAAACTACTTTCTAAATACTCTGGATTAAAGTCAATTCAGCATGGACATTTCTGATATTATTCTAGAGAGATTTTTACCCCGGGCAAGAAAGTTCAGAATAGTTGTGTCATATGCTGTGTAGCTTGTGTAAGCTGTAAAGATCTGTGGACTACTTGTAAGATGAGACTGTGTCTAGTATGACTTTATTCCACTGCTCCTTCTGCTGCAATGAGTCTCCACGAAATCATCCAATTAGTGCAAAGTTATAAAACTATAAACAGATGGAAAATTAATATTTATAGCAAAATGCCCAGGGTTTTGATAACTGGAAACTATTGGAGCAACAGACGATGTTAGCAGTAAAGATTTAGAGAAAGCAGCCTGTCCAGGAAAACACGAAAGCTCGTGTAGTTTCTGAAGTAGTAGGTCGTCTAGTGATGACCTTAAATGTGAGTGTTAGTGTTTCTGTGAACTGGAACCATCTGTGATAAATCATTTAAAATGAATTGTGTTGTATTGGTAAAGAATAATTAAATAGATAAATCTATATAAATTATTTACTCAAATGGTCCCCAAAACCCAGAAGTTCGCAAGATCCACTTATCTCACAATTTCTAAGAGGCTTGCAATGCCACCACCTTGACAGAGACCCGAGTAGTGCAGAAATCAAAAAAGCTTTTAATGACAGGGAGAAGTGAGTCACATCACTCAGTGGCCCTTCAATATTGCTGGCCTGACGAGTCAAAGGCGGTGGTATGATTTCATTAGTGCTGGTGTAAATACAGAGTAATTTTCCTAATTTCAGTGGTGATTTTACTTTGGAAATATTATAATAATAAGCATTTTTCTCATGATTGACACATACATCTGAATCTAGTAATCTCAGAATAAGGTTTTAGAAGGGATTAGCGCTTGATGTCAGAGGAAAGAACTGAACTGGAGCCCCTTCTTTGCCATCACTACACAGCTGCTGAACTGGCAGTCTCATGCTCTATTGAAATATGGTTTGCTGGACAAAATTCGTTCCTTCCTAAAATTCATAGCTTGAAGTTACCTTCAGGGCTTTAAGTTAGTGGCTTTAATGCCTTTTGCTAGTCTGTAGCTGAAGTTTTTTAGTTTCAGAGTCTTGTTGTTTTCTCAAAAGGAAACTTGGTTGTAGACATGTTTGTGTGCGTGCATGTGCACACCTATAACACAGTTGAAGTTTAATAAAATCATAGTGTCATTATGGTTGGAAGAGACCTCTAAGATCATCCAGTTCAAAATAATATTCTGCAAAACAGGATGAGAATATTTCATTGTTATATGCTGAAAGACGGGTCATTACCTCATGAAGAACCTTCTAAGTTTCCCCTGCACATCTATGTTTGATCAACCCAAACTGCTGCACAGCTGTGTTGTGAGCTTGGGGATAGCCCAGGAAATCTCCACTGAGGACTAGTGCAGAGCTATGTGTAAGCACAGGGACTCTGCTAAGTTTCAGTGTTAGCTGGGGGAGGAAAAAAAAAAAGGGATGTGTGTATAGAAATGTATGTCTTATAACATGCCATTACCTGTGTAAGAGTTTTCCATAGGTATCTCTTGCAGAGGCTGGAGTGTTTCAGGAGAAAGATGCAAGATTCTCTACACTGAAATAACACTTGCTATTTTTCAGCATATAATAACCAAATATTCTTGCCTTGTTAAATATGTTATTGATAGTGAATATCCTATGCCATTCTTGGTTTGTACAGTACTGTTGTCTTAAACTTGTGTTGCATTATGCCACTACTGTCACTATTAAAACAGAACAAGAAAGAAGGATTTTAGTGAGATTTATAAAGTTCTGACATGAATAAACATTTCCACCTTCAAGGCAAGAGCTTCAAATTGTATCACTAATGTTTTTTTTCCAGCATCTTAGTCTTTTAAGCCACCTTGCCACAAATACGTAATGCAAAGTAAGTTTTGGCATTCATACGCATTTAAAAGCTGTGGGATGATAGTTCAGATGGTTTATAAAATCTTGTAGCTGTTTAAAGTAGCAGACTGTTGCTCAACTATTTGCACAAAATCACCTGCGCAATTACAAGCAGTGAGATACAGCCACAGCAGAGGTCCTTGTGCTCTTGCATGCGTTGCTGCTTTTCGAAATTCCACCTGTGCCTCTCTTCAGCAGCTTTGAGAGTCCCACTTGTGGGTCTCTCTTCAGAGCAGCAGCAGTTCAGTACTCTGCGTCACCACCACAGCTGCTGCCTCTCCTCCTGGCTGGAGAAGGAGAAGCGCAAGCCTACTTTCCTTGCATGTTCAGGGACAGTATGTCAAGGTCACCGAGAAGAGAGGAAGAATGTTATACTGATGTTTGCCGTTTAGAAAGGAAGTTGAAGGTTGGAGTGGAGAAATGAGGGATTTTATTATCTCTCTAGAGGTGGTGGAAGACACTGGCTGTAGTATGTAAATATTTGTGGAGAAAGGACTATGAGTAGTAAAGGATTCCTTAGCAAAAGGCATACAGGGACTAAGCTGTTGTGTTATGGCTAACAGAAATAAAGTGGCAGCAAAGCACCTTAGACAGTGTCTAACACCACATGCAGTGTTGTTAGTGTTTGGGGGATGGTGAGCCAGGTTGTGGTTTCTTCATCTCTTGGATGTTTTGAGATGGAGTCTGGATGCTTTTTCCAGAGGATTGGCTGTTATAAATAAATGCAAATCTTTGGGCTTAATACAGATAACAGAATGAAATTTAATGCCCCCTGATAAGTTTGGTTTAAGAAGATTGAAGAAATGGTGTAACAATTCTGAGGAATACAAAGATTTTTTTGAGGGAAGGAAACAATTTCTTCTGCAGGGTTCATGGTGGAAAGCACAAGAATTGATGGGCTTCAGTGCAGCAAGTTAGACATAAAGAAAAATGTTCCACTTGTCAGAACAGTGAAATACTGGGGGGAAAATGTCTGTGGAAGTTGCAGTAATAATTTAAAAGTGTTTTTTTTTCCCTTGAGAAAGAGGGATGAACTGGATGACTGCTAAAGTTTCTCCCAGCCTTTTCTCTGAGACCATATAGTGGATGATGTAGCTGTCAATTTTGTCTTCAACTTCGTGAATCTTATTCTGGTCATCTCTTACTCCTGCTCAGACAAAGTCTCTGGACTCCATGTAATGCATTTGTTTAGTACCCTTACATCCAAACGCAAATGATATTCTACATATAATTTCAAGAAAAAAAAGTTACATCCCACCATCTTCTTTTTAGGTCCTCCAGGGAAAAGAGGTAAGCGGGGCAGAAGAGGAGAGACTGGTAAGTTTACAATTTCATAAGATCCATTGTTACTTGATGTCTGTGTTTTTGTGAGGATACCCAGCATGCCTTCATTTTTATTTTTATTGCTTGCGTGCTCTGAAAGAGAGTTCTGAAACTTCTCTGGTAAAAATTTGTGACCCTTGGCATATAGCTGGTGGCCTTCCAGATAGTTTTGTAGTCTTGGTCATCATTAATTTGTAGGCACACTTCATAATGCTTGACATGGTACCATTGATAATATATTGGTAATTGTCAAACCATTTTGGTGTCTTCTCACGCTTGCGCAAGTCAGAATAACTCCATGTGAGTCAGTACTTGGAGTACTCTAAGTCAGTGTTGCATCAGGCACCCTTGGTTTGAGACGAACCATTTTATAAGGAAATAAAGAAGGAAATAAAATTACTTCTGTTAAGAATGTCAGTGCTCGGGGAAATAATGTGATAAGTAGACTACTCTGTATGAGAGAAATTGTTGCTTACTAGAAAAGAGTGGCAATTAAGTTCTTACAGAAATAAGAAAAGTTTGTTGGTTCGTTACCCTATACCAGGGAGGCTGCTGTTGAGAAAATCCCGCTGTTGATGTGGAGCTTGAAATTTCATTTGAGACAATGTTATGAGATGCTGAGTGCCTCTTCCTGCTGACATTCATGGGAACGGGAACTGTTGATTACCTTGCGGGATTGAGTCTTTCATAAAGGTGAACTTTCTGGAGGCGATGCAGGAGAAAATGAGCATTTCTAATCTCCTTGGCTGTCTCGTCTAATCTGCCAGTTAGGAAAACCTTCCAATCAGCTTGATCTCTGCAAATCTTATGTAGCCTTTCTTATCTCTATAAATGATCGCTTACCTGGCTCTTAAAAACTATTTCCGTGTTTTCCTGCGTCACAAAACTAAAGCCATTTCCTGCCAAAGGTTAATATAAATCACCTTGGCATTTCCATTCAGTGTTGGATTAGTATTTACTTCAGAGAAAAATGTTATGGTACAGAAGGAAATTCTAGGGTTGAAGATTGTCTTATAAATGATCCTGGCAATTACTTTGCAGGATGCTTGTCGATGCATTTTTACATCTCAAATAAACACATATTAAATTATTAACAAAGGAAATTGATCTCTCAAATTTAAAAACAGACCTGCACCTTAAAATGCTGTTCAAGAATGTTTTCCAGGGTAAAGAAATTGCCTTAGTTACTGGACAATAAAATTGCATTGTTAAAACCAAACGGCTGTCAATATTAAAAGCAATCTCAAAGTACAGCTGCTGCTGTTTTATACTCCTTTTGCACTTCACTTTATTCAGAAATTAGAGAAAGGCATAAAAGCTTAATAAAATGCCATTGATTTGCAAGCTGCAGCTGCTCAACTTAATGAGACCGAAATAGGAGATTTGATTTGTGGCCCTTTGATAATGTTTCCAAGAACTGCTATACAAAATTCTTTGAGTCTAAATAATTGAAAAAATGTGCAAATATCACTTCACGAAGTGTGACATTTTAATAGGGAATGTTTTATATGTGTGCCTTGAGAAAGGAAGGTGATGAAAAGAAAGTTCAGCACTGTCAGGTGGCCACTGAAACCTCCCCTCATAGGCAAAGTTGGAAGGCTGGAAGATGCTGGTACACGTATGACTTGATGAGATGCCAAGGTTAAATGCCAAGGGTACTTTGTGCGACTTTGCAGCCAAGCTGCGATCATGTGCCAACTGGGTGGCTAGCTGAAACTGGTGATGTGGTTAAATATGCTTTACATGGAGTCTGACAAAATGAATTGTAGTCTATGGCTGGTATTTTTGGACTGGCATGAAATTGCATGGGAATGGATGGAGAAGCAGCTTGCATACGATTGCATGGCTATAATTGAAGAATTGCTAAGGTGCGCTTGCATGCGTTTAGGCATTAGCCGTATTTACAAGTTACAAAGCACAACCAAAGCTAAAAAGTACTTCAATGGGAAAATGCGTACAGTGTATTAGCAGTGTTGCTCATTTACAATCCTGAGGCCTCGTGCTTGGCTTCGTACGTGTGTGTCTGTCTTTAATAACTTCATAAGCTTACATATTCTTTTTTTCTCTTTTTTTACCCTCTTTCCCTCTCCCCGTCCCACAGGACCTCCTGTAAGTACAGTGATACATTGTTGGTTCTTCCAGAATCAGGGAGAAATCTGTTAGATCCTGTTAAGTTATCACCGTGATAAAATGATCATGTATCATCAAGAGGGAATTTTGATATTTATACTTACGCAGTATAAACACTCACTAATTGTCTTGGAACTGAATAGTGTAATCAGAAAGTTCCTTAAGAAAAAAGTCTCTAAACCAATAAAGCTTTATATTCAGCGCTCCAGATAGCAGTTTGGATCACAATTCCACGTAAGTATGCGTTGTTTGTTTTGCTTAAGACTTGATAACAAGTATTTTACTGCAGTATAACAATGTGTGAGGATGCTATCTTAAGTCCAGACTTGGTCACTCTGCCTTTAGCTGGGTAGTAACTTCCTCTGCAGTTATCACAGACTCTTGGGGTACAGGCTCCTTGTTCTTTGGAGGTGTATGGCCTGTCCAGCTCGTTGTAGTGTAACTGTTACTGAAGCCATAAGTGCTTGTGTAAAACAAATATTAAATAATACTGTTCAGTTTAGTAAATTGATTGACTCTTGTGCTAATCCTGTTTGTAAGAAAACAGTTTCTCTCTTCTGGGGTTTTATGTTTGTTTTGGGGTTTGGCTGGGGTTGGTTGGTTGGGTTTGTTTTTTTTTTTTTTTTTGCTTTGTTGTGTATTCCCAGGGTAAGCCAAAACTCTGACTTGAAGAACAGGACTAAATATTGTATTCATCGTGCCATCCATGTGCACCATATGATGTAAATTTGTGACCATTAAAACAGCATTTCTTTTACAGTGTTTGCAGACTTCTATTTTTTTTCTTTGATAGATATAGTATTTCCACAATATTTTCAGGACCAGATTATCTGTCTAGTGTATGCTACATGCATATTTGAGAATAGTGAATTAATATGTTGAATTTCTGCTGTGATGTGGTGATTTTACTGTAAAATGTATATACTGAGCAGTGATACTATTTATCCTTGAAAGATATTGACCATGTGCTCAGCACTTCATAGCGGCAAATTCATTTAACAACCCATCAATGAAAGCCAGACTTAATGCATATTTATTTGAAAGGAATACAGGCTTCCCCAATTTCTTTTGCAGTGTTCCCATGAAACACAAAGAACAATCATAAATCATGATACAAGTGATTTTCCCGTAGCAAGACAATGTGGCAAGAGTTCACTATGTGCCTCGTTATGAATGTCTTTGACTTTAGCTCCCTACTGCTTTAAGTATAGGTCCATTAAAAAAAAAAAAAAATTTTAGATCATAGCAATATTAACACAAACCTGAAATAGCTCCCAAGTATGAATAATTTTAAGAAGTATCTGACTTAAAATTCCAAGTTTCATATTCAAAACTCACAAGATTTCATCTTACTGACAGGCAGTAAGGGTTTAAGTTGCTACAAGGCATTTAAAAATGTAATTTCTGTTCCTAATTCACTTTTTTATTTTCATAGACACAGTCTGGCTAGGGGAAACTCTTGTGAACTCAGTTATTGTTTTCACCTGGGAGCCTGTGGTAATCGTTTTCATTTAAAATAGCAAATATGTGTATATCCCACATAGCACTGGCACCGAATTAGGTGTATGTTGTTTTTTCAAAGGCTACTTGAGTGCTCTGTTTATTTTCCTTGTACATGACTACTGAGTGTCACATGTGATAACAGTCAGAGGTTGGGGCTTTCAAATTTATTTATTTTTATGATCTGTTATAGCGTTCTCAAATTTCTTATTTGGCACCTGTGTTCTAGTGGTAGCCTGTGTATCTAATACTTTACTGCCTAGGCACTGAAACTTTTTTCTTTTAACCACATATGGCCCCTCAGTTTACATGGATAATGCTCTTCATTATAAAAGGAATTTATTTCAGTGAGCATCTGAAGTAACCAGTAGCCTTTTAATTAGAATGTTTATTTAAGTTAAAGCACACCATAGCCATTGCCAAAGCCTTGTTTCATCATTGTGTAGTACCTATTTCATATTTGTTGGTTTGTAGTATCATCACGTATACAAAATTAATAGATATGCAAATTATAATTTGCCAGTGATGTACTCTGCATGTTTGTTATGTCATACGTCATGACTGTGTTGTTAATGTGTGTCATACCATTTCATCTCATTCAACCAGGGTCTACCAGGGCGAAATGGCTATCCGGTAACTCAATATATGTTTATGATAGCTTACGTTACTCTAAAATCATGTTTCTATATTTTGTTTTTGCTTTATTACTGTCAAAAAGATCTTTCTTTCTGTTTCTCAGCTGTCTACAAAATGTAGGAATTTCCTTAAAAAAAAAGGCAAAAAAAATCACTTTGAGAAGTTTTTAAAAAGAACCTGATTGTTTACAATGCATAAATGCAATGCACTTATTGTTTGACATTGTACATATTTTGTATTGAGTATCTGCATTCTTACATACAAAAATATTTTTTTACTCTTTTAAAAAAAGTCTGTAGTAGGACACTGCATCTTAATTTTCCATATTAGAAAGCAGTACAGTTGCCATATGGAACCTCTTAAGTCCTTGCTTTTAACTGTGTCCTGTTTCTCTTGACTGCTTCATTCAATGCATTTTGAGCAAAATAAAATGCTATTACAGAGGTCCATTCAGAGGGCTGTGCTGTCTATCACAGAGTAATTTTCTGATAATGTGTGGGTTTTTGTCAGTTTAATTCATATCTGTAGGATTTATTGCCTGAAAAATATAATATATGAAATAATGCATCTTTCTAAAATCTAATAATAATATATTTATTTCAAGTAGTCAGGAAAGCTGACTGCAGTGTCCCATTCAAGGAAAGAAGTATATGCCTACTGTTACGTGCGTATTAGAAACCAAGTGACAAAATGTGTTAGTGGATGCATTTCAGAGATGATACATATGCACAACATAGTGACTGTTAAAGGATGACAATGATCTTACTTTGAGCACTTGATAGTATAGCATGGAGGGCTCTCCTGTACTGATTTTCCTGTGTATTTCATATAAAGTTGTCTAATCTTTCCATGAATTTTAAAAATGTTTCTGTTGGTAGATATAAATTACATACCTTGAACACCTACAGGTAGAAGACAATTTCATAGAATCTCAGAATGGGGTGTGTTGGAAAGGACCTTTATAGATCATCTAGTCCAATCCCCTGCCATGGCCAGGGACATTTTTCACCAGACCAGGCTGCTCAAAGCCACATCCAGCCTGGCCTTGAACACTTTCAGGAATGGAGCATCTACAACTTCTCTGGGCAACCTGCTCCAGTGTCTCAACACCCTCATCATAAAAACAATGCCTCTTTATGTCTAATCTAAACCTGTCATCTTTTAGTTTAAAATCATTGCCCCTTGTCCTGTTGCTACAGGCCTTGGTAAAAAAAAAAATCTCTCTCCATTTTTCTTATAAGCCCTCTTTATATATTGAAAGGCCACAATAAGGTCTCACCAGAGCCTTCTCTTCTCCAGGCTGAACAATCCCAACTCTCTCAGGTTTTCCTTATGTAGGAGAGCTGTACCATCCCTCTCATCATTTTTGTGGCCCTCCTCTGGACCACTATAGCAGGTTCATGTCTGTCTTGCACTGAGGGCTCCAAGGCTGGACGCAGTACTCCAGGTGGGGTCTCACCAGATCGGAGTAGAGGCACAGATTCACCTCCCTTGACCTGCTGGCCATGCTGCTTTTGATGCAGCCCATTTCAATGCTTTTCTCTGGGCATCTTCTGTAGTTGCAGAGTTGACTGAGAAATGTTGCCAGTGAGCATTATCCAATGCTTATTTTTACTATTACAAGTTGAAAGTCAGCTGGTGAGGAATCGATCATCAGTATCAAGAAACATGCTTGGATATACTGAAACCATTATCAAGTTTCAGAGCACCCATTCCCATTTTACTTAGAGCGCCTAATCTGCGTAGGTGAGTGCGCAAGTGTGTGGAAGAGAAGATGGAGTGAAAAGCTCACTAAAAAAAACTTCTTTGGTCATCATCCATCTGTCAGCTTTATACAGAAAGATTGTGATTTAGAAGATAAGAGACTCACAGTGACAACAAACCAGCCCTTAGGCTCTTAGGTCACGACTTCTGTGGAAATTAAATCTCTTTGGTGTACCTCATTCCAGTTAATGACCTTAATGCACGAGGTAAAGCTTATGTTGTGCAAAGCTGTCCTGGTTTGAGGTAAAACAGGACCAATTTTGTTCAGTAACTTTGCTTCTTAGCTGGGACTTTTCTGACTACTGAAATGAACAGCATATTGTGCAGACACTGTTCGCTCTCTCAGAGTGATAAGACCTATGTTTATAGCTGATGCCCAGGCATGGTAGGCAGAGAGGCTCTTGCTTATACTTATTGCTATAACACCCAAGGGCAGATAACTTTGTTTCTTGCCCCGTTGGAGGGTCGGGAGCAGAAAAGCGCAGTGGGGTCCCACCTGCGGGAAGGAGCAGACAGGCCAGGTGACCCAAAACTGACCAACAGGGTATTCCATCCCATCTGCCTAATGCTCAGTATAAAAGCTGAGGGATCAAAGGGTCAGCTCTCTCTCTTTCTTCAATGGCCGACATCTGAGGAGGACTCTGTCTGTTCATCTGCCTTTGATCCTGATCCTGAATGCAGGTCCAGAATCCAGTTCCTGTCCGTCACTGAGTCCAGCCTGGGACTGCCCCAGTGCCAGACGGTGACAAGATCGTGATCCTGGGAGCTTGATATGGTTTTGTATATATTTAATTATTTTCTTTTTATTTTATTATTAATATTTCATTAAAATAGTTTAGTTCCTTCTAAACTCGTCTCTTTTCCCACCTCTACCTCCCTCTTTGAAGAGGGGTAGAGGAGAGCATCTGTCAGTTCCATCTGGGGTACCCCACGTCCCCAGTAGCCGATTCGGCCTAAACCATGACAAAAGCACATAACCCTCATAGATTTAACTTCTTGGCCTAACATGTAAGTTGAGAAAATGAGTGAATGTATTAGTGATGGACGTTAGTGATGGATGTGTTTTGAAGGCTTCACAGGGACAGTTTAAAAATACAATTTTCTTTAGAGCCTGAAGGTCCAGTCCTTTGTCCTGGTCCAACTGTTTTCTTGAAGAGATTTGTTGTGGGATCTGAAGACAACAAAGGTTCTTGGAAGCCATATTATGGAAATTTCTGGGTCTAATAGTGGCAGTATTACGGGCAAAGTTTAGTCTGAATGCATTTCTGTGCATGTGTGCAGCCATCTGTGTGTACATAGGCAAACGTGTGCCTTCAGTAGTGCTTAGCACTGATTGAACTCTTTTTCCTGCTTGAAGATGACTGGGAATAGAATTTGGCTTTGGTTCTTGAAAGCTGTCACTTGGCTGGCTGTTTCGACCTGTTCAGTTACAGCCATATCCTCCTGCGTTGAACGGGAAATATGTAACAGCAAGTGCAATGCACTTTAAAAGTACTTATACAGCCCTGTAGAGCTCTATGAAAAGGCTATTAGTGTTTAAAGTTATTTCTCTAGAGTCCTATTTAACTCCTGTAGAAACCTTATTGCTTTAATCTTTATTGGATTTTGTAGAATATTCTGTGAGGATAGTGAGGTATATCTGCCACATATAACCTAAAAAAGCTGTCTGCTCAGTAGGCCAAAATATAATGTTGTGATCTCACAAAAGCTAATGGCTATTTTCTCCAAGACTTAATTTTTCATTGTCTGTGTTCATTCTAATTTCAAAGGTACCTTAAGAAATAATAATAATAGTATCAGTAAAAGGAATGACAGTGAGAAAACTGAGTTCCTGGGAAGATGCGGTATCAAAAGTCAAGAAAATAAGCTGGTCTTACTGCTAATGAATAACACAGTCATTAAGGGTTTTATAAGACCGTGATTAATTGGATATTATGTAAGGCACTATGAATACTATAAAAAGTGTACAATCGTACAGCTCCTTTTATGCTCAAGAGCTTTGTGTAACAGAGTGACCAAATTCAGAGTTGTAAGTCTTCCAACTTCAGTTAAAAATTGAAATAAGCTATCACGTCTTCTTAAATAAAAGAGAACAAAAGAGTGCACAAACATTAGAGAATGAGAACACAGTCATTTGTTGCAGGGGTTTTGAATGACATTGTCACTTGGAAAAAAAATGACAAAAAGACTCCACAAAAAAAAAAAAAACAAAACAGCAGCCTGTGAATGAAGTGAAGAGGCCAAACCATGTAATGCTCTCCACGGGAAAAAGAAACTTGTAAGCTGGTTGAATGAGTAGAAATTAGTTATTGTTTTCCATTGAAAAACTGAACCAGACTAAGAAAATTTTTCCTACCCCTTCTCCCAAGTTGGGATACAGATCAAGCTCAACATCCAGGTAAATCATCCTGGAACTTGTTGCGTATATGGTGGTAAAGCTGCACTATCTTCAGAATGAAGTGTCAGAATATGAAGATGCACGTATAGTATTGCTTCATAAAAGAGGGGATTGGAGAAATTTCTCCTACATCTTTCCATGATGTCAGTCTGCAGAGCATCTGATGTGTTTGCAAGACGTTTAGGAGCTGTGGAGCTGCTCCAAGTGACCATGTGCCTTGTATTAAATCCCATTTCTCCTAACATCCTTGTTTCATCTTCAAGAAATGTAGACGGATTCCTCTCTTGCAGAAAAGGATGTTTCTAAATTGGAGATTGTTCTCCTGTAACTGTAAAAAAACATCACTTTCTCAAAACTGAAACTTTGCAATTTCATCTGTCATTTCATTTAAAATTTGGCTAACTCTTGAAAGACTTACCTCTAAATCGTGAAGACAACAAACTGGCAAAGCTTAGGACTACAGGAAGAGAATTTCAATTATTCTTTAGCCTGTTATAATTCCTTCAAGATTAGAAAATGTCTTTATCATCACACTTCTGATTTTTGCACCCGTAAAAACGTGTCCCAATATACCATAAGACAAGCTGTTATCCTGATATGTAAAGAGTTTCAGGTTGCTATTAGAAGGTTCTGATTCCCCCTCACTCCCTTTTCTGTTCCTGTATTTCTAAAGGGGAAGAGTGTTCCAGGTAGAACAGAGAAGGTCTGTGAAGGGTTTGAGTTTGAAGAATTAGGCCTGGTTTGGAAGAACATGAAAACTTCTTTTGTGAGAAACTGGAAAAAGGCATTTTATTGTCCTGCTGTGCTGCTTTGTCTTTGACGGTGCTTCATATTTAATTTTCTGCTGTGTCTCCCGTCAGAGACTGGTGCTGTGTAGGCAAATGTGTGGTAAGTAGCAGTATAGCACAGGCCCCTCCCTTTTCCTTCCTCCCTCCTTCCTTTCATATCAGGAAACTCAGGTGTAATTATATGGGGTAAATTTCCTGTGCAGTTTGGAAAGAGCACCTTTGTGTAGGGCTTTCATTCTTTGTTCCACACAGCAACCAGGCAAGGCTATGTTTAAGGGCTCCTTTGTATTTGCCTGCATTAAGCAACCAAGAAATCTGGCTCTTCTTCCACCTCTTCATTTTTAAGAAGCATAAAGCAGTTGCAAAACCAGACAGAAATACCGATGTGGGACTTGGGGCAAGTATTCAGTACCAGCAATAACTTCTCAAAAGGTACTGCATCATCTCAGGTATATTATGTATGTGTTGTCTGTTTAAAACTGAGAAAACCCAACACCATTGTGAGTCAGGAGCCAGGAGGCTGACCTGCATGGGAAGGTTACCCTGGAGGTTTTCTTCCTCTCGTCTCTGCCTCCAATTCCGTGCACACCATCTGAGAGCACAAGTCTCAAAGAAGGTTTCTCATTTGTGCATGAGGTATCAGGAACAATACCACACAGAAGCTGCCGATGATTTGAAGTACAAGCTGTGGGTCATACATTTCAATAATTTGTCTGTGATAGAGGTTTGGAACTGACCTTGTTTCTGGGAGAGTTTTCATGGGAGATTCCAGGCCATCTACAATGTTAGGGGAGTACCAGTTTGATTTTGGAGGTATTTTATATATTCTTTAAACTAAGTGACATTTCTAGCATAAGAAATGAAATACAATTGATGCATAAAGTTTTCTTATTAGGCTGTCTTGTGGGATGTCTGCTTTTCCAGTTTATTTCTTCTCTGTAGTGTTGCTGAAAAAATAATACAAGAATTGCTTGGCAAGACTTATTTTCTCCCACTTAACAGATCTGATGTGCAAGTCTACCAAAAAAAGGGGTAGGTGTTGGTTGGGCTTTTTGTATCAGTTCAGATGTATCTAGTAGTCTTTATTCTGTTGTTATTTTTTAGTGTAAATAAAGCATATAGTATGTAAAATTAATCCCACCCAAATGCGAGTTTTTCAACCTCAGATACTATGGCAGCTCAGTTGCTGTAAAACAAACACAAATGGAATAATCAAAAGAGAAGAAATGACCAAAGATTGAGAGTTTTTCATCTGTGATTAAGCACAGCCTGTGGCACTATTAAGCACTTCTGCAACAGCTGTGGTATTTCCAGTAGCTGATCAGGTCTTCTCTTTTTTACCATTGTAGTAAAATATAAATGTCTAAGCTCAAGGAGCAGCTATGTCAGTTCCTGACCTTACTCTGAGGATTTGGTTTGGTGATCCTATAGAAGTTTCCCACTCTACAGCATTTCTTTTTCCTAACAGGTGTCTTTGCAGACCACCTTTTATTTTTGGCATTTGACCAAAGAAGCATCTTAAATGTATACCAGCAAAATTCTTGCAATAAATTTCAGGTGTGGTAGTGAAGCATTGATAACTATTTCAGGTTTTAATTTTTTTTGTTATTTTTAAGTACACTGAAAATTCAAACCATCTGGAATCTCAAAGGCTTTTTTGTACTGTAATCTTAGTATGCGTTTTCTCAGTTCTATGTACTTCATCATTATTTTTAGTCCCGGCAGAGGTGATTGGCTTGGGACACATGAGGTTTTCAGTTGGTCCATCTGCCTCAAACCTCTTGCTTGTTCTCAGGGAGTGGAGAGAATCCTCTGCTTTCTTCAAAGAGATACAGTTGGTCAGCTGTCCATCTCAAAAGGTTACTGGATTTACAGATTTCTTTATTCATAACCATGTACTCCTTGCCCATCGTTCCAAAAAGTTCCCAGCTGATGCCAGTGCTTTAGATTCAGCAGAAAACTATTGACTACTCATGAGGAGTATAAATTGACTCCTTAGACCTTTCTTTCTTGTTTCAAATAACCACTTTCCATTAATGCATTCATTGCAACAAATGGAAATCCGAAATAGTCTTACTGTGGTTCACCAAAACTCTGCATACAAGCCATTTGTTAGTGAGTCTTCCAAGAACATACTGCAGCTCACGTGGAGTGTAATACTAATCTGTCACAGCCAGTCCCTGGTCATCTTTGTATGCTGTACACAAGTGCTACAGTCCTGTCACAGAAGCTGATAATGAGACCTGGGCTTCTCCATTATAGTCAGACCAGCAACTGCAGGAGTAAGAGCTGGGGAGATACAGCATTCAGTTCCGCTCTCACACGTGGAGCTAAGCCGGCTTTCTACAGCTGCAGGCAAAGGATGCTTTCAGTCTTTTCCATGGGTACAGCTGTCAAGCCCAGCACTCAGTGGTAGCTGTAGCTGCTGGAATTGATCCCTCTGAGCGATGGATACCAGTGTGACCTTTTTCAAGCCATACCTGTGTTATGTGATGTGAGCCTTGAACAAAGGTCAACCAGAGATGGGTCACTTGCTTAAGCATGAATTTTGCCTTGATATCAAACCACTGATATGGTCCTAACTGCAATTTTTAACTGCAGTATCAAAAATTGCATTCTGGCAGTTAATATTCAGATAGGTAAGAGAGAAAGTCCACGCTGTAAAAAAAGTGAGTTACACCTTTCTTGCTTGCAGTTGTTGCCATCCTGTAGCATTGGTTAACAGGCCTATAGTGGCAAGTTGTGTCAAATTGTTCGTTCCCAGAAAACTTCAATGGCACCTCAAATATCTTCCTACCAGTCACAACACAGGGGATTGAAATTTATCAATAATACTTCACCAGAATCCACAACAGTTACACGGTTCCAAAATACATAGAATCATAGAATGGTTTAGATTGGAAGGGACCTAAAGATCATCCAATTCCCATCTCCCTGCCAACGGGAGGGACACCTCTCACTAGACCAGGTTGCTCAAAGCCCCATCCAGCCTGGCCTTGAACACTTCCAGGGATGGGGCATCCACAACTTCTCTGGGTAACCTGTCCCAGTGCCTCGCCATCCTCATGCTTTAACTTAAATAGGCTCAACACGCACTTGCTGCTAAGCAGGTTAACTATGTAGTATTTCTGTGCCATGAGAACCAGAGGAAGGCTCTAAGAATGTGGTAATTTTTTAGCAAAATACTGCAGCTGAGGGCATACTGATAATACTCAGCAAATAAACTCCCAGTTTTCCTTACAAATTGTGGGTCATTCTGTAAATTCACATGGCGCTCTGAGTAGAAGCTGTGGCCTTTGTAATGATGTCAGTCTCATTAATATCATAATGATTTTTATGACCTTTGGATCTATAAATAATATGTACTACAATTCATCAGTTTAATTTCTTTGTATGCTGATTTTTTTACAGTGTTTGAAGATAATCATAAAAGTTGACTTGAACAGAATAGCTTGCGACCTCTTAAGTTTATAGTTGCTACTAATTTTGTGTCACAGATGATAATTGAAACTACACATCAGAACACGTTTATTAGCTTCTTATAAACCAGTTTTCATTTTGAATGAACCACAGGCTTAATGCTTTCATCTGTTACATTCATGCAATGCTGAGTGTGTAAATAAGAGAAGGCAGTGTTTATTCCTGAAACTCCCTGGGGGACACTCAGAGTGCCCCAAGCTATTCAGTATCTGTGACTGTGATAGTGAAGTAACAATTGCCTCATCTGCAAAAGGCAGCAATATAAGAAGGTATTTCTACCCTTTTCCTCACTTGCAATTATAAAAAGAAATTGCTGTAGATAAGCTTAAGCAGAAACTTCATATGGTGACTTAAGAAAACTACTTCTGCTGCAATAAATGCCCGCCTACATAGTGTGTTCTGGTTTAAAATCATTAAACTGTCCAAATAATTTTAGTCCATTTTCTACAAAGCATTACAAATAAGGTCATAAAAAATTAGTGGAATAATAAAACAAAATTATAATAGATAAACTCGATGTATCATTAGTAACACATACATTTGTTACCATATGCTGGATGCTCCAAGACCCTTCTTTAAACTAGCAACTTCCACCTCAGATGCATGGACAGAGAACTCCTGAACTGCAAAATCCACATCTCTGCATAGCATTTTGTAGATGTCAGTGTGTGATGAGAACGTAGCACACAATGCCAGGATATGCTAGGACGCTGTGGGCTAGTGTGAAGCAGTGTAGATTAGACTCGCGGCTGACGTTGGTTCAAAATGATAGAACCCCATATATCTATCGGATAAACACAGTATTATAGCTGATGGTAGATAGACAGGGTAGGTGTAATTTTAAAATTAAATGTGTTTTTTTCAGTGCTTTTATCTGCAGCTTTAAAAATTACCCTCTCCTCGTTTGTAATCAAGCATGTATAGGTGGAGAAAGGAATTAAGCTGGTTTGTCATTTATTTGACGGTATACATAAATTTCTGGTCTCTCTAGGCTACTTCACCAAGTTCAGCTTGGCAGCTAAGCAGGCAGCATGCAGAAAGCTACAGTTAGGATTTTCACATTTATGCTTTGGCAGCCATAATTAATGCTTGAACTGTACCTAAGATCATCCATGCTTGCCTTTCTTTGGGCATGCCTCTTGAAATTTCCCAGTCATTTCCTCACAATGCACGATGTAACTCTCCAGTGTAAGAGAAATAGCTTTATTTATGAAACAAAGTACTCTGGAGAAAAATGCTGTGTTCCAAGTGTTTTCCCAATATACGCATAAGTAGGAATTGTAAGTCTAGGTCTCATTTCTCTATTTGTGTTTGGCAGTTGCACGTGGATGTAGAGCGAGTAAGCAGTGATAGTTAAAAATGCCTGTTACAATTTGCCTGAACTGTCACTTCCTCACAAGAAGTTTTGAGATTCAAAGAAAATGTTAAATCACTTACAGTAGAAATCAGGTATTTAACTACTATTTATATCTGTCACAAATGGGAAGGGAAATCCCAAACTATCTCATAAGGACTCTTAAGTCATTGATTCCTTCATCTTAAAGGAAGGTTGCAAACACGATGCCTCGTTTTCTTTCACGCTGGATTTTTCATTCAGACTTACGATATAGCTGAAAGATACGTAAAACATAACTACTCGTACAGCTCCCAGATGAGTACTCCTATGTGGGAGTTTAAGTGCATTGTTAATCCTAGCTGAGGTTAAGGAGTGTAAAATGTCATTGAAGAAACTTGTTGCTAAATTGCTAGACTAGGTGGTTGGGATCTGTGATTTCCAGAAAGTGCAAGGTGGAAGTGTTTTCTCGAAGGCTATTTGGACGCCTGCTTCCCCTTGCAGTCAGCGTTCAGTTCCCCTTTATGAGAGGGGCGATAGGAGCAGGGGAACATCTGGAGCAGGCAGGCACCTCAACTGATTCTTTTTATAAAACTGAATGAGGAACTTTTTCCCTACTGGGAATGAAAAAGTTCTTTTGTATGCTTGTAGTGGGCCCCACACTGCTTGGCATCATCCAGTAATTAGACCAGAAATTATTTGGCTAACGTCTGTCAAGCTAATAAGTTTCTCAGCTCTATGGTTTTGGGTTTCTTCTTCAATGCCAGAAGTTAGCTGATAGAACAAAGCCTTTAGGTACTTTTTCTCCATTCCTGGGGATCTTTGGGATGGGTACATTTAGTGTGCATCTTGCTTCTTGCACCACAAGGAAAATAGTAGGGCATTGTTTGGACTGCATTTATTCTCATTTCCTCAGCTACATGCGTGCATATCAAAATCAAGATTAGTTAAAGAAGTTTCTGAAAGCAAACATACTTTTCTCGTAGGAAAGGTTTATACAAACAATGTGGAATGTCAGTTGGAGGTTTTTTCTGTGACTGTGTAGGATATAGATCATAAATCACCCTCACAAAGTGGTGGTTTTAGTTTGGGATTTTTGTTTGTTTTTTTTTTTTTTCCTCCCCCTCTTTGGTTTAAGGTAAAGCAATTAACATTTATTATTTTTGCTAATATTGAGATCTGCATAGTACTGATAATCTAACAGAGGACCACTGAGTTAAGAATTCTTCTTTGCATTATTTCGTACACATTCATGGTAGCTATTCCCAGTATAAATGAGAGGAATTTAACCCGTTGCTGGTTTGCCTTTCGCAAAAGGAGCATGACAAAGAATGACAATGCACATGAACACTTATCAATTGAAAACAATATTAAGTTTTTAATGTAGAAATCAGTTTCTTGCTGCTAAGTGATATTTATTCCAAAATAAACTGCAGTTTGCTCCTACTTGGTTGGAGCCGAATGAAAAATCCAGGTTCCAACCAGGAAGGTTGGAATTCTTAGCAAGTGAAGTAAAACCAGGATAAAATTAGAAATTTTTAAAAGTCACACTATTCTTTCTGTAACGGTTTCTCATTTACCAGATCAACTGCAATGAAGATTAGGAAAGGTAAGGGTAGATTCTTCTACTTTTTTTCATGCTGAACAGCACTTATTCAGAGAAGTAATCCCCAAAATAACAAAATAAGTACTACTTACTATGAGAGGGCAAAGTGGACATGGGACCTATGCTGAGAAAAATTTAGGAGAAAAATTGTGGGTGCAAGGGAAGCTCTTTATTTCTCAGTACACAGATTTTTATGAAACAGTTGTATCACTATACTGGAGTTTAAGGCTTACATTCAAATTCATATTTTAGTTCAGTAGTATTAAGACGTGTACTGAGTTTTTAGCTTCCAGCAGTTGGAATTTTCTTAGTTTGCCACTTGCAGTTAGTTTCAGAGGGTGGTTAACAATGGTACAGTTTCCCACAGGTGAGAGTGAACAGTGATAGTGCTCCAAAAGCACCAAGAGTAACATACAGCAGTTCAGTAACTTTTGTCGTGCATAATGTAGTATTTGCATTCTTAGTCATATTGGAAGTGCAAGTACAGGTTCCTTTTTTTGATAGGAATACTCCTCCTGAGTAAGGCTTGTGGTTTTCATTCAGGTAGTTTGACTGACTAGCCAGCCTCTAAAGAGAAAATGACCTCAACGCTTCCACTTCCAGCTGTGTGGATCAATTATCATGATTTTTTTTTAGTCCATACGTCTGCATACGATAGATCTCTCATTTTAGGTCTCTGCCCTTAGGGTATGTAAGTGTAATCTGGTATTGCCATCACACGCAAATTGTTTCTCCCTGGATGGGAATGCAAAGAAACACATTTTTGTTCTTCATGCTGTCACCAGCTTCTGCAAAAATCCTTTTATAACCTTGAAAACCAGTTATGTCAGTAAAAAGTCATGAAAATGTTTTATTTGGATGTATTCATGTGTGGATCCACAAAACTTAAAAGAATAGTCTAGAGATTTCAGGATTAAGTCTCCTAGTAAGATTGGTAAATTCTTTAGGATTTTAAAAGTTGTTTCACTGAACTATATTCTAGTTTTGGATTCACCTGTTCAGCTCTGGTGAAATTCAGTTTAACTTGCATAATTTGACTGAAATTAGAAAACAGGTGTGAGGAGTGTATGACTTGCTGGACTATGGCTCAGAAAGGCACAGGTATGAAAAACTTAGATTTTCAGGTTTTCTTGGCTGGCGGGGATAGCCCATGTTCTATCCTGTAGGTTGATCTGATCTCAGTAACTTTTGTTTACTTGGTTAAATGTTTTGTTGGTTGAGTTTGCTTGTTTCTGTTTGTGCAGCAGTTGTCAAGGAAGAAGGAAAGACTTCTTTCTGACTGTGCAGTGAGACAATGGATCTACCTGGAGTTAAAAAGCGATTTCAGAATCAAAGCAGAAAAATCTCTGAATTTGTTTCTAGATAGGCAAGCTTCAAAAAGCAGATGTGTGAGTATGGAGAAACTTAGCAGCTTTTCCTAAATAGCTTGAAGGGGAAAACAGGCACCAACTCAATGGGATGATTTTGTAGAGATGAGCTGTTGTTCTCCAATGTAAAAACAACCAAAAAAAAACCCTCAAACCACCACACAAAAATATCTGCATCTTTTCATATTAATTTCAAAAATGCATAAATGGAATTTACTGTAAAACAAAAAGAATTCTCTGGAGAAGTTGTTTGGAAGTTGGGCCTGTATATCCTTTCACCTACAATAAAAGAAAGAACTTGCAGAGGTAATTTGAAGCAGCATGGCTGCTGAGGCTCTGAATTAAAATGACAAGATTCTTCCAGCATCCTCTCAGTAGCCTCTGTCGAGCCAGTTACGAGCAAACCAGAACTCCCTTTAGACACTCCATCAGGCTGGTGAACATATGGCTCCAGGCTTTCCCCTTCACGGCTGCTTTATTGTATTGAGTAGTTCTTGACTGACTTTCTTTTCTTTCTTCTCTGTCTTTTGCTCCATTTCCTTGACCAGCAGTATGGTTTCTAGGTCCCTCAAATCCTTTGGCAGCCAATATGGTGTTGCACTTACACTCTCAAGCATCTGCTTTTTTTTTTTTTTTTTTTTTAACGTAAGCCTCAGCATTTTCCAGCTCTTTAATGCCTTTGATGTTTGCTCTTGAGTGAAATATTGAAAAGCGGAAAGTTCTTAAGTTTTCCCTATAATCTTTTATAAAAATACTGGAACCAATAGAAAGGTTATCCTATCTCAAACATTATCTCCTTCAGACCCTATTCATTGTCATCTGCCAGGTATGAGTTACATGTGAGGTTACAATAAAGAATGTGCAACTTCTCCTCTCACTCCTCTTCCTCATCCTCCACACTCTTGTGAATGGGTCAACCTGCTACTTTCCACCTTGTCATGAATTTAAATTGCAGTGTCCAGTGTTTTGCTTGAAAGACCGTTAGGGTTGAGGGCTGAGATCAGTGGGACAGGACATTAAGGCAATAAATGAGGTAGTGTTCAGATGCCCAGTTAAAATAATATAACTAGTAAAAGCATAGACTTGCAAATAAAGATATTGTATGCCTGTCTGGGCACTTTATGTGATTTATAATCTTTGTTATCACATGCTTAATGATTTTATTTTCGTAGTCACAGTAATAGACGTTCCATCTGGAAACCAAGTTTTGGTACTGATCATGGCAAGATTATGTGAAAATTTTTCTTCACGGACTAGAAATAATCCTTTCTTAAAATACAAATTCTTTCATTGCTGCAGCCTTCTTTTCATGTTTAATTGGGGAAATAGATAAGGTGGTGCATCATTAAAAACTGTATGGGGAAACATTTCAGGAAGAATGAATGAAAAAAGTTGTAGTACATCCCTGAATTCTGCATTATTTCCTGGAATGAAATAATCTTTTTAAGTGTGCTTCATATAAGTTTTCCATAATATTTTTTTTTTTTTTGAGAATTTACTGGTTCCAAGTCATTTTGGAGGGGACAGAGTTACATGCAGCACCATCAACTTTTAACAAATGATTTATGGGATGGTGTGTTTAAGACAACAGTAGTGTCCTTAAACTAGCTGCATGTGTATTTGTGCCTTTTAAATCTGGTAGGTACATGACAGAAGTATCCAAATGGGCTTGCATGTGCAGGAGTTTATATTCCAGTATTTGAGCACATATGGCAGTGCATAGCTGAAAGCACTGGCTTTGGTATTTAAGTTTTAACGTGGTGCATCTGCACAAGTTTTTTTTCACATGTTGTATCCCAGATGGAAATACTGCATTTATGGACTAGATCTAGGTATGAACATTGGCATTTTGGTTATCCCGGAATTGTTCAAACAAAGCTTTCTTTGACCAAATGATAGTGGAAAGCGAATTGGGGGGGTTATCTACAGGTTCATTTAGAAACACTTCAGTATCTGTGGTTCTTGTTTTGTTCTCTTTTAAAACTTTTGTAATTCTTCTCTTCTCCTCTTTTGTGGAGATCTATCCACTCTGATTGATCTCCTTTGTTGTAAGTCAAAAGTATCTCTATGCAGCCATGTCTTTTTCTTAATTCCCCGAGAGCCCCATTCAAAATATGTGCCTCTACAGAAGGATAAAAGGAGCATGATGGTCAGATTCTTCTATTCTAACAGAGCACAGATGGATTTATGTACCTGCCTTTGAGTTTTGCTAATCTTCCAAAGCTGATTGTTCCACCGAGGGAGGGTCAAAAATTGGCCTCAGAAGGTTAGTTCTCTATGATATTGTGTTTACCAAAAGACTGTAATGTTTTTTTTCCTTAATGGTCCTCATTCCCCCTGAAAAGAGAAGTTTTGTAGAAACCAAAAAAGATATTGGCTGAAAGAAGCGAAATGGATTTTTTTCATATTCTGTAAAGCCATCAAAACACAGATAACAAGAAAGATTGTTCTTTAGTAGGGCTTCAGTGAGCAAATGGATTCACTTCCATAGTAGTGTGAGGAGACAGATTCTTCAGAATTATTCCAGCAGAACAAAAATCTAATTCATCAAAGTCATCATGCCACAGCTGTTACAACAATCTATCTCCTGCTGAACGCTAGCCAGCTAATTTTTGAGAAGTGACATTTTTCACAGTTTATTGTTTTCTCATCAACATGGCACCAACCACATCAAATATATTCACACAGTGATGTTGGCGTTGATGAATTAGCCATGTGCTTTCTATTTACAGATACGGGAGTTTCAATTTCTTCAGGCGAAACAAGAACTTTTAGGTAGAATGTAGGAGATTTCTCCCTGGTCTGTGTGTATGTTCCCCGTGTTCACGTACTTGTTAAGCTATGCTGGAATTCAGTAGTGTAATGAAGTATTTTTATGGAAACACGTAGTTCTGCAACACCTCACAAGACTGTTTTTATGGATGGGTGAAGCATATGGGGGTAAGAGATCACAATTTTAATACAGTTCATTTTTTAACAGCAGGCAGTTACAATGTGCTGTTTCTCAGCTCATGGTACCATATATGATTTGCGAAGATTAGGCAGGTTCATTTTATAATTTTCATAGAACCATAGAAAGGTTTGGGTTGGAAAGGAGCTTTGAAGATCTAGTCCAATTCCCCTGCTATGGGCAGGAATATCTTGCACTAAATCAGGGTCCTCAAAGTCCTGCCCAACCTTATTTTTCATCTACCAGTACCCCCAAGTCCTTCTCCGCAGGGCTGCTCTCAGTCCTTTCTTCCCCCCGGTCATTTTCTTGTTTTTTTCTTTTTTTCTTTTGAAGAAAAACCTGAGTATATGTTTGGTGTTTCATACTTGGAGTTTTAGTGTGCAATAAACAACGTTAGTTAGTAGTAAACAATCTATTTAAAAGGAACCAAACCAAAGCAGGCTCTGCACAATTCCATTCTTTACTATATCTTGAACTATGTTGCTCTCACTCTTTCTGGGGTCAACAGTAGTTTCCCTTTGCAGTAATTTGTCATACAGATATGACTGTACAAATGTTGCAGATGTTGATGAGATGTATAGGCTACAAGAAGAAAAACAGTCTGTCTGCAAATCTTACAAGCCTGATGAATGAAGACAACAAAGTTGCTTCACAGTTTGGGTTTCACAGTCATACTTGAGCTTTTTTCCTATATATTTGCAATGTGTGCAGTGTTGGCCATGATAAATAGAAGGATGTCTACCTATAGTCTTTTAGAAGAGTTTGTTCCAACTTAGATCTGCACAGTTCTTTCTCGTGTTTTTTTACATATATATTTCAGCAGGAAGAGCAGTCACAGTGCTCAGATACTCAAAAATGCATCCGCACCACAACAAACTGCCTGTCAGATTTCCCGCGTAACTATAAAAATAAAAAGTATCTTGGCAATTATTTTTCAGCTGTGAAATATACTTTTGAAAAGCTGTGACTATAATTTTTGTTGCTATAGAACTCTTTGTACTCCCTTATTGTTACCATATGCAACACTTTTTTTATAGTTCAGCCACTCTCTTAATAGACAAACTCTGAACAATTTTTCCTACTCCAAATTGCTTACTTCTAGACATAACCAGTCCATCTCATAATTGCACAGGCGCTATTAGAGTATTCAGACTGCATGTAGGTGTCCCAGCTAGGAGTCTTGTAATCTAGAGTGATGTTGCTCCAAGGAAAAGTTTTGGAGACTGTACCTGGTATTTCTGGTCTATTTTGGAATCTTTAAAACTGTCCCACATCTTCCATCTTATTCCACTATTGATGATTTCCATCACTGATGATTTCCCTTATCTAATTTAGGCTAGTCTGGATGGTAGTGCCACTTCATGAAATTAATATCTTCAGGTCACATGTCCTTTTCTTTCTTGAAAGTCAAAGAAACTAAAACATTTGAAAAAATGCAAATATTTTATTTTCTGTAATAGGAACAGCAAAATATGTGTAAGATTCCTGCCAGTTCTGCTTGGCAGCCTACTATTAGCGTTGGCTTATTGCTTTACATGTGCATGCTGCATATTTCTCTGTACTGAAGGCACTACACTTGACAGGTGGTTTAAAATATAAATTGGAATAATTTGAGATTACCTTTACACTCATGAACTGAAGTCTCAGTGCTGACAGCCTAGTCTAGGCACGGTGTAGCTTTTCTGGCTGATCTGGTGTAGTCCAGAGCCTTAATCATGGTGCTGCTATTCTTCATTCTCCAGGTTCTATCAGGACCTTGCTTCTGACTATCTTCTATGCTTCCAGGGTATATTTTGAGATCCTTGTTGGCTTGATAAAAGGCAATTTTGTAGGAGTTTTTGATGGGAGAGTTAATACATGGCTTGCAACCAAATGAGCGATTCCTGGAATTACAGGATGAGGCTGATAAGGACATAACAGTGCATTTTTTTTCTTTCTTTTTCTTAAAAAAACAAATGTAGTTTTTCCACTGAGATAAAAACAGTGGGCTGTATTGGGGAGGGGTTGTAGTTCAAACTTTGAATGATTAATTTTGCATCCGTGTTTTGAATGAGTCTAGGAGAAGCAAGATGTTGTTTCTGAAGGCTGAATAAGATAAAAACTCTAGCAGTTCAGACAGAACCCGTAGATTGCTGGTCAAGAAGATCAAGCAGCCTAACAGTGCTGTGAATTTTGTTGTTTTGTAAAAAACCCTTCATTTAAAACTCTAAATCCCTACCTTGGAATACATTTATACTTACTTTGCAGTCTCCAGGTGATGATCCATCTAGCGAGTTTTATGTCTCAGGTAGTAGATAATATGAACTGCCAGAGGGAAGAATTCAGGAAATTCTGAAATGGACTTCTTTGAAAGAGCGTTGTAGTACTTCATTTGTCCTTGTCAGTAATTTTGCTTTTTGAGGTAAAGGGGTTTTAGACAGCAGACTCATCTTCTACACTTCTAGTTCATTCTTTTTACAGTAAAGTTTTCTCCACCCCAAATGATCTGGATTATTTGTGTTTTTTTTTCCCCAGTAATGTCCTGATTGCTGGCCAGAGAGATTTGTTGCAGGTTGATTTAGTGCACTTTTTTCTCCCAGGCTTGAAGCAAGTGAATTCTGTGCCCGGACTGTTCTCTCACACTGCTTTTAAGAGCAATTGCTTCCAGAACCAATAAAGTTTCATCAGTAGGAGAAATCTAGCTACCTGACGAGCTTATCATACTCATTGCCTACATAAGCTCTAAAACAAAACTTCACTAAAAAGAAATTGCATCAGACTTGCTAGGATTTATATATCCTTGCTAGGAATACTATATTACATCTAATTAAAGTCAGCCTTGATTAACCTGTAATTAACCAAAGGAGAGAGAAATAAAGATGTGGAGAGCCATCATTTTAATGGTATAATGATGAGGAAACCTGACAGCTTTGGGTTTTTTAACGTCTATCAATCTTGAACTAAAATAGGGGATTTGAAAAGGCAATGTGTCATCTTTCACCTTACCTGAACTCAGTGGGGATGATCTGCAAACCTCCTGCTTGAAACAGATTTTCTTTTTTTTTTTTTTTTTTTACATAGGTATTTTTAAACTCAGTCTGACACAGTAACTGGTACGCAGCTCATACAGCTGCTGTAAAGTTAGATTCCTGCTTTCTGCTGAATCTCCTATTGTATATGTATCGACATAATAGATTTCAGGCAGCTACAAGTAACAATTCAACAAACAAGTTTACTGTAGATTGTTTAGGAATGTAGAATAATTTAGTTGCATGATTTAATCAGATAAGAGTTTCTGGATTCTGAAATGCTTTTGAATTCCTATTTCTTAAAAAATGACTGGGGGATACCTTAAAATGTGATTTTTTTAATTTATTTTTTTTTATTGACAACTGAATGCCAAATCACACTCATAATAAAGTCAGCATGAAAACGCACTTTTAATTCAGTGCGCTACAAACTGAGTCCAGAAAATACTTGTATGCTGGCCAGCTTCAGCTATGGCATTCTTCTATCTCATTAGCTTTAGTTGTTGGGCCAACTCTGGCCATCAGAAATGTTGAAATAACAGCAGCCATTTATTTGTGCCATGAAGTTCCAGTAAACTGAAACACAGTCTAGGATGGTGTTACTGGAGCTCTGTTCAGTTTTCTGTATTCTTGTCTCTCTCTCAAAGATGCAGATGTTTCTATATTAATTTTGTGTATAAAGAGCATTTTAGACACCTACAGTCTGCACTGGGAGAGAGATTTTTTTCCAAAACACTTGATTTCACACCAAATAGTCAGGAAAAACAATAAGCCATCAGAGTTTGAGAAATCATTATGCATTTGGAGATAATAATTGGCCTGCTTTTAATTTAATAGACAATACTAGAATGGGGATATTTGCAATGTCAAAAGAATTTGTTTGCAACAAATACATTTCTCTGCATACTTCCAATGAATATAAACCTAACAAAATTATGCAATGTTAAAATATGCCAATCCTCTTTATTCAAAATCAAAAACCCAAAAAACTTCCTTTAGATAGAGGGTGGTCCGCATTTTATAAAGAAGAAATGATGCCTGGTTTCTGTTTATTATGTATCTTCTGGTTCACAACTCAGTCTTCTGAAGAGTATTCCTTAAATGAAAAAAGTCGCTGAAGGATGAGTGGAGAAGTTAAGGGTAAGAAGATAATCCAAATCTTCCTCTTTTCCTTCCCTCAAAAGATTCTTTTATCACATAGTAGATTTCAACATGTACTATCTTTTCTTATCTTCACTTTTCACTCAGAATTTTCTGAAGAAACGAATAATACAGTAAAGCTGCCTGAAGTAATAATACTGGCTGTCTTTTTAATAGGAACACTCTGAAGATTTCTGATGCATTTTCTTCTGTATTCAATTTCTAACAATAAGCCCTAAAGTCCTTAAAATATTTACCTCCAGAGTAACCCATATGTAAAAAGATGCTGATTCAATGGAAAACAACTGGGTTTATGTCGCATTCAAGATTTGACTAAAAATATCTTTCTTTGAGAAATATTACAGAAATTTACAGTATTCTTGAGGAGCGGAAGCTACTTTTCACAAAACCAGACCAAGGTGGCACCCATATTCCCTTACTTCCTTTGTGTTGTCTTTGTCTGTGTTAGGGATATTAGATAGGTAAGTAGAGCTAAGGAAATAATTGGGTATTATTTGGAAAAAAATCTACTGAACAAACATCTTTACTATTGAGGATCTTGGAAAAAACTCTATGTAATACCATATGTAAATGTCCAATAATAGCATACATTTTAAAATGGTAGTGGAAACCCAGAAGAAAAATTTTCAATGCCACCTTTAGTATCTGCGATAAGCAAAGAAATAGTTAGTGTACATGTCTGTTGTATAAACCTACTCATCCCCTTCTCTTTGATGATGCATTATCTTGTCTGGTATTCTAAAATGTTTTATGGGGATTGTGTTATAGAAGACTATGTATTTGGTACTTGTCAAAAATTACATGTTAGTTTGTAGGATCAGTTATTTAGAGAGCTAAACAGAAAGTAGTTTGAACTATGTAGTGCACAGCTCTGGAGACAATCAAGTTTAAGTCAAAAATGGACTATAGTTTGAAGTCTTTCTTTCAAACCAAATGAAAATGTCTTTGAGTATTCTGTGAGACTTCCAGCGCAATCATGTAATGAATTTCAATAAATATTGTCATATATGGGATTTTTTTCAGCGCATCCTAAAGTAGCCTTATGTACTATTTCAGCTCATCCTCACCCAGCCTGTATCTGTTGTGGAGATTCTGATTGTTTCCATTTTTGAAAAGTGTTTTCTCTCTCTTTCGAACACTGGAAAGAAGTAATTGAGGAAAGAAAGAAATTACCATGTTTTGCTGTTATAGATTTATTATTTTTATAGTGAAAGACTATTGTCCATTTTCACAGTAATGACCTCTTCTTTTCAGAGATATTTTTTTTTCTCCTGTGAGGCACTATGTCTCAAGCAAATTTCTCTTTCTTCTCCTATTCTATAAAGCAAATCCCAGAAGACTTTCCCAGACTTCAGACCAAATAGTCCTGATACTAAGGGAATCATAGGGGAAATTCCTATTATTTTCAGTTGTGAGCAGGTGCTTCTCTTCAGCCTACTGAGAATTTCTGATTCTTCTTTACTGAGACTCTTCAAAATGTTACATACAGTCCTTTAATTCAAGTGTAAGAGCTATGTAGCATGGATAAAGAGCAGGCAAAAATTTAACAGTAGTTAAAATACCTGTTATTATAAGGAAGCACAAATGGTTGGTTTTTTTTTTTTTTTTTGAATAAAGAAACATCCCCGGAAAACAGTGCTTATATGCACAATACAAGTGCTGCTACAGCTGCAAGAGCTGTTGGCTGGTCCCTGTAAGCCAACAGTTTGACCCTGTAATGAATTTTCCTTCTACAAATACTTGTATAATTCTTTTCTGTATTCATTCATCATAAGAATAATTAAATCTTTTGGGCTAAGCTTGCAGAAGACCAAACAGTTAAATTTAGCTGCTGGCCCACACAGCCCTCTGGGGGACTTTATATACTTACCATGACCTTACTGCTGAGTGTTTTAGCTGGTAATATCTGTAGTTTGCTTTCTAGAAGTAAATGTATTCATAGCCAAGATTCAGCTCAGCCTTCATGTTTGCACGTGCAAGACTGTGTGTGCAAATATTACTAGATAAATATCCTGTAGTACAGTGCTACAAAAATCTGGGAAAGCTAATAATTTGCAGACTCGCCTTGATTTTTGGGGCGTACAGTACCATATTTAGAAATTTGCTAAATAACTATGAGAAAATTAGTAAACCCGCCTGGACGCTGTCCTGTGCAACCTGTTGTAGGTGACCCTGCTCTGGTGGGGGGGTTGGACTAGATGATCTCCAGAGGTCCCTTCGAACCCTGACTATTCTGTGATTCTGTGATTCTGTGCACATGTGGGATCAAGAGGCACGGAGGAAGCATAGTAATGAAAGCTGGCCTGTTAATGCACTGGAAAGCATTGCTTGCTTTATTGGATACCAGGGAAGAACGGTCTCAGAGACGACATTTGAAAGGTATGGTAGGTCATCCCAAGTCACAAACTTTCCCAGGACATCAGCGGTAGTGGTCACGCAGATAACGAAAGGTGCTGGTGACCTGCTTTGCTCTGTCAGCATGTCATCTACTCATGATGTGACAGGAAACCACAGTAAGAGCTGGAGGGAAGGAGAAGTAAGGGGTTTTACTCCTGTAGGGCTGCCCAGACACAGTAACTTGTTATTGGATCTGACAAGTAGGTTAGTGCACAGGCTTCTTAGAAAGCCAATAATTTACCAAAAATCACAAGTTTCACAATATGTACGTCCAAGTGATGTCCTCTCTCTTGCTAAGTATGTCTGGAGTTTTTAGCAGAGTCCATGGTCTAGGCTGGGAGAGGACAGGTAGCCAGGGAACTCACTAGGTTGATATGGCATCACTTTTTCATAGTCTTTATTACTTCTGGATAGCTGGTTGAACTGACTCATTCATATGACTGTGATACCTATTGGTAATAGTGCAGAAGGTAGGAATACACACTCCTGGGTGAAGGGGTCAGCAGAACCACTGCAGACCTGATTTAGACTAAACTATTACACTTCAGATTTTGCTCACAAGCCAAACTAGTGCTCAGAAAGGGGGCAAAAGGCAGCAAGAATAAAAGGGATCAACATAAAACCAGCAAGCATGGTATGTGCTATCTTCTCCGCAACAGGATCCGAATCAAGCAGCGTGAGCAATCAGTCCTAAGGGGCCATATGCTTAGGGAAGGCAGTCTGGAGAGAGTGCCTGTGAAGCTCCAGGGGGAAAGTCTGGCTGGAGTGCCAGCATTTAAGAGAAAGTTTCTTTCCAGCAGATATAAACTAGTATCCTTTTCGCATGGGACTGAAAGCTCACTGTTTCAGCCTAACAGAGGCTATTAATGGCAGAAACAACTTTTCTGCCTCTTCTTATTCCCTTCTCAGTGTAAGGTAACTTGACTGTTCATTTGTCAGAAGACATAGCAATTAAACATCAAATTTAAAATTAATCCAGCGTTCTCTAGCCCTCTTCTCTCTCCTCTGGTCACCTAAACATGAAGTTTAGAACCAGCTTCTGAGTTAAAACAGCTAAATCCACATTAAATCCTTTCTAGAATTTGCATCTGCAGGATAAGAGCAGATCAAAAGGCCAGGATAGGCATAGGACTTCTTGGCCAAAGTATAGGCAGAAATCTTTAGTACCTCAGTGAACTGTGTGAGCTGATGTTTCTTATTGACCATCGTTATTATAATGTTCATTTAAATATAGATTAGTTATGAGATTTTAAGTGTTAGCTCTTTTCATCTTGCAAATGTGATAAGAGCATTCAGTAAATAGGCTACGTATTCTGTTTTCCCAGTTATTTAAAGAAAAATACACAAGCTAGATGCATTATTTCATATGTTTGGTTATGTTGTACCACTGTGATTTGCCAAACTAACAACTCCTTCATTGCATATTGAACCTATCTTTTATTAAACACCAGCTATTGCCTGGCTGCTTCCCACCATACTGTTTTTATTACTTCTGTCTTATGTCTGCTTCTTTTCTTGTTTCTTTTCTGTACCTTCATTCTCAAAATATCTTTAAGGTATTGTATTTAAATGCTGACATAGAGGTAGTTATTCATCTTCTAAAACCTGCGGTATTCTCCAAGTCTGTATATTTTTCCTCATCTTCAGTATTCCTCTGATTTAACTGTTCCATTTTGTTTTGACTTTTGATTATCCCAGGGGCCGATTGGTATGGATGGAAAGCTGGTAGGTGATTTGTTCGAAACCAGTGTAATTTAGGTCTTACACATATTCCCTCTTTGCTTTTTTAATTGCTTATGCTGAAATGTATATTAATCATATAGTGGCTTCCTTCAGCATAACTTAGTTCAATCTCAGTAGCATAGATTTTAATGGAGTGCTGAAAAGCCACTTCAGTCTTTTGTGTCTGTCCAAGAAATGGAGGTCAGCCATGCTACTCATGTTTCCTTATCGTTTTCTGTCTGGATTAGATTGGAAGACAGATGTTCTTGCTTGGGTGCTCTGTCTGGAGAATGCTTCACAAGGGTAGTTTGGTGGTGCCTTTTGAACAGCAGCATGTTATTTCTGACCACGTATGCGTGGCTCTTGCTGGTTTCCTTATTCCACAGGTTCTTCGTTTTTGTGTTTTAGTTTCTCTGCCTGGATTTTGTTGGCTGATTAAATCTGAACAGCCCCATGTCTCATTATAAATACGTTTGTATGCTATCCCAGATAATCTTTAGGGAGATTATACTTGAATTAAGTTAGAAATAACCTTCAATTTTATACAATACATTTGTAAATACTTTTGTATTTGTGCATATATTTGTATATCCATATATTTGGATGTATGAGCCTGGAAGTTTGTTCCCTGTCTCTTTCTCCTTTTCCAGGACAGCCTTTTTCTTTGATACCCTGAATACATCTTTTCTGTCCTTTCATTTGCTGCAAGTCCTCTGCAAGCTCAACTACCTAACTCGCAGTGTCAGCTTCCATTTTCTTCTCTGAAGACTTTTCCCTGTGCTCCTTGACATCTCTTTCTACTGTTAACTTTTCTGCAATGTTTGCAGCCTCCAGTCAATAGGCTTTTTCTTTAATCTCCTCTTTGAGGAGATTGATAGTTTACCTGTTGCCTTCAGCTAGACCTGGCTACACCATATATCTTTTCTTTCTCTTTTAGTATCACCTACATATCAGCAGCTAATATTAGGTTAAATTTCTAGGAAAGGATTAACTACCAACCACAGAAGACCTTCCATCATGGTAATTAGAACGGGCTTTCAAACTTAAACCCTTTCTTTCCTACAAAATAATGTATTAAGTTAGTAAACAGGAATACAGAAGGGAAAATCGGTCTGAAGATTTTGCTGAAACCATGACATATTATGGAGTCATGCAGATTAAAAAAAAAAAAAGGCAAAAAAAAAAGAAACAGCAATCAGTATTGGATAATCAAGTAAATGAGTGATGATTCAGAGGTTCAAAGCAGCAGCCACTAAAATACACCTGATCAGTTATTGGTGTTGGGAATGATCTGTAAATGCATGCAAAGAACAGCAGTCAGTTGATAGCTACAATCAATGAATCAATTTTAGAGTATGTAACACATTTGAATAAAGAGATGTTCATTGGAAAAAAATCAGAGTAATGCTGACTTTTCAGTCTTGAACAGCGTTCTCACCCTGGGTTTTATCTAAAATTTAGAGAAATACTTCCAGCTACAACATTTTAATCCACAAGTAATACGCATTGGAAACAATTTACTCAACAGTGAGCCAGAGTGATTACAGCAATCCTGGAGCCCTTTTGGGAACACAAGATTATTAATTGAGATTGAGCCTGCTCAAATGATTTATAATATCAGATTTTATTCACGTTAGGGGGCTGCTTAATGAACACAAAAGTAACTCACAGAGTTTTATCCCTGACCCTTTCACAACATACACAAATGAGAGACGGCAAAATGAACAACCCCTTTTTTGTCTCCCACACTTTGAATTGTCCTTGTGTGACAATGACCCTTTACAACCAAAAAGGTCAGTATTGTGATCCCTTTTTCTACCTGTACCCGTGTAAGCAGAGCTGATAAGTTCCATAATATAGTGCTTGCTGCATCCTCTGGTTAGTGTCACTTACTGGATCATTAGCGAGAAGGGAAAATTATACTATAACTGCAGTAGCTAGTGTCTAAGAGTATAGAAAAATATTGAAGGATTGGGAACAACTGCAAAAACCCAGAAAATAATTATTTTCACTAATGCAAAGTTCCTTCCGTGTTCAAGGAGCTCGTAGCCAACAGGCTAAAAAAAATACTGTTGTGAGTACTTTTGTATTCAGCATCTGCATTTGCAGTTAAATGGAGGATAATTGCAGTATTAACAGCGTATATAAAGTAAGAGTAATGCAACTAGTACATTCCGCATTATCTCATAAGTTTCTGTGTCACCATGATCAACAGCTATCCTATAAAAATTCAGTTTCCAGCTTTTCTCTCTCCTTATTGCTGACATTATAAAAGAGTAATTATAAATGCATGATAACAAAAAGGCAAACTTTTAATGCTGTTGAGATTGAGAGTAGAAAACACTTTAATGGGAGCATGATTCTATACCTGACATTCAATTCATGGTATGCTTGTGTTATGTGTGTATGTCCCTTATATCATACATATAGCATGTACCACGTGGACATTTTGTAGCCTGTATGTCTAAGTTAGATTGAAGAAAAAAGTGTCAGTTTTCAAATATTTTTGTTTTTTTTTTAAAAAATCTATTCTGTTTATTTACTTTCTCCTGCTTTAAATCAACATTTTGTTGAAGCATTTTGCTCATTTCAGACTTTCATTTAAGGCTTTTTTAAATATGCCTTGGAAACAATCTTTAATGTTTTGGTCAAAATGTATTGCAACTTTAGATATACTTGTGAGACAAATGTATTGTGAGTTTGTATATATAAGTTTGCATGCATGGGTCTCAGTATAGTTAATTTATACAAATTTATTGCACAGGCTGCGCAGTACTGCATCAGTAAGCAATTCCTGATGATTTTAGGATCAGATATGTAGCATATAATATCTTCAGACCAGCTGTGATGGGAAGATTGATGCAAAGGCTGAGCGCTGAGGAGTACCAATTGTATTCATTAACCCAGTGTGATGTGTAACTTCATAGAACTGACTAATTCAGAAAATTTTACTTTATATTAGAACTGGCAAACCTCAGCCAGTACTTTTTTTGTCTGAAAACCTGTATAGCACAGTGTTGTTGTAAGGAACTAATACAAAACTACAGCATCTACAACAAGGAATGCTTTAGGCTGCCTTCAGTGTAAGGATTAGTCAGTTACAATAATTCTGTATTTTACCATGATTCTCCTGTAACATTATTTCTAATATTTCTTATCTTTAAAAAAAAAAAACTTTAAAAACTTGCATGTGAATTAGAATATGTTTTTCTGGTTTTAATTTAGCAGAAAAAATCTTCTTAGTTACTAAAAAAAAGCGCTTTTCTTCAGCTGCTTTTCTTGTAGATAATAATTCCATGTTGAAATGCTTTCCCCCCTGCCCCCTTTAAAATCACACGGAATCACAGAATGGTTGAAGTTGGAAGGGATCTCTGGAGGTCACCCAGTCTAACCTCTCTGCTCAAGCAGGGCCATCTAGACCAGGTTGCCCAGGATCATGTCTGGATGGCTTTTGAATATCTCCAAGGATGGAGACTCCACCGTCTCTCTGGGCAACCTGTGCCAATGTTTGGTTACCCCCACAGTAAAAAAGTGCTTCCTGATGTTCAGGTAGAAAAGTTTCAACTCTGTGTAGCAGTTCCTTCTAGCTAAAGTGAAGAGGTTTCATAAGACTTATAAGAAGTCTTCATGCGCAGTGTCTTTCAACAAAAGAAAATGTAGTTTCAATTCAACTGAAATATTATCAAAGTGTCATAAAACCCTAGAAGCTAAGCTAGCCCTAGGACTTTGAGAAATTCTCTCTTTAGAGGGAGAAATACAGAAATATTTGTCTCTGTTTTACAGTGTGAGTTGATTGTCTGGGTGGTTGTAGTTCATAGTCACAGCTACTATAGTGTTTTGTAATATAATTCTGCTTCATGCAAACAATTTGTAATGAGTGGGCTAGAATAACTGGTGACTTTCACTGGCTTTCCTAGGCTGGGGACCATAGTGGTAGGAAGCCTGCTCTGTAAGGGCTTGCAGCAACATGAGGTACATACCTCCTCAGCGTGCAGAGGGTGCTTCTCCATTTGGCATGGGGTGGTCCAAAGTTGATGTTGATAAATAAGGGAGAGGAAATGTATCAGCTACCTCTTGGGCTGGATGACAAGGGTTCATCTACTGCTGACTTGCTGGTTTAAATATTGGTTTATACTTGCTTAAAACTGTGGTGCTTGCGGCAATGGCAAAAAGGCTATTGTTTGCCCAGCAAGGTTTTCCTTCAGTTTTTAGAATTTGTTCATTCAATAGGCAGTAACTAGCACCTCCTTGAAACATGGAGGTGATCCATAATAGCAAAAAAGCACCCCATACCTACTTCTAAAGCAGGTCAGCATCAGTGGATTCTTTCTCACTTGAGAATGATTAAATTAGGTCTTTCTATCATTTCTAAATTATATTGTTCTGACTATCCGAAGTATGAAGTTTCTCAAATGCAGATTCAATGATGTGTTATTGTAATTTATTTCTGGAATCAGTTAATTGCAAGAAAGTTCATCATTTTGAATGAAAACATTCAAATTCAATATAGACTTAAGAATACAGAATCCGAGTTCAATGCAGCTACTGGATTTTCTGTTGTCTCCTTATTAGAGTACTGTAAATATTTGCTACTATTTAAGGAGTTAATCCTTGTCATAAGTTTCTATAACCTTATTTTTTTCTTGTTTTTCAGGGTCAGCCTGGTCCTCAAGTAAGTGCCATCTTATTTTCCTGCATAATTAAGGCTAAATACAGGGCCCACCAAACTCAGGTTGCCTACAAAGTATTTTGATGGGGTTTTTAATCCTACTGTAGTAAGCTAGAAACTGGTAACCATTGCATAATACAGCAAGGCAAATATTTCCCAGGAGAGAAACGTGGGCCCCCCATATGGTTGTCTGAGTTCCCTCAGCTGTTTGACCAGATGGTGGGGTTAACAACATAATACTGAATAAAGCAAATCTCCTAACTATGGCTTGAAACTTTGCCACCTAACTTTAAAGCAAGATAAAATAACTTAGCAAATGTGTAGCAAATGTAATACTTCAACTACTTATTAATCACATGCTAATAATGTTGCTATAATCCAGGCAGCCCTCAGTTATTTTAAATATTGCACCGCTAGCTATTTTGATTAATTATATACACTGCTTTGAGTTCTGCTTTATTTAAGAATAGTAGAACTTTGTCTTGTGAGCTGTAATTTAAGATGTGGAAATCTAGGGACCTAACTTCAGTTCTACGGTAGAAATCAACCAACTGAAAGGAAACATTACGTATAGGAAAATATAAATGTAAATTATTTGAGTTAAAGAGTGGTATAGAAATGTGGAAGAGCAAGGAAATGGTGTGTGTGTGGGAGCCAATACCATAGCCAAACTTAGTGAAATTAGTTGAAAAACTCTACCTTGTTTCATACTCAGGATGCATTGCGGGAAGTAAACTGTGGTTGGTGGGACGATCTTACCACAAGTGAGTTGTTTGAACCAGGATTTCTGTGAGGGCATTTTATATTTCAGAACTATAATCGAAAGTCAAAGCTTTACAGCCTTATTGACTGATAATTTTTTTTAAGTTAAGATTTTCTTTATAGGAAGCAACCATTTTCCTCAGATTTTTTTTGTTTTCTAATCATTGTTTTCTGCTGAAAGACAGTTTGTGTCACAAGCCCTCATCCCACTCAGTTTGAATGAGTATCCTCACCAACATCTAGTTGATGTTGACTTGTGCTGCCACCTGTGCCTTTTCCCTCTGGGTTTGGACCCCCACCTCCCACATTTCAGTTGCTTGGGGAATGTCTCTTGCTTAATGCTTGTAAACAGCTTCTCAGTCTTTGGAGCTCATATCTCGTACATGAACTGCCCTGAGGTAGCTGTAGGCAAAGAATGACAACAGAGATGGCAGCGTTCAGTGCTGCTTCAAGGGCCGAAAGGCAGAGAAATCCTGTCAAGATTGTAAGAGAAGTGGGGAGCAAACCATAGGAAAAACCCTCTAAAAATCCCCCCTCCCCCAGATTGTATCAACTTCTCTGTGCACTGAATGATTATATAGAAAACAGGTACAAGGTACTAGGACCCACAAGACTTTGGATGAGAATTCTTACATCCTAACTTCAGCAGCTCCTCCCAGTGGAAATGCTCATCTCTGTGCCATTGCCATTGCTCTGAGCAACACTTACCATTGTTCTTAATACTGCCTATTCCTCCTTTTCAGCTCAAAGTGCTCGTATTGTGGCAGGAGGGTATGTATGTACTCAGTCATTTTGACTGGCTGATTGAGTCCAGGGATAATTCTTGCAAGGGTACTGGTGAGGAAGTCGTAATGGCATGTGACAGTCAGAGCAGGATTCAGCTCTAGATCAAGATACCTAAACCTAGAAGCCTGTGTGTAGGTGTTGAGGTGTCAAGTGTGTAAACACTCCTTGTAATCGGCAAAGGCTGAGTCAATACTCAGTGCACCTAGAGACCTCTTCAGCTCATTGTAAGCTCCTAGGGCTCAATTACGTTCCCTGCACACAGGTGTTTGTTGCTGCATGAGTTGATCCAGGGTGTCCAGCCTATCCTCTGGCTGTCCTGTGTAGAAGGGCTGGAGTATGCGCTGGACCATTGTTGTATCTGTCAGCCACGGGCAGCTGTCTTGGATACCTAGGGAACCTCTCACATGGCATTAGTTGCATACATTCATGCCTCTTTAATTATAGATTCTGATTATAGGCATCTACTGAATCTAATAACCATTCTGCTGAATTGCTCTCTAGCCTATGTTGACATCTGTGTGTCTTAGGCAACTACATGTAGGCTGTACACTTGGGTGCCTTACCTCTTAAACTGAAACCCATATCCAGATAACTTTGTGAGAAAGCATTTTAAAAATGTTGAAAGCTGCGGTTGAAAATCTCAAGACTTTTAAAAATTATTTTTAAAGTATCAATAGAAAACAGAACCTGTTCATATGCAGATAAAGTAAGTCAAAACCTCCCAGTTTCTCACTAAAACGATGCAGAAATTTCAGCCCCCCATGATTGTCAGTAGTTTCCCCAGAGCCTTAACTGTGTCCATGAGAAATCAGAAGTGAAAAGTATTGTTTGGTTTGGTTAATAAGTAAAGGCTTCCTGCCTTCAAAGATCAGAATTGCTATGCTGACAAAAGAAGCACTTAGAAAGTTTTTGATGTCACAGCCATGTAAGCCTACACTAAGATCAAAGATAAATTCTAATCCTTTTTGCACTCAGCATTTTATTAACACCTTTTTTCCTATGATTTTCAAAAAGTGCACACTAAATTCACCCAACACGTACATAATTACCGGGTACAAATATAAACTCATAGCAGATCATTAACACCTCCTGTCTTTTTATCTTTGAATTTTCACTGCTTATTTTCTACAAAAATACACCACAAAAGATAATTTGGTTTTGTGCTTTCCTGTTTTAAGTAAAAAGATGCTTCATGACAACCCACAAGGATTTTTTTCAGGAAAAGTTCATGGTCCTATTGTATCGTTGAAAGGCAGAGACCATGATCAATAGGTAAACAATTTCTAGCATAACCTCTAAAAAAATAAAATCCCTTCTTATGATTTTGGTTTTCTGTTTAAAAAAAAAAAAAAGCTGTTTCATATACCATGTAAACTGAGTTTCTTTGTAGAAGAGCAAATAATAAAATTTTTAATATTTTTGCTGAAACTTCAATTCTGGCTTTTAAGTGACCTGAAAGAATACCTGCTTTTTTTTGTTTAGAATGTAAATATATATTTAGATTAGTTTGTACCAGAAAGGCTTATTTTCCCAATAAATCTATACAACCAAATTCTGCACATACTCTCCTATTTAATACAATGGAAGTATTCATGTTTGTTGGAGAACAGAGTTTAGCTTCTAGTCTAAAGTTAGTTCCATAAGGAATGTACTAACTGGGTAAAGAGAGAAGGCTTGTTATTTTTAACTTTTTTTTGTTGTTTAGAAGTAAAGTTCACATAAATATTAGAAAACAGTATACTTAGTATTACGGTGAAGGAAGATAAAATGATCCTTTTCAAAACTCTGCTGAAGTAAAACTGTTAACAACTGTAAATGTGGGGTAGGGTGGTGTTTCGGTGTGACTTTGTCTCAGTCAGCCAACTGTTTTCTTCCTCGTGGCAATACCCTCTCCCTAGCCTATCTCTAGTGCAACATACTTTCTCTCTCATGTCAGCATGCATGATGGCTCTCCGTGTGGGACTTTGAGATATAGCAGCCCCACAGATGCTTCTCCCTTCTCTTTGGCAGCCGTTCAAATCTGCATTAGAAATGGACAAAATACTCATGATTGATACTTGTTTTCATGAGATTCTTGTTTTCCTGTATGTGAAACGTCTATGGAAGTGATGTTATTTCCATCTGAAATTTTCCAGTGTTGCGTGCATGATAAAGGGTTACCATAGCAATTCTGGTGACAAATGTATGCGTGTGCCTTTTTCACCATCAAGCTTCAGGGTATTGGAGTATTTTTAATTTCTGATGGCAGAGATTCTGATTCATGGTTAGACAAGCTATTACTGGCTTGTGCTGTCAACAGAGAGAGTTGGAACCATTTTAACTTTTTGTTTTCTGTTTTTTGTCAAGGCCTGAGAAAAATAACCAGCAGGACATAGGCCGTAGTTTTGAGCTCTTTTGGATGGCAGCAGTGTATGTAAGAGATTTGTTTATCACTTCCCAGAGAACACTGTGATGCTAAGAAGAATCCTAGACCTTAGGAAAGAGTTAAATATCTGACTGCAGGAAGGACAGGAAGGGGGTTGTGTAAAGAAAATGTATTTTAAGTCCTGCTGAGTTTCAGTCTTGGTAGTTTGGATAGACATCTGCACTCCAAGATTTGTTAGATATTCCCCTCAGTTAGCACATACCATTCAGTACTGGGGTGGTTGTCAAGGTCAAGCGATCATGCCTGTGTTTTCATGGCTTTTTAATCTATGGGTGAGGTTCATAATATGTCCTGTTGACTAATGCTGCAACGTGGTCTCTACCCGTCAGACCCTTAGAGTTACCATACTACTTTTGTTCTGATCACCATAAATTGAGGTTCCTTGTTCCCAGCAGTTTGCCTAGAGTCTCTCTGCTCATGTGGACAGTGGGGGAAAGAAGGAATCAGCGTAAGGCTGGAGAAACAGTTCATCACCGTGAGCTACACAGTTCAGTAAAGTTGCTGCTCCTGAGAGAAGCCCAGTGGTTGTATCCAAGCCATCAGCTGCTCATGCTCTAGAGACGGATCTTGTGGGGTGTTTCTTCTTCTAGCAGCTGATACCCTAAGCTCCTTTGTAAACTTCTGATCCTGCTGAACGATTGTATGACTCAGTTTGAATATGTAAATGCTAGTCTGCTTTTGAGTTATGAGTAGCAGACCAGATTTTGCTATCAAACTTTAACAATTAACTTGTTAACAAAAAACAGGTACAGTCACTCAAATTTTTGTTTTCTAGACAAATATGGAGTGACGCTATCTTTGTTTTATATATTTATAAGTGTGTGTATGCACTTCTTCAGATGCTGTCTGGCCCTTATTTCAGTGTAGGTTATGAAATTCCTTCAATAAACTTTGTGCATCTTAGTTATTTCTTAATTCCTTAGGTAAAACTGTGATTGCTTGCATAGAAATATATCTTCCCAGAAGGAGTTAATGTATTTAATTGTTTTAAAGCATGTCACTTTCTCAGCTTTGTATGTAATAAAACAAGGTTAATTTTGGTTAAAGGAACTGACAACAAAAATAAGCGCTTTTAAAGTATAAACCACTTCGGTTTCCCCTGGTAGGCTTATGTACATGCATAAACCAGGATAGCTGTGAATGTTAAATGCCTCTTTAGCTGAGCAGATGGCATTAGCGCAAATAAGAGGATTCTTTGCTTTGTGAAGAAGAGAGCACAGAAGGGGAGATTTAGAAGCAAATTACACTGGACTGCCAGTTGTACCAAGACTAAGGAAGCACCACACGTAATTTAAAAAGACCGAGGGGAGTAAGTTTCAGGCATCAACAAGGAAAATTCTTGTAGCATTGGATATCATACTCTGCTTCCAACGTGGTTCTTTACTTGTCTTTTTCCATCCTTTTGCAAAGGAGCCTCTAATGGCAGATTAATGACTTCCCTACAGTACCCTGCTAAGGGAACTTAGTTGGGGATAATCAGACTCGGTAGAGCTCTGTTCATCCAATGTCAGATGGCCCCCGGCTGTGCTCCTGTGTTCTTTTACCTTCTCAGATAGGCATGCTTTTGAGTAGAAATTTCAGTAACTATCTCTGGAAATCTTGTGCCAAAACAGCAAGATGTCCAAATGTTCCACAGCATTTCCTGGAACTGGTAATTTATTTCTGATTTGTTTACCTGATTCAGAAAAATATCGGATTTGAAATCGGTTAACAATTACCCATTCAAACTAGGTTTTGATTTTCCACAAACACAAAACTAAGAATATTCATTGCACAGAATTCTGTGGAAAGAGCTTTTCATGCAAGGTAATGTCAGCTATGGATGCCCTCGTAAAATAGGTTCTGTTGTTATGAAGGCAGTTTCTTTTACTAAACCTGAAGATCTCCCTCCAGAGTAGCTGTATGAAATAGATGAAGGAAGCTTGGAAGAGCAATTCTTGGAACAGTTCTAACTGTTTGGCCCAAAACTTTTAGAAGTTGATCCCCTCATTTCATAGTTCAGATAGTGACCATTTATGGTACTGTTGCTCTGAAAAACCAAGTCCTAGAGAAAAAAATAAATTACAAAACTAATATATATAAAACTCTAAAAGAAAAATTGAATGAGAGCTTTCTATTTGTAGGGTCTTACTAACTTTTCTCTATGGTGGCATCATTAATTTCTGAAAAGAATTTGTTTTGTTTTAACAAAATAAACATGAAAGTCTGATTCATGCATTACATATGCTAGCATAAATGTTACAGGGAATCACACATTAGCATTCCACGTATTCATCTAGAAGTTGCAGCTGTCACCAGGGCATGCTAGATCTTCTAACAGAAAGTGAAGAACTGTGAAGCAAAAATGACTTGTAATTCTTAATTTGGTATAGCATTGCTAAGCTTAACAGAGTACATATGAGTACAAAAAAGCAATTGCAAATCTAGTACTGTGGTTCCATTATGAGATGTACAAAGAGTTGTCAAAATGTAATTAAGAACTCTGAAATATTTCTTGTACTCCTAAATCATTTCTTTATCAAATGACCTTTGTATTTTCTTCATCCTATTCTACAGATGGCAGAAATACACTAGTGTTCTGTGTTTTATTAGGAATTATGTCAAAGCAAAGTATTGCACTGTGTTCAAGAATATTATATAGTATTTTATTATCCAGTTGCACATGTTTTTAATTTGATATTAAACTCCTACTGGCTTATTGTTTTTACTGATCCTAATGCTGTATTTCAGCTTTGAATTCCAGTTCAATTTGTTGCAGATCCCAGTAGTTTCACTAGCTCAAAAAAAAAAAAGAAACGAAGTTATAAAAATGTGTATTTCATCAAGCTTATGGTGACTTAAAGATAATGCTGTGATAGCTAAGACCTTAGTCTTTCACAAGGTTTTCAAAATACCAGTTTCCTTGGTCACCCATTATCAGTCCAGAGCCCTGGTGACTTTCTGTGCTGGAAGCTTGGAAGTCCTGCAAACTAGAGCAGACCTGGGAGCTTTGGATCTCAGGCTGCCAGATGGAAGCTTCAAAGTTTGTAATTTCCATTATAACGTGACACTTTTGTCAACTGAGATTTGACTTTGAGCAACCTTAGATGTTAGTAGAAATGCTTCAGGTTCTTTATATTGAATTGGTGCCAGCATGAAGAGCTCTGCTGATGTGCTATTCTTTCCTGTAAGTATGAGTCAAGTTTGGAGGAAAGAATGAAAAATAGAAAGTACAGCAATTCCTTTCATTGGAGTGTTTTGTGTACTGCCAGTAACGTTACTAATGAGCATGGCATGGAGGTGTCCATTCTGTTTGTGAGCTTTAATCCAGAATTCTCCATTTGAAAAATGCTTTGGCTGTCACTGCAATAGCATAGAAGTTCCTAATAATCTTTTTTGCTGAGATCCGTCAGTAACATTCAAGAGTTGTGAGCTGCTGAGAAACATGTAAGAGAATCACATATTTTCAGAAACACAATCCACTCATATCACACAGTATGTCTGTTAGTCATCATTTGCCAAAAAGAATGTATATCCATTTCAGTATACATATACATATGTGTGTAATTTCCCCTGAAGATGTTCTGAATTTTGTAGACCAAACTATTAGTCTTGAGGAGAAAACTGTTTTGTTTTTAATAAACTTTATGTTGTCTTAAATTGCTTCCTGTATAAAGAAAGATGTTGCCAACTTTAAAGGTTACAAAAATATCTTCAAATATCTCACTTTTATATATCGCGATGTATAAAAGTATGTGTATGTTTATAGTTGATATAAAAATTCCTTTTGCATTTATTCACTTTTTCAACGCAAACTTTACAAATCTGAGCAGTTCTCAAAACAGCTCTATGAAATATGTCATTGTAGTTTTCCCCTGCTGTAGATGAGGAAATTGAGGAAAATAAGTGAAAGGTTTAGTTCTTCTTCTAGCATTTGTTTGTCTTATTTTAACACATATTTTATATGCTATTTTTATGCACTTTTATTTCTATGTACTCACTGACTTTGAATAAATAAACGTGTGTTAAGGGCTGACACATCCCCATCAAGGCTAGAGTTATGACTTAGTGTCAAGTCTTTGCCTCTTTTAGCAATGACTTGTAGCCAGGATAGTTTGGAGACATTTGTAGCAGCCTAGTACTTACAGCTTGCCTCAGATGGATTTGGGCAGTGTAGCTTTTATCATTACACTTGTCAGGCAGTTCTTGTAAAAAGGCATGTTTGGGTACCAATGGAGCCTGCCATGCACAGAAACTATTTAAGGGATTACAGGATGCGCAAGGGGGGCATAGGAAAGAAAAAAGGATAAGATCCTCAGAGAAATGTATGTTGGTGTTTCATTAAAATATGTTTTTCCCAAGCATTAACATATCCTCAAGTTAAAAAAGTTACCTAGGTTGTGAAATAATTTCATTGCTCTTAAGCTGTGGAGGTTATACTGCAGTCTCAGAAGCCTTTCTATCCCTTGGGCTATATTTTACACAGCTATGGTTTTATACTAATATTTTACTGGTGTTTTCTTTTAACCATTCATGATTTAAGTAATCTAACATACCACTTCTTTTAGAATAGCATTTTATGGTAGCATTTGTAGACGACACTAAAAGAATATCCAAATCTTTCTTTGGCATTCTAGTACCTTGAATGAGCAAATGTATCCTGTACTGAGTAGTAAAGTTTGGAAAAGAAAAAACAGTGTATGTATAGGATGACATGCCTTTGAAATACCGAATGAAACTCGGGGCATTGCCACTAAAACAAGTGTAGATTCACCACAGTAAATAGAAAATGGAATTGACCTCCTCTATTTAAAAGTCTGTATTAAAATCCATTTGCTAAAATTAAGTTTAGTGTTGAAATACAGCAAATGTATGTTGGCTGCAAAACCTTGTTTGTATGTGAGGTATCCAGTTTTGCTCATTGACATAAATTCAGCCTTTTATTACTTTAATGTAAATATGCCTTGATATGATAGCAGGTACGGGCCAAAAATCTTGAAAAAGGGTACCAGGCTTTTAGTAGCAGATTCTTTGAAATTAATCTTAGTGCTTTCAGTTATGAGTTTTGGGTTGTTTTTAATTTCTTCCAAAGACAAAGATGAGGGAGTGGGAAAATCTATGAAAACAGTAAGAAATGGGTATGGGTCACAACAATCAAGTTGTGTTGGTTTTTTTTTTCCTTGAACCAGCTTACATTCATTTCACTGTTTTTAAACAAGTAGATGAACAGACAGTTTTCCAGGTATTTCAATCATTTGTTTCTGTGCAGTTATGGGTTTTCTTTTGTAGAACTGTACCCTATGCAGCATCTGTTAATGAAGTACATAAATCTTCTCCTTGACCCAGTTGCTGGTCAAAGGAGGATCTGCCTGGTAGATATTATTTGTATGCTATTTGTCTACACAGTAGTAATGGAGACAGTAAAGTTGAAAGATCCATAAGGCTGGGGAGCTTAGAAAACATATTTCAATGACCACAGGTACTTCTCGTGTACATAGTGACTGGCAGTGGTGAATCCCAATTGCTCTGAAACTCTCCCCTTGCCTTGCTTTCTTCCTTTGCCTGTTTTCTTCAAAATGCTTGAAGTTCAGCCCCTCATCCTCATCAAAAAGGTTCTTTTAAGTCAAACAAAAAAGGCAAAATGACCAAAGGACACTGTCATTTCAGCTGCATTATCTATCAGGCCACTAAGCAATCAGGGAAGCCCCAGAGGGCTTTGAATTATAGAAGCCACTGTTCACATTTTAGGTAAAAAAAGACAGAGACATTAGAATGTGAACTACTGTTTCTGAAAATAACAGGAAGTTGTTAAGTCCCAGTGAGGAGCTGCTTTCTTACTAAGCCTCTAGGAATAAATGAGAGAGCTGGCCTATGGATAAAAATCTACCAAAGGAAGTATAAAAAATATTTAATGGTGTATTTTTTATCTCAAAAATCTGGAAAAAGGTTTTCATGAGTTTGATTGGCAGGAGGTGCATTTTTTTCTTTTCAATTTCTGTTGTGTTGGGAAAGAAAGCCAGAATGCACTTCCATGATCCCTGCAGTTTTATAAGCCCTAAATTCCAGCATACTATATTGGTCTTCCTTTTAAATCTTTTCTTTTTTAAAAAAAATTTATTGTTTTCCCAAGTTCTCTTTTGGTTTTGGAGCATATTAATTGCTTCCATAAAGTAGAATGTTTTGGTCGGGTTCAAAGCATTGATACCTAATGCATCTGCTTAGACCAGGGAGCCAAAAGGATACCATTTTTTTTTGAGCAAAACAGCTCTGTATTTGTACAGTCTGCTTATTTGCTGCTTACTGGTACAGGCTGCACTGGTGAGTGCAGAAAACTCCTCCAGAGGGGTGCCATGCCACTGTTGTTCTAATACATGGGGATAATTGGGAGGTTAAGCAGTGCTAGTTATTTTTTCTCGTTTGTTTCATATCCCTTTTAATATTCAATGCAAAAAAAAAAAAAAAGGGGCAAAGTCTGTGGCAATAAAAACTGTTTAGAGCTGTGACTTCTTTCTCACTTCAGTAGTTTGGCATGACAATAAATGCAGTTCTGAGGAAAAGGTGAAGCAATCTACTTTGAAAACTCCTTGCACTCTGGTTCTTTTTATTGCAAAATTTGAAAGCAGCCTTTCATTCTTCATCTTGCTGTCCCCGCAACATGCTTTTTTTGTAGTCATTTAATTCTTTGCTCCTTGAATTTCTGTTGCATCATCTCTGTTGACTGCAGTGAATATTTATTAATGAAAGTACAGGACTTCAGTCAACTGTACTTTCTCTTGTTATTGAATATTATCAACTATTGAATCTTATCAAGAAGCCCATGACCTATAACAAATATTTTCATCTATTGATAGCAGACTCCCTTTTGCCTATTCCATATCTACCATGCTATATATATTAATTTTTCAGTCACTTGTGACATAAGCACTAAAATACTGAGTGAATGCTGATAGAAAAATACGGTCTTGTTTTTAAATTCCACCATCGGGATGGTCACCCGTGCAGACATACATGTGAAGACACACACACACATATGTAGATTCCTATTGGGGAGGATATAACAGATAGAAAAATAATTGCTGTATAGTAGTCTAGTATAGGAAGGAGCGGGACTCCAAGTATCTATTCTCAATGCAGTGAAAGGAAGAGAAGGATGAGGTAGGGACCCTCTGTGAAGGTGAAGGAGTGCAGAACAGAGTACTGGAGAAACTGGAGGATGAGGAATTAATCTCAGTCATACTATAAGAAGACAGCATGTGGTGCTTTTTCAAGTCGCAGGCAGACATATAACAAGACAGAGATATTCTGGAGGTTTGGTGGAAGAGTAGGAACCCTGAACCAATCTGTTTCAAAAGCCTGTCTCATTTTTGGAATGTTTTAGAAACCAAGCATTGAACGCTGAAACTGGTATTTTTGTTGTACTGTCATTAAAAAATATTTTTAAAATCATGGCTTGAACCCTGAAAAATCCTGAGACTGGTTTGGAAATAGCAAATATAACAATAATAGTAGAAGTAGCTCACTGTTCAGTCTGGTTTAGGAATTCTGATTCTGTAGGGCACACATCAGTTTTGTTTTCAAATGTCTTTCTTCAGTTTTGAGCGCCAGCCAAAAATTTGTGTGTTTCTGTCTTTTTGCTGTAACCAAGATTATGTGTTTGTATCTTCCTTGCACCTATGGCATTATCGAAAACAGAAACTCGGGATGTTTTCTTATAAAATGAGAGACTTAGGAATATTAGATTTTCTCATCTGTGTTTTTATGTGCTGTTTTGCAAGTTTAGTAGAGTGGCATTTCCTTTGTGGTGTTTATTTGCAGTATTGCATTAAAACTCTAATATCATCAGTAAACTTCTGTTTATCTAGCAAGAAGGAAGATGGGAATGTACACTGTGGACAAGGCAACGAGGGTCTGGATTCAGGCAATACATGTATTACGGTGCATTGAGCAGTAAGTGGTAGTCAGGAGGCTTTTGACTTTACCAGAAGCCATTTTCTTATCTTTAATAATGTGACAAGTTTTTCTGTCACTGTATGTTTGGTGTTCGTGGCATGCGCAGCAGCTACTCAATTCCCAAGAAACTTAACAGTTGATTCAGATTGTAATGTTTGCTTAAATTCATTTATGGCAATAGTAAAGCCTATTCTTGATTTTCCTCTGTACCGTGGAATCTTTATAGGACTATTTGTGTTGAGATTTGTAGATTTTCAAAGAAAAACATGGTGCTTATCTGTGGAAGAGGAGAAAAAGCGGGTGGAGATGACAGCTTATAGATTAATGGAAGAAAGCACGTATGTCAGAGAAAGGAAGGGGAGACCTCCTCTAGCAGGTTTGTGCTTGGGACACCAAGCCTTATGCTTCTTTCTGGGTACTGAATTAATTAGCAGTGACCCCTTTGCAGCTTGTGATGCGATCTGATGATTTTTGTGAGCAACTTTATAAAGTTCAAAAAAGCACCCCATCCTGATCTCAGCAAAAGCATGGCATGAGAAATGAGAATACATGTCTAAAGTACGGTGTAAATGCTTTCTTGATGCATTTTGGGTAGTTCTCCTGCCTGCAGTATATCAACTTGTCTAATTTATGTATTGGCATAAGTCACTGACTTCTGAATATGATTGTATGAATTTATGGCAAGATTCACTTACAGTTTACTTGCTGATGTGAATGTTAACTGAGCTGTTTGTCTAGATTGTTATATATATCAGTTTTATGTTTCTCAGGTTACATCCATTTACATAATGTTTATTAAGTCAGGGACAGTTATTGTGTCAAATATTCAAGTTTCCTTTTCTTTGCTCTGGAATATTGTAACAAAAACTTGAGAATATAAGGAGAGCAAAGGAAAGATTGGTAAGCGTCTCTTAGTGGTGGGCTGTTTTTTTTTTTTCTTTAAAGTTTTCACCATCAGTCAGTCATATCCCAGGGGAAGAGTAAAACATGTAAAAAAGAAGGGAATATAATTTCAGTGGCAGAAGCTGTTCAGATTCAGTGGAAATTCTTGCTAGCACTTGTAAAATGGATGCAAGGTGAGATGTTGGCATTGTAAACTAGCATATGTAAACACTGGCTGCAAACGTGGCCAAGTTTAGCAAATGCCAAAACCACATTGCTCAGTAGTTCAGGGCTTGCATAGTGGACACAAGACTAAAATGAGTGTAGGAACTTTGAAACAGTATTGTATTTCATAATATTCTGTGTAACCTTTTATCTTATGATTCAGCATATCTGATCCTAATATTTTGCAGCAACTATAGGTTAGACTGGGGAATGTTATTCCAGTCAGGAACTTGTAATTTGTGGAAGTCATGTGCCAAATTTCAAAGAAAGAAAAAGTTTGACTTTTATAACTCAATACTTTGTTGTTATGTGCTGAAACCACCTTTTGCCCTCAAAATAAACTGCAGGAATTGAATTAACTTAGGCAATGTGTGGCACATAATTTATTTGTGAAAACATGATTAAACTAAGTTGGCAAATTGGTTTAATTTTTGAATTTCTCTAGATGACATTGGACTGTCTGGTTTGCTTTCTGTTGGTTTCCACAAGGCCACTATTCCCTTACACTACCAGTCATGCTCTTACTATGGATGCTGTGGCTGCTGATCGAGATGAATGTCCCAGATGAAAATGAAGGCTGAATCTTGCAAGCTACATTCAGACCTCTCGCTGCCAGGTTGCCTTAGCCTACGGCTGTTGTGGTTGGAATGTAGGAAAGCAGTGCCTGTATCTAAAAGGTGGTTATTACCTGCGTATCCTGTGGTAGCTCTGTCTGATGGGAGCCACTGAGTTTGACATCTCCGGTTCCTGAGGAACCCTGAAGGTGAATGATCCCACTGGGAGCTGGGACTGTCACAGTGCAACTGATTCTGCTTGGTTGGTTGTTCCCAGCTTGTTCTGGGCACTGGCAGGTCCTTTTTGCAGTGGTATCATATGGGTTATCTAACAGTCACTAAAACCCTGGGTTCCTCTGCCCTGACTTTGGAGCTTTCTGCAGGAGCTAGAAACATTGCTGTTTCTTTGAACCCCTTCCTGAGAATCCCTTACTATTTTCAGTTCTACTTTCCCCTCAGTGCTTAGAGCATTTTTGGTGAAGTCATGGTAGAACTGCCTGTATTATGATTAAAGGCAGATCTATAGCATTAGGAATATGGAGACAGTAAGAGAATTCAGACAATTTTGAACATTTGTAAAACCAATATATATCAAATACTGGCTTTTAAGAGGTACCCTGAATGTAACTGTTGCAAAACTATAGAGGTGGCAACGGCTGCAAGGGTGGAATACAAAATTAGCACCTTTCAGGGAATGAATTATATAATACCAGCTGTGTGAAAAATCATGCTGATCACACTGAGGAGGAAAAAAAGCAACACAGGTCACCTGCCAGTAATCCTGAACATGGCTGTTGAATGAATTTGACCCTGATTTTGGCTTTGTTCTTGTCTGGCAGGTGCCTGGAGGCCTTTCAGTCTGCTTTAGAAGACCTTGTTTTAAAAACAGTAGTATTTGTCGCCTAATTATGAATGCAGATTTTGCATGTGTTTGTGATTTACGAGGCCTTGCTTATGTGAAACAGGCTATAAACTCTCCTCTCTCCTTGGAAATGTATAGTAGTCTGGAGCAGATAATTACACTTTGAGAAAAGAGCCTCTGTTTCCAGTGAAAACACTGTAAAGTTATTTCAGAAATTCTCTGACCTCAGACATTTCATATAACTTACACAAAATGCTTTCACATTTGTGCAGCAGCTAGCGGCTTGATCTCTGCCATCTCATAAACGAAAGCACAGAAGTCTCCCTGGGAAAAAAGCAGGATGTCTGTGCTGTGGCCTACAAAGCTAGTGTTATTTTACTCACTCTGTTCTTTGTGTCTATACCCTTAAACAGATGAAACCTTGCCCTCCTTTAAACAAATCTGTCTCCTAATCACACCCCACCCCCGCAAAGCCAACTTGCCCTCAGATTTTTCTTCCTCCCTGCCTCCACTCAGTGTACACACACTAATAAATTCTGCAGTAAAAACCTTGAGAGAATTTCTCAGCACAAATGGAAAGAAGATGTCAAAGGCTGAGGATAGGAATTTTCTTTTTAAAGTTGCAAAAACAATAGAGAACAATTGAAACAATGGGGGAAGAGCCAGAGATGGGTGAACAAGCCACGAAAGAATTACATTAATTTTGTTTTGATGAAACCCCACTGGTTCTCTTCACTAGCATCCAAAAGAGCTATTTTTGTTTGCAATTGTTTGTTTGTTTTTCAAGACTCTTGGTGGAAAGCAAAAGCATTGCAAATACAAGTGCAGAGACTTGTGAGACTGTTCACACCAGAAATGCTCTTGAGGCCTTTTGAAAAGCTGTTTTTACTTCTGGTACAATAAAGTTGTCAGGTATTGATGAAGACTTTGTATGAAAAATTTGTATGCTGGAAGGATGACTTAATAGAAACAAAGGTGTGTGACACTTGGGGAAAGCAGTCATACCAAGCAGTCATAATTGCTGGCTTTGCCCAGTAGAGAGCAATGAAAAAAACCCTGGATTTATGAACATGATGTGGACAGATAGTTTTCCCAAAACCCTGCACTGGAAAAGGAGAACAAAATTTAGTTGAGATATGTGATTTGGTCTTATTAAAAAGCATGTTTGGGTATGGATTATGCTTTCAGGGAACTCGTACCAGAGGAAAATATGCAGGAGAGAAGCAGGGGCCACTTGTGCGGGTGGAGACAGCTGAGCATATTGCCAGCAGCTGTACCAGGGAGACAGTCCAGTAGCCCCGCAGATCTGCTGGCTGAACCTCTTGTGTGAGCATGCTCTAACTTGTTTCCGTTCCTGTGAGCCAGCTTAGCTCAGGGAGCTGAGGCGGACTCTGCTGTCTTAGTTTGTACCAACTGGCAGTGCTGTGGCAGGCACACCTCGGAAAAGTTGGGAGCCAAAACCCATCAGAAGCAGGGCTACCCTTGGGCATAAGAATGGCACTGAGCATCTAGATGAAGGCAGGAACAACTCCCACAACCGCAGCGTGATCCAAAAGCCAACATCTGTCTGCAGTCTTGGTCATGTCATGTTGTCTATAATTTCACGCCTAAGACCCAAGAAATGGGATGCTGACTGTAGCAGACAGGGGTCATATTACTTGCGGTTTCCAGCCAGGAAGATATTCAGAGCCGGCAATGGTTTGATAATTCAAGGAGATAGAACACATTAGCACAGCTCTTTGCTTGTGCTCAGTGTTCACTGTAAAAAAGGCAGTAACAGCCAGCATTGAGTGATTTCAGTTCTTCCTGTCCTGCAGTCACTGTACTACTGATGGTATGAGTTTGGGAATTCGCAAGCTTGATGGCATGTACGTGTGCTTTTAAATGGGCCTGCTGAAAATGTGCTCTACTGTAATGTCACATCCAAGTAAGTATATGTGAAGTCTGTAGCTAACAGTAGACAATGCTGCATGTAGTGTACATGTGTACACACATGTCTCCAGTGTACATATATGAACATGTGCATTGGAAAGGGGCAGTAAGGGATAAAGTATAAAAATAAAAAGATGGAGAAATCTTAAAAGTGCAGCAAGGTTGTATCCATGTATTAAGTCATTTTGTTTAATTTGTTTTTAAAGAGGACAAGTTCTTACAGGGCAGTACAAAGTGGAGAGGGGTCATAGTTAATTGAGCGGATGGTTTCCCCTCAGCTTGCAGTGAGCACTGTCCTTTCTAAAGGAGATGTGGGGATGTCAGGTAGCAGACTTGTTTCTATGTCCTCTGCAGCAGATGGAAGAGGTGGCAGGCTATGGAAGGAGAGGCATATGCTTTAACTCCTTGAAAGATTTAGCAGCAGATGCTCTTCTCTGGCATGCATCAGAAGCCTTCAAAAATAAGCAGAAAATTGGCTACAACAGGGATTCTCAAAGACTTGCATGTGGTTGATCACATCATTAATACACAGCAGACTGACCTTCCTTCCGTTTGCATTTATGTGAGCCACATGAATTTTTACCAGTGTAAATTCTGAAATGGTTCAGACGGGCTCAGCTCAACTATGTTGCACTGGGTTATTTCCAGTTATGTTGCTGGTGGCAACCTTTTCTTGAGCCGCAGGCGTGCACACACACACTCTCTCTTATAACAGTGGACCCTGCTAGCTTGGATGGCTCCTTCTCTGTTTCCAGCTGCTTTCATATGTACCTCAGGTCCTTCTTTGTAATGAAACACCTGCCTATCTTTCAGAAGGCCGGGGGTAGAGTCTGCACTGTGTAAGCAGCCAGTTCTCTGCAGACTGCTAGCATTTTTATTCACAAGACACTAACCTGAAAACTAGTGTTTTAGAAACCTGCTGGTAGCTTTCTGGAAGGTACCCAATAAAAATGGAATAGGAAAGGACCTTGCTGTTTTGTGATTCTGTCACCTTACTGTTTGTCTGGTGGTAACTAACAATAAATATTACTTCTGCAAAATCATGTTCTACGGAGAGCTCATTTTGCCTGAAACAGTGTGCTTGAGACTAAACATCAGCTTCAGCATTGCCAAAGATAGGAATGAAAACACTACTTTTAGATTCCCTAACCCATTCTTCTTTGGCAAACTAAGCCAAGGAGGGTGCCAAAATACATGGCAGATTTATACGCCTCTGAATTTATTAGCTGTACTTGCAAAGAAGTTTTACAGCCTTAGAAAATATTTATTATCTGATAGGAGATAAACTATTGTCCCTAACTGAAATCAATAGAAATTTTGCCATTTCGGGCATAGTTTTGCTCGTCTAAGTGGTCTGATTCAACACATGGGGTGAGCAAACTATTAAAGAAATAACCGCACAGTGCCTGTTATTACTACAGTGAGGAAGCCGTCCCTGGAACAGCCCTGGCATTTGGAGTGAAAAATGATACGGAAATACCTTGTTAGGAAGAAATCACAGGCTGGCGCAGAGCTGTTTCTTGCCGTGTCCCAGGACTTCATCAGTATCAGTAATTCATCTCTGCTTCTGTTTCTTTCAGGGCCCTCCTGGTCCAAAAGGCGAGAAGGTGAGTTGATGTACGGGTGACACTTACAAGGTGACTGGAAAGCCCTCCCAGCATGAACTAAAGAGACCGTTTGTATTGACGCAGTGTAATGTTCGGATATGTAAGAGAGCTGGGTAGCACACAGATGCTGTGTTAAACCTATCATCTCATCTTTCCACTTTGCAGGGAGATCAAGGTGATCAGGGCCCTCGGGTAAGCATCTTAAAAAAAATGTTACACTTCCCCTTCGCTGAGTAGGCAATGAGTCTTTAGTGCAAAACTAAATTAAATACACTGTCTGAGCTAATTATGCTTATTAGCTGCATTTACCCTGCATGTTGAAGTAAGTGTCTGCAGGACAGTAATGCTGAACATGACCAGGGAGTGTCTGGGAAGATTTGAGTAACAATAGGAAGTCATGCGTTAAAATATACAATTTCCATTTTGGGTGGAAGCAGGTTTCACAGTGATTTTGCTCTGCTGTATAAAAGCTGGCTTTCCTAACTAAACCTTTCAGTTTCCCCAGCAATGTTTTCACGCCTTGCATGGGCTCCCACAATGCAGAGAGGGCTAGCGGGTTTCTAATAAATGTACCTCTAGATTCCACGTAAAATATATCTAGCACTTAGTGAATTGTAAACAAATATCATGTATGCATGTATTAGCGCTTTTTCCTGATACACATGTATTTAATATTTTTAATAATAACAATATTATCACCTCGTAAATAAATCCAGACAATTAGGCAGAACACGGTTTACTTGTGGAAACATAAAGGTTCTTTTAATTTTTAAGTATCATGTTTATTTTAACAGAGAAATAGAGGAATACAGGGCTGTGCCAGTTCATTCTTCTTTACATCTGTGCTTCATTAGAAAACATTTGGTTACATTGTTCTGATGATATAGTGACTCTCTTCAGTTACACATTTATAAATTTTTCCGTAGCAGGATGTTCCATGGATATTTTTTTTTCTGTCAACTATATTAAATATTTTGAATTTGCAATTTTATTTTATTTTATTTTATTTTGCTTTTTGCAGTCAGTAATATTATCTAAAGTCACAACATGCTTTTATAGTTGAATTTGGTGTTGGTGCTACCAGTGTTGTATTACCTACAGGGTTCAGTTAGGTGTCCTGTTATGCTTGGTGATATGAGTGCACATTATAAAGACAGAGGCCTGCTAGTGAACGGCTTTAAATATTATTTCAGTTGAAACTCAAAAAGAAGAATTAGAAAACTATTTAAAGAAATACAAAGGAAGCAGAGAGTAACAATGTGAGGAAAGTGTTTTATCTAGGCTAGCTAATACGCAGACTGAAGGTTCTGAAGAATGTAAAAATTTCCTTTTAACTTCTAAGCAAATTTAGTATGTCTCGGAAGCAGTGCCGGGCTGGATATTCTGGCTGGTTCTGTGCTACAGAACCTCCCGGGGAACATGAGGAGGGAGGGCAGAGGAGGAGAGTGGAGCAGTGCCTGTGGCTTAGGAGAGGATGCTCCGTTCAGAAAGTGTAAGTCAGAGGTCTGCGCGTAGGTGCTCGCACTAAGCCACCTTACATTCAGAAGAACTGGTGTTCGGTTTAGAACAAGAGAGCGAATTTGACAGAGGTATTAGAGAGGGATACAGTAACAAATAAATACAGAAAAGCAATGTTGTGAAGAGTATTACACAGCTGAGGATAAAAATCTGGAATTATGAGTGTCGGAGAAGTTTCCAGGGAAATACCCAGAGGTCTAAACACAGAAAAACAAATGAAGTGGTGTCAACACAAGGGAATTATGGTGCTGGTTTTTCTCATGGCAGCATAAAATGGGACAGCAGAAGACATTTTTGGAGGGAAAGCAAAGGTGCCAGACCTTCCACTGGTCCAGAAATCTTAGCAAAATGTTGGAGAGATGTAAGAACTAGAACGTGGTTAAGTGTGCGTGGCTTTCAGTCTCTGGGCTGGAAGTGTTGGCAGTACCCGATAAGAAGATGGAAGTTTGTTCAGTGTTACCTTGTAGACGCAACACCTGCAAGGACTGGAGTGGAATATCTGCTACACAGACACTGTTGAGTCCCGTTTTGCTGAGACATACACCCTATACTGGAGGGCAGCAGAGTTCCCACTGGACTGTACAAATTTTGGTTATGGCTACTTTGTGGTTTTGGTAAATCAACTGCAGCTAAAAAGCAAAAAATATCCAACCTAAGGAATTCACATTGAAGGACATCACAAAGTTATATCTGCAGCAGCAGCTGGCAGTTGAGACTGAATTCTATATCTGAATATAGAAAAGGAATTGAATAAGGTCAGCAGTAGAGAGGAAGAGGTGGTGAATGGCACCTTGTGGGCTAGCTGAACCTTCACTGATTGTTTAGTCAATGCCTATTGCAGTAACATACCTCTTTTTTTAAATATATGAGGATAACTTAGGCAATTTGCCCAGTCTTGTTGGTTTTCCCTTTATCTTTTTTGAATTGCATTTTAATGTATTCTACAGCAGCTTCTCCTTTTTGCCTTGTGTACTGCACAAGTACTAAGTACCATGATGCCTCTGACCATTTCATGTTTCAGCAGTTATCTCTTCTGCTGACTGTCTTCAGGGTGAAACTGCTCAACTTGCTGTGCCAGAGGATTTACAATATAATTAATGGAAATTATATGTGTAAGCCAGTCATGCACCAAATGAAACTAAACCCATTTAAACCTGGTTGGTTACCTTTGCACGTAGTTTTCCAACACTGCCTATGTAAAATAAATGCTTTTGGAGATATCACCATACTGTATTATTTTAGAGAAATATTGTACCTGAATGTGACTGTGGGATGACATCAACATCTGGATTTGACAGGTTTACAGACTGACTGGATATAATACCTAAGTGTGATGGATGTTTTAAAGCTAATTCATCTTTTACAGATAAGGAGCCTGAAGTTTCTTTGTTTCTATATTTTTAGATATTGGTCTGAAACTAGCTTAGCAAAGATTTTTATTGTTCCAAGTCATTTTTAATACTTGAAATTTCAAAATTACCCTTATCCTTATAAACCTGCTTTCTTTCCTCCAGGCCTTTTCATTAGTAAAAGAAACCAAAATACAATGTAAAGGCTGTACAGGTCAAGATGAGACTTTAAACTTTTAAAATCCTGCTAAAATGAAGAATATTTGTGAAACAAGAAATTTTTGCTTTCTGTCCCCACTCAAATTTTCACCTTGGGTCTTGAGACTTTTGAGAGAGCCTTCTTTCTGAAATCATTTCAAAACTGTGAAACTAGTAATCACTTATCTCAAAACTTATTATTCACAGTCACTGGACATGCTGAGTATACCCTGAACTGCTTTGAACTTAGGTTTTCTTGAAAATGTTTTCCATAAATTAATACCTTAGTAGGAACCTGATTCTGCAAATATGGCCCAGAGGTCAGGCACTTATGTTTTTAGAATAATTGGTCTGATTTTTTGGGTCTTTATTTAAAGAATATGAGGGGTTTTCTTAAGTGTTCAGAAATAATCTGTTGATCAGTCTCCTCCATCGTACAGAGATGGCATAAGGGCTCTGGTTCATAATGCCATGTGGCTTTATCTACTTATGCCCATACCATCTGTAGAAAACATGAGCCAAAACAACATTCCAGCAGTGTGAGTGATGTCAAAATTCATGCCCCGAGTGGAGTTTGGACAGCCAGTTAATAGAGCTTTTGGTCACATGAGACTGCAGATAAGGTGGTGGTGGATGCATTCAAAAGTCCTGATCCTATTTGAAGAAATGTTTTTTTGATCTCTTTATATATTTTTATATCAGGGTCTCTGCTTGTTACTGTAAGGTTCTGGTAGACTAAACATTTAGGTCAAATGCAGAACTAGCTTTTCTCAATACCAGTGTAAGAAACAGTAATGTTAGTAAAACTTTTGGATGCTTTTATTTTTGCAGAGGACATGGCTTCATGACATGTCCACGGAGATTTGTATCACTGTACTGAGCCGTGACAAAATTAAAAATGATGGGTTTTAGCCTGTGGACTATTAGAATAAATGCTGATGTCAGTCCACTGCTCGGTTCCAGTTGCTCAGCTCTACCCCAATTTAAAAAAAAACTTTGAAGATTTCATAATGGTAGGATTGCAAAGGATGTATTGTCCAAGTAGAGATTGTAACCTGATAATGGAAATAGATCTTCAGAGGTGAATGTTTGGGAATGGAATGGCTAGTACTGAGTGTCTTAATCAGTCTGTTCTCATCCCTCTGTAAATGACATAATAAATATCTTCTGTCCCTCAGTTCAGATACATGAGAGATTCCCTGCTTATCAGGTCCACAAATCATCAGCTAGCAGCTGCCTTTAAATTGCTTTTGGTCCAGGTACAATGAGAAACCACCCAGAAGCCATACTGAAGTGTTTCCATAAAATTATTTTCTCCTTTTGGCATGTTTAAGTAAATTTTCTTAGCAGCTGGGTCTGTACAGAACTGATAACATCTCTAAAATATCTTCAGCAGAAGAGATTAAGTTCTAGAAAATAAAGGTACTCAGAAGTTTATTTTATTGTGTTAACCTTTATTGACTGGAAGATTAAAACGTTTCCTTGTGTACTGTTAAAACAGGTTCCAATAGTACAATGTTCTTTTCTATTTAACCCTTTCCTCCTCCCTGCTTATTTTTAATACATTTGCTACTTATTAGTTGCCCACTAGAGAGAAAACATTGTTTTACAATAGAAATTTTGCAGGTTCTACTCTTCTGTGCTGCAAAACTATTTTAAAAATATCTAATATTGACAGAAATGGTCCTGAAAGCAATCTGTTTACTGAAATAACTAAATACAAATATGTGTATATATATAGATATAACCTATCTTTTTAAGCTGAAGTATTGCTTCGCTTGTTACATTATAGACACAACTTTTATATACTATCCCATATTAAAGGGAAATTAAAGATATCCGAGCATTATATTTTTACCTGTTTTTTTTAAGATAACTTTTAAAAATCTGGTTTTAATATGTGTGCATTATCAATTAATATGTTTCTAAGGAATGTATAATAAACATTTTGGGCCCTTTCCTGTTCCTACTGACAATAAATCGGAAACCTGTGTTCACATCATTAGAATCAGTACCTCATTCATAAATCAGTTACTGAGTGATGATTAAACTGTGATCATTAACCTTTCACCCTTTTTTAAAGCCGTTTTATGTTGTATTATGTTTAATTTAAGGTTGGCACATTTTTTTTTTCCAAGAAAGGAAAAGATTTTCTTCACACGATGGATAGTAGTATATAAATTAATCTGAGTTCTTGCCTTCACCAAAAGCAAGACTCTGTTTTCTGGAGGCATTGCGAACTGTAGCAAATGTAGGTAAATCAGTGATGTAATAAGAAGCTTTGTTCCCAAACAGTGTGTGCTGCTAATTTTTATCCTCATTCAACCTCTTGTCAAAGCAAAAATCTATGGTATTATTGTCAGAGTATTGTGTTAATTAAATCTAATTTTACATAATTTAAACATATTCTGTTAATTTCTTCCAGGACTGTCCGTGATGATGTTTGATTATATCCTACTAAAGTTTCTACTAATTTCTTCTATAAATACTGCTAATGAATTTTATCTGCCTTAGTAGAAGGACTGTGTAGCTTCATTAGCATAAATTAGTGTTGTCCCCAGCTTTTTCTTTTCTGATTAAATACTCTTTGGTTTCATTTATATGAATATGCTGTCAAAAGCTGTAGCAGACGTGGTGATATAGTGGTGATATTCCCTTCAGTGATATTCTTACATGTGTATAAAAGCATATTTTCTGGTTTGCTATGTGTTACTTCAAACATACAGTACAAACACAGTACTGCTTTAAATTCATGCTTTACCAGTATAAATACCCACATAGTTGTTTCTTCTGTTATTAATTGTCCTGTGAAAAGCAAACTGTTGTTCAAGTTATAAACTGTTTCAAACTTTACTCTTAGTGTGCCCCAATAAGAAGGCTAAAAAAACGTTCATCATTCCTTCTGTTAACACAACTTTCACCAAAGCAGTGCCATTGAGAAAACTGCCGGATGTCTGCTTTAATGCCAATTTGTCTGTGAGCAGTTAATTTAACTTCTGAGACTTTGTTCCCTTATCTGCCAAAAGGCAACAGGGGTATTTACCTACTCCATTCCTGGGACTAATTACATGTTCTACTTCACTAGTACTAGGCTGTTGTGGCTCCTCAGTTTTCCATTAAGCTGAAAGTAGGGTAACCAATTGGAGCAAGATAACTGACACCTCTGTAACTAGAAGAGGGGTTAGGAAAGAACTCAAGATTGTACTGGCTGCCAACTTTGTCTGAAGCATTGGGACGCTCGGACTTGAGATGTGCCTCCTTTCAGAGTTCACAGGAGTGTCTTTTTGGCTTTGGGCGACTCTCCAGGGCCAAGCTATGCCTTTGATGTTCGGTTCCTGAGATTCCCCTGCGAAATGCAGAACAGCTGTGACACTCTCTCTAGAGTGTCACATACCTGCTCCCAAGACGAGGATGTTGTCGTTCCTGTCTGAAGAGCTAGGCAGTGCGTGTCTTCACTCACCACCAGTTGGTTTTCATCTTGCCCCTTTTTAGTAATGCCAGAGGAATGGTGAGGAAGGAAGTCTCCGTACATCCTGTTCCTTTTTCTACAGCCCTGCCCTGTGACTAAGAAAACATCATGTAGCTGTTTTATCTCAAACCGCAGCTGTCCCACAAAAGTGCTACAGTACTGAACACTTGAGTTAGACCAATTTGATCAAAAAGAACTCTTTAAAAATAGTTCATTCAGTCCTAATAAATATCATTGAAGTGGCTTGAGCCACTTAATTGTGTCACATAACTGCAGTGGGTATAAAATTTGAAGAGAAACATAAGCCAGGACAGAAGATTTTTGCTGTGAGAACCAGCTTGGTTTTGGGGAGGACCAGCCCATCTGGAAGTTAACTGGATGGATGCCTACCATCAGTTTCAGCAAGAGTAGTAGGTTTGCCTTCAGGAAGGATATTTTGTGTAGGTCAGATGGTCATCACTCATCAGAATTCATAACTGAGTTGTGTGGAAAAGATATTTGCCTCACTGAAAATTCATCTAATCCTAGGGCTAAAATAGAGAAGTGCTGGCTTTTTCCAGTTTTGTTCATTTTGAGTGCAGTGTCAGATAGACCCTACTGTGAAAATTCAGAGGTCATTGTAGAAAATAACGTTTTTATAATGATCTGTTTGTGCTAGTTCTTAAACATTATACTTTTATTATTTTAATACAAAGTCTGAATTGTTGCATAGTGTATTCAAATTAAAACTGTGCCGAATGATTGCCTAAGTGAAAAGAAATTCCTGGATCCTTGTCTTGTTGTGGTGCACTGTTTTAGTTAGCAGATTTGCTGATGGAGAAAGCAGCAGTTATGATAAAAGGGATTATATAAAAGAGCTCCTGCTGAGAGTCCATGGCACCGTACAGGGTGATACCGAACACTGTATTCCCCAGGGCAGGTACAGTAATTAGCTGCAGGACTGGCACTCGGTCTGAGGCATTAATTAGAACTGGAGGTGGTGTTGGGGGAAGGTAAAGCGGCCATAAAGAGTGTCAGGATCACTCTGGCCCGAAGCCTGCGTGATTTGATGTGAAATAGCAGCAGCTGGCTGTAACCTTAGGAAGTGCAAGTGAACAGCAGGTGGTAATTCCTGTCTCATTTACCATGTCTTCGCAGGAACATGTAAGCTTGCGCAGCTTGGGTTTATTGGCAGGTCAGAAGGAAAATCCTAAGGAGGACTGTGACATTTACTATACTAAGCAAATGCAATAGTCAAAATGGAGTGTACGCAGCTTAGTGTAAAACCAGTAATGCTATTACTTAATGATATTGTGCTTGCCTTACGACAAGGTTATGATGACCTTATAATATCAACCTCATGTAGACCAATGCATAAAGCTGAATGTACTGTGAAAAATCTAGGACTGCTAGTGGGAATTACATCTTTGAAGGCTGTGATGGATGTAACAAGGTAACTATTTAAATAAAAAAAATCAGACAGAGGGAATGATATGATGTTCTGTCATCCTTTGGTTTTCTCATTGGCCATTGTTTGGGGACAAGTAGGCTTTATCTACATTTCCAGGTAGGTAAGCAGGATGCTGCATTATGTGGTCACATGCTTGTTAGCCTCGACCAAGCATCATATTTTGCGTGGCATTTGGGCAAATATTGCTACGAGGCACACAGCAAATGTGCTAATTTAGAAATTGTAACCAGCTAGCAGTTCAGGGTGAGCTTGAGTTGCTGTCAGCAGAGGAATTGAGTGGGCCAGTGGTCGCTGTTAATCACTGTAGTGTTTGGTATTCTGTGAGGGCCTCCCGGGGTGCAGAAGAAGAGCCCTTCCTATGTGCAGTTCAAGAATCAAACCAAATAAAGAGAAAATTGAGTAACTTTGAATCCATCGTTGAGAACAGCTTTAGATAGAGAAAAAATAAAACAGATCTAGGGGATATTTGTGGCTATATTTATAGCAGAGTGACAGGAAAGGAAGAGAACTCATTTTGTGGGAAGGATAGCTCTTTTTATGCCTTTTTAGAAGCTCATTGTGTGCCAACATTATCTTTCGTGGATGCCAGAAGATGCGATGCCTTCTAAAGCCTCCCACACATACGAAAACTATGTACCCATTATAGTTTCTTTGCTGGGTTCCATTTGATATTCCCGTGTTTCTGTCTCTCTCTTACTTACGGGAGATGATCCAGGTCCAAGCTGGCATTGCATGTCTCTGACCATTGGGTCCGAGATTATGCCTGCTTTGGGCAAAGGAAAGAAAGCTTTGTCCTACTTGGGAACAAGCTGAAAGAAGTTACTAAGCTGCTGATGGGAGAATGGAGTTGTCCCTTTTTCTCATGTGTTGTATATATATGCAGAAAACTGCAGTACTGATAGCTACTCTTGAAACTTGTCTGTGTGGTGTTGGGAAGCATTGAGAAGGCTCAGGCTAGACTGTGAAGTGCTCTATGTAAATGTTTTTGTGTGGAACTACACAAAACTTTCAAAATTCTTTCATTTCTTCTCAAGAAAAAAAAAATCTTTCATGACAAACCAGTATAATTTCTGATTAAATTCCTTTCTTAATTAATTCTCAGCTCTCCGTGTTCAAGATGAAATAAATCAAGCCTAATATGAATTTTGAGTTTCCACTTTGTAAAATGTCAAATTGCAAATATGCTACAGTTAGAGGTCACTGAAAATTACTATGCCCTAATCCTAATGACTGATGAGTAAGAAAGAAGTTGTTACAAGATTTTCTGTTTATCCATTTTTTTAATAAATAAGACTTAAAGTTTATTGCTTGCTACTCAGATTTTAGTTCTTTTATAGGTTTCTTGTTTGTACGCATTTCCATTACATGGGTATTGTAGTTTTATCTAGGAGAGGAATGGACGATGTGCACAGCAGGGCTAATGAGTCACAGATGTAAAGATTCTGGCACGTTACCATCTAATAACTTCTTTAACTTATATCCCATAATAAGATAAATGCAAATTTGATACATCTGTTTTCTAAATGATGTATCATTCCAGTCTTAGCAGCGTCTCAGGAGTGGGTTTCTTTAAGTGTTTGGAGTTTCAGCCTTTTTTGGTTTTGTTTTCTTTTTATTTGTTTCTGAAGAGATGATTTCAAGTCACCGAGCAATGCAGTTAGCCACACCATGGTTCGTCAGAACAACGTGGGAAGGCTGGCAAAACTGCCACCGGCTTTATGGGATCCACATAGAGGGTCTCAGCTTCCTCGTCTCATGGGCATATATCAGGAATAAAGCTGCTCAATGCAACTCAAAGGTGCTAGTGAGGGACATGTATGCATCAGAAAGTGACTGCCTTTTTTTGGAAAGACCGGTGCGATCTTTGTGATCCAGAGGATCTCTGATGGGACTGCATGTGGAGATGAATAGAGCAAATATTTGCCATGTTAAAAGAATCCGCTGCAGCTGAGAGACCTGGCAGGCTGCCGTTGCCTGTTGGTGCTTTCCACCAGGCCGGCTGGGCTGCGACGGGCTCGTGCGCTGTGGCAATGTGCATTGCCTCGGCAGAGCCTTCACGCAGGATTCTGTGGAAGACACCTTGGCTGGCAGCCAGAGCCAGGCACAGCCTTCCCTTTTGGAGGTGCCAAGCTGCAACCCTGCAGCCAGACCCTCCAGGCCTCAGAGAGGGGCTGTGCCACCAGCTCCACCTCACAGAGGTGGCATGCGTGTGTGCGTGCGTGTAGGGAGCTTAGAGCTACCAGACTGTATTTTACTCGATGTTCCTCAGCCTGATGTCTCTCGGCCATTGAACAAGTCTCTGCTTCAGACAGTGTGCTATGCTAAAGGCAAGGAGAGGGCTAGGGGATTTCCTTCTTTAGGAGTTCACTGCTCAACTGTATAAGGTTTCAGCTTTATCAGAAGCTCTAATTCACACCATGCAAAGCAGCACAAGAAAGGTGTCAAACTGAGAGCAAAATTCACCCCTTGTACTGTCACAGCAGGCCACGATTGCCACACTCTTTTGTACCAGTACAGTACAAGTTCTGCACATGTTGGTAGAGTAGGATATGAGAAACCATACGCAGCATATGGCGCTTGAGGGGGAAAATTTTGCCCTGGATATGAAAATGCTGTTATGTATGTCTTGAAAACGTTGACCTTGGCCCATTCTGGACGACCCGAGATCTAGCAGTAGATTGTTGTTCAGTGTTTATAATTGTGTATGTACTACCAGTTTATGTGCTGAATGTCATATGTTAAACAGAACGTGAGGAGCAGGATTATACAAATTATGTATATAATTATACAAAGCGCTGCAAAGTCTGCTGTCACTGCTGTCAAGTTCTGCAGCAATCCAGAGTCAAAGCTTTCTCCGTAGCTCTCTTGAAGTGCTGTAGCACATTTTAGTTGAAAATGGCTCAGTCATCCTCTGGCTGATAGTCTAACAACTGTGAAACGATCACAACAATTTATTGTAATTTTAAGGGAAGTCACCTCTGTGGGACTGCTTCTTCTAAAATCTCTTGATATTCCTGTTGTAAAGTAACAGCCTGCATCTGCAGTGCATCTCAAACCCAGCTCTGTTTCCCATATGACAGAGAGGCTGTTTCCTGTCAGCAGGCAACGTGGGGGATGGATACTAAACATAGTGTTCGTTCTGTTTGTCTGTTAGTAAATTGTCTCTGTGATGTTTGTGTTGTGCTGTTTTGGTACCATGTTATGCTGTGTCCCTAGGGTCTGCCAGGCTTCCCCACAGTCGCTGCTCTGCACAGTAATCAGATCCTCACCGTCAAGGTTTGTGGCTGACACGTACCTGTTCAGTCAGGTCTCTCTGTATCAGCATAAAAGTGCACATGAAAAATTGTTTTTACCATGGCATACCAATGAATCCTCATGGTGAACCTAAGTCAACCTTCACTGTCTTTACATTGGTATAAGTACTCCTGATACAGAGCATGGGATCAAATCTACAACTGTGTATGGTGTTACCCCCGGCAGCACCCACATTCCGTGTGATCTTGGTCGGTATTTTATTTTCAGATGAGATTTTTCTGTATCTCTGCTTCCCTGAGGCGTACAGGAGTGTGGAAAACGTCAGTGAACTCTATACTGGTTACATATAGAGTCAGCTATTTGTGTTAGATATCAGAGATTTAATCTGTACATACAGATTTTTTCAAAGCGCATTTTACAAATTAAGCAGGAAGGATTGAAGCAATCTGGTCAAGCTGGAACTCCAGTGCTTACTAAAATGACACCATTCTTCATGGCACAATATGCTGGTTGGAAAATCTGACTGAAAGTTGAACTGGTGCTTTGTCTATAGAAGCTTTGCTGAAAGAACAGCGTATAAAAGTACAGATTTTCAGAGCCTGGGTAATGAAAAAATTAATACAAATGAAGAATTCTCACAGGAAATCTGAGGAGAAAAAAAGTTACACAGTTAATTCATTGTATGTGATTAATTCATGAAGCGATATGTCCTGTACATTAGAGGTCAATTTCTTCAAAAGAAAATGCAGAGTTTCTGTCAGGCAGAAGCACCGGTTTATTTTATTTTAGCTATTACGAATCTAATGACTGTGTCTTTATTTCTTTCTCGGGCCTTCTGATGTCTATTCTTCAATTCTCTCATCTCTGATCTTCAACCTTTGACCTCACCTGCCTGATCAGATGGTGTTTCCTAAAATCAATCATGGGTTTCTCTCTGCTGATCAGCAGCTCATTAAACGCCGCCTCATTAAGGTAGTGCTTCATCTCACTGGAGTCTGGTTCTTCTTTACATTCAGTTTGCTCTTTGCTGTACCTATTTGTCAGATGTCTTCTTATATCAGGTTGTTCATTTGAAAATGTTAATGATATTAACAATTAAAACGCTATGGGTAGCTTTGCTAAAAGATCCATGTTTAAGATGCAGTCAGCTTTTTCCAGTGGTTTGCAGTGGTGTGCTGGAAATCAAATAACTTGAGCACCAATTTTTTTTGGTGTTTTTATTTTAAAGGGGAAGGTAATATGTTTTGGCAGCTCTCTTGAAAATGGGCTTTTACAAGTTAATAGGTTTAAATCATTAAGGGAGTTAGCTAATTGTCGCTGTAAAACAACTCCCCCAAACAGATGAAAAATTATTTACCGCTTTGTGGAAAAGCAGTCATTTTCCATGCTTATTTTTGAAATCTATCCATGCATCATTGATGGGCCTGGAAAATTGCCATGCAAACTGTATATTCTCACACGTGACTTTTCTTTTTTACCTCAGCTTTGTTATGATTATGCCAATCGGAAGCAAACAGCTGCTTATTGAAAACAGCTACTTGCTCTGGAAAACTGGATGAGTAAAATATTGCAAGGCTACCCCAAATTTTGGCTTATGTCCTGTGGTAGGACAAGCAGTTTAGAATCAGAGCCTTCTGCTCTGTGGCTGATTGCACTGGACAGTTGCAACCCCCTCGTCTTCAAGGCAAAGTGCAGTCTCTGCCATAAGCAGTGAAGAAGCCAGTGTCCAGTTCATGGCCGCTTCTTCCAGCCTGTCTTGCACTCTTTCTGGGTAAATCAATGTCTTTTTGTGTTGTTGATGCCTGCAAAGCAAACTTCTGACAAGTTTTTTTGTTAATTTAGGGTGACCAAGGACAAGCTGGACCGCCTGGACCTCCAGGGCCGCCAGGACCCAGAGGTCCCCCAGGAGATACTGGCAAAGATGGTCCTCGTGGGATGCCTGGCATACCAGTAAGTTAGTCTCTTGCTGTCATGGTGTCCAAATTCCTCTCAAGTGTGGGCCAGCTCAGTTTCAAAGACGTTTTTCTGAGGTAAGATTGGCAAGACATGTTGGTAAGACATGTGGAAGCTGAACCACAGGCAGATTTCATGGTGTACCTGAAGTCCCTTACACACAGAGCATGTGCGTGGCAGGGCCAAGAGTAACACCTAGATTCCTTGCCTCCCACCCCTGCCACTTTCCCCTCACATTCTAAGGTTTCTCACTTGCTTATTGATGTTTAATAGCTACATGAGTAGGGTCAGCCCCATTCCACAAGTGGCAAATGTTTCTACTCAGACTTTGAGATAAAGCTGAATCTGAGACATTGTAGCATGGCTGGGCTTGACTTCTCACTTCCTAATGATTTAGCTTCAAAAATCATGGAATTAAAGCAAGAATGCTGCCCAAAGTATTATGAAGTTTGGAGTCAGATTCTGCTGTCTTTGCACAAGTAAAGGAGTACCATTTTGTTTGGCTCTTCCCCTTTATTTCATTAGAACATCCAGCAGAATCCAGTAAATTGCCTCTTATTTGTTTTAGGCACAGGGTCAGACCCACCACCTCTGGCACTTCGTGACCTGATGATTAAACACTTTATAAACAGATGCATAAACATATGCCTGTTGGGGTTTTTTTTTGGAAAAACATGAGTGTGGGTTTGCTTTCGTATTTTGTAGCCTCTTTGATTTTCGTTCTTTTGAAATAAGTACCTCTTTTTTCATCATGAATGCCACTGTGTTATCAGTGTGGAAACAGAATCACAGGCAAGATGACAAGTAAAGGTCGTGGCTGAGAGGACACATAGGCAACTAGCAAATTGAGGACCAGCACTTGACACAGAAATGGGGTTTTTTGAAGAAAAAGCATAGTTCATTATGTCTGGCCAGGACAGGAAGGCATAAAATTTCCCTGCAGGGCCTTTTTAGATAAAACCAAGAAAGAAAAGATCTATGCTCCTGTTCTGGCCCTATTCAGGTTGCCTCATCTGAAATTGTATTAACTGTACAAGTATAATATAACATGATGATAATAGTAAGGCTCTGCTAAAATTTCCTGTGAAAATCCAGCAAGACTTGGCAATTAAAGCCTGTAGTACTCTAGTGTTGCTTTTGTTCTTGTTGTTGTTTGTGGTTTGGGTTTTTTTTTTAACACCATTGCCCTTATAAGTTGTAGCTCAAGGTTATGAAATGACATTAAAAGTCTGTTGCTTCCATTGCGGTGCTTTATTTTGACCATCTACTCGTTTCTTGTTAGTCCTGGAGCACATGAGGCTTTGAGCCTCATCTGGGCTTCCCTTGTGTTCTTCTAATGTGGTAAAATTGACTGCGGTCAGCAGAGTTGCTTCTGGCTTGATGTAGTGAGGGTGAGACTGAAACCAGAACCCATTTCTGACTGCAGCGATACCAATTTTATAATTCTTGTACAAGAGGCTAGGAGAATCAGCTGGTGTTGCTGAATACAACGTGACTGTGTGTTGCCTGTGGTTTTGTGCTTCTTAGCAAAGGGAACATTAGTGTTTCTCACAACAGGAAAGTAATGCATTTTATGCAATGAGATCATTCCATTTCATAATACTTCTGTAGTGATTTTGACTTTAGATGGCAAGAGAGAGTTTCTTTTTATAGTTTTTTAAGCTGTGGCTATCTTAAGCCCTGTAGCATTATGGAAAATCAGTTCATAATACCGCTTTAGAATCAGATACAAACAAGCACTCAGATAGAAACCATCCAGCTTGGCGCCTGTTGTTACCGTCCTGCTCTTTCCTACTGTCCTGTACCCTCAGGTTAATGTTACTGAGCCTCAAAAGGCTTGTTCCTCCATGGCAGTGTGACATACAGTCAAGCAGGAGAGCTGTAAAGGGAAAACTTATCTGAGAGTTAGTGACAGCTTTGTATTTTTAAAAGGTTTGCATGGACATTTGAGCTAAAGAGCTAAACAGCAAAACAAAAGATGCGCTGTGTTATGAGTAGGGACATTTCAGCATCACACAGCTATAGGAGGTGTCCTTACAGTGGCCAACCACCGTGAGAAGGATGTCATTTCCTCTTTTGCAGTGCTGGGCAAAGCAGGGGCTTCTCTTCCAGCTTGTCCTTCTCAAGCAAGGAGCTTTACAATCACCAAAGCTCTAAGATGATGTTTTGGCCCTGGCTTTCCCTCATGCCCATACGCTTGCTGTGCATCCTGAGAAAGTCAGGCAGCCAAGGTAGCAAGGCACAGGGAGCAACTCCAGCAACCACCATTACTTCTCTTCCACAGCGTAGCAGGGTTGAGGAGAAGCTTGTGTGCCCACACGTCTCCATCTGTGCCTGCACGTCTCCATCCGTGTCATCACCACCTTCCATCCTGTTACAGATACTTAAAGCTTAAAAGTTGGTTTCTTGGGCAGAAAATCTGTAGAGTTAAGGAGGTAGAAATGTTAAGGAAGTGCTGTTGGGTCTATTGCCAGCAGAGAGAGAACCGAGGAAGAGTAGGGATGTAAGAAAGGGTTGCACAACCTTCTTGCTAAGCCTTTCTTTGGATGTCAACAGAAGCACCTGCTGAAACCAGAATATACTTGCCTTCCTACAGAGTGATACCTAGAATAGGTGCCTTCCCTTTGCATCGCACAGACACCAGCACAAAAACTTTGAAACTTTAACACCTCCAAAAAGAAGTAGAAGAAGAACGAGGTGGGTTTTTTTTGCTGGTAAAAAGACAATAGATTATGCTACAAACTCTTGAAATTATTTCACCATTATTTCCCAGCATTTATGGGGATATCTTGATGCTCACTTCAGGCTGTGCGATTGCTGTACGTGTAAGTTAGCAAGGCTTCAGAGGGAGCTGAAAAGTCCAATAAGCTTGGGTAATTAACTGTCAGAAACCTGTGTCTGCGTGGTTTCTATCTCCTCATTATCTAGGTGTGTTTGCAGATGCTGCGTGTTTGCTTGTGAATGCAATGTGCACATAACCAAAGAAGCAGTTCTGATCCTTTTTAGTTGCTGAGAACAACATCAGAACAGTTCTCATCAGTTTTTTGACAGGTTTTCTTTTATGACAAAGTTGCTAAAGAAGATCCTGCAGCTGTGCTGATACAACAGCACATGGACTGCCCTATGCTCTGTTTGGTTTACAAGGGAGTGATCTACAAACCAGATCACTAAAATGATAGGAACTCTGTTTTTTGGATGGGTATTTTTAGCCCGTATTGTACAACTGATATGTTTTACTGTCTCTACAGACAGTTGTATGTGTTCACATGGGAAGAAAGGGGAGAAGATAGATTCTGACTTTATGTAGAGCTATGCCCACAGAAAAAGAATACATTGGAAAAATGATGAGTTACCATTTTGAAAGCCAATCCAGGTATTTAACAGCTGAGTAATTATTGCATGGCTTCAACGGACCAATATTCATGGGTTTATGGAACATGATCATTTGCCACGGTAAGTTCTGCCTGCTGACTGAGGTGATGACACAGAGCAATACTTTTGGAATATGTAAACAGTGGGATTCAGCACATACGTGAAAATAACCTTTCTCTGTGCCCTTTAGCACTGCGGACTTGAATGGAATACTATGTTTGGAATCAAGGGACAGAGTCAGAACACCAATACTTAACTGTTGCCTTGAAAACTATACCATTACATGCTTGTGAAATAGCACTTTGCTTCTTAAAATGTCTGAGATTTGGCCTCCTAGTTTAAAAAGCCAAGAAGTAATATATTTAATGTGCAGTCAGCTGCCATACATGTTTAAGAATGGAATTTTTAAGATACTTCATTATTAGGTAGAAAACTGAATTCAAGATATGCTGCTGAAATTATTCACTCCTTTTTTTATTTTTATTTTAAGGGTGAGCCAGGAAAACCAGGAGAACAAGGATTGACAGTAAGTACTCCTGTCTTCCAGTTTGCTAAGAAACTGTAACAGATACATGACATATACACGTTTTACAATGTGAAATTCCAGGAAGCTTTATAGCTGTATATTTCCTAACCTTCCTTTGTCACAGACTATTTGAAGCCTCATTTGTGAAGAAAACATGAGAAAGACAATGTCCTCTTTTTACATATAGTTGCCTGTCACATAAGGCCAACTTCTTTATGCTTGCAGAAGTTGAGGGAAATAAAGTAGTTAAGGGCACAACAAAGCAAAAAAGAGCCAAGTCAGGTGTTCCCAGTTCCTGGCCCCCACTTATCACTGTCTCTGAAGTTGAGCTGTTTCCACCTTGACACCATTGAGTAGCACAAGAACCATCTACTTGTTTTAAGGGCCAAAATCCCAGCTGTCTCTGTGGCCATAGCTCTGGCCCTTTGCCTGATGGAACAGTGAAGACACAGCACAGCATACTGAAACTCTCAGACTATTTTCCTCTCCTGAGGGTATGCTTTTTTCTTCTGTGTGTGTGAGAATGTAACAGCCAAATGAATGCAATTTTTACAAATAATCAGATATGGGAGTACATGTTTTCTGTTGCATCAGGAACTAATTAACCCTATTAATTTGGAAGCAAATTGAAGCTCCACTGGTTGTAAAACAGCTTCAGCCACAGGGTAAGGCATCAGAAGTTTCTGCCTGTCACGTGTTCCCAGAACTGTGAAATATGCGGGTTTTTTTCCCCCTTAAGATCTCCCTAAACACTCATGGTCATTCTTATTTTAATGAGAGATGACAGAATTGCAGCCCGTGGCATGTGTTTTTGATTCCTGAATGCTTCTGAGGAGGAAGATTATGTGCTCAGCAATGAGTGCAGATATGATTGCTATCTGTTTGAATTCATGAAGTTTTAAACAGGTGTGATGATATTTTATCTTGACAAATTGCAAAACGTTTTGAATTGACAAAATCCAATATTTTTTGGAGGAAAAACCTAAGATTCTGAGACTCAGAAATACCTGCTGTGATCAGGCAGTTGAATCCTGTACTTTTTCATTTTGAGAAAATGGTTTAACAAAACCAAAATCAAAGCCTCCCAGAGGTACCACCTAGTGTTCTAGCATGTTTCCCCACTCTTTTTTGTTTTGTCTTTTTGGTTTCTCAGGGCTTGGTAATAATAGGTGCAATAGCTGGGAAGGAAGATGTTTTGTTTTGTTTTATTTGGAATATTCTGCTGTTTGACCTCTGGACAAAATTCACTCAGATTCTGCAACAGTGTCTTTCTTCTACTCAAGACCAGATCTTCAGGGTCACAGAATCCCTGAGGGCTTTTAAAACAAAACATAGTCCACCACCTTTTAGTGTCCATGTTCAGAAGAGTCCCACTGCTTTAAAGGAACCATCTGTGTGTAAGAACTAAAGAACTGCTACTGATCTGTTTTTCTAAATGCAGGTGTGTTTAAATAGGGAGAAAAGGTGTTTTAAAAATCAAACCAGCAAGCTTGAGTTAGAGAAAAATCCCAGATTACGTGAATTTCCATCTCTGAATGCCTGCTCTAAAAGTCAGTCTGACGGCTTAAATGTTAGGTTGTGTATAGATCAAGTAAAGAGCATCAGATTATCAGGAAGAGGTAATTAATTTCTTTTTATTCTTCTTGGTATTTCTGACACATTCTTTATGCCAGTACAGGTTTCCAGACTCTCTTCCCTGTGGAAGGTGTTACAATTATTCAGGTGCTTTCTAGCTGCTTCTGGCATCTTCTGTCAGTGCATTTCTGCTCTCAGATAGATCTGTATTTCCATATTGGAAATTGAGACGCTACAGCAGAAATGGCTGATTTCTCAACAAGTATGCTGTAAAATGGTGTTTCCAGAGAAAATAGGTATAGTTTTCTGTGGAGAACATGGGCCTTTGCCTACCTGAGATTCTTTTTCTGCATTATCCGCGTATTATCTTTTCACAGTAAATGAAAATAGAGATCTCTGCCCAGAGGAGCTTCTAGGTTAATTCTGCAGGAATTCTTTTGTAAAGACTTGCCTTTGTTTCGCTCCAGGAGTCTGAAGTTCAAGTTAGGTTCCTGGGTTTTTTTCATGATGAAATCAACACTGTGAAGTCAATGGGTCCCATAAAGTACTATCAGCCTTGATCTCCCAGAGGCTCATTTGTTGGGGTGTGCTGTGGTTTCTTACTTGCCCACATGTCCAAGGCCCTTTCCAATAAGAAGCATGTACTCAGGTTCTTCATCCAGGATGGAGGCAGGATAGAGCCAGGTGAGAGCACCAGATGCTGTGAAATAATTCCTACAGTTTGGATGTACTTGCTGAAGGCTGTGGAAGCTGAAGGCTGTTTGTAGCCTATAGGATCACACTTTCAGCAGCTTTTAATCCCATGGTGCTTTTCAAGTGAAGAAGAGCTGCAAGCCTGACCTCTAAATTATAATAATGGGGATAGAAGCTTTTTAACACCTGTATTCAGTAGCATGCTTTGTTGTTTCTAGATGAATGTTATTGATAGAGCTGGTAAGCTCATTTTTAACTTGTGAACCAACAATGGCAGAGCTTTAAATTACCTAATTTTCTATTTTCTCTTACTACAAGAAGTGGAATAAATTTCTTGAAGAGCATACGATAGTAGATAAAGGGATAACAGTGTTTTCCAGCTTGTGCCTCAGAACGTGCCACAAGCCTATTACATGTGTTGAGTAACCTGTGACCTACTCAAACAATATGTGCCTTGATTCACAAAAAGTTGAAATAATTTTAATGCATTTGGAGTTTGGGGAATTTCTCTGTTCTCCTTTCAGTGAAACAGGAAATTCAGTGACTGTAGTGAAGACATGGCAATTTACTCCAACTGAGAATCTGCTGCCATGTCCTCTTCCATTTTTAATGAAGTTCTGTGTCAATAAAGAAAAAAAAAATGTTTCAGATTATGTTGGTAGAGAGGGCAATAATAACCTTTCTCCCCCTCAGAAAGGGGAGGTTTTCTTGGACCACATACAGAGAATGACAGTGGCTGAGTTCTCTGGCATGAGTTCTTTGGCATGAGAGTGCTCAACCTATCTTAGGTGCACAAGGGAAATTTGCCTTGAAGACAGAGAATGGCTTCTCTTTTTCCCCATTTCCAATGTAAATATGTGTGGGTTGGGGCAGGGAGGTGAGAGGAGAGGTTTAGGAAGGCTATTTGTTGCTTACAGGGGTCTCTCATTCCCTGTTGAAAATCTTTCCAGATTATCAGGCTGCCAGTGTGCATCTATTGCTCTTTCATCCTTGCAGTTGAGATGTTGGGGAGAGCTGTTTGCAAGGGGTATTTTTCTCTATATGTTGCTGTGCCAGGAAGAGCCTGTTTTGTCTTTGAACCAAGAGAGTTCAATTTCTTTTTAGGTGAGATGGAGGCTTATGTTTAAGTTAGAAAGGTGGGACTGTATACAGTTTTTAATGTTAGAAGGGAATGTAAGCATGAGTAGTTAGTTGCAATTTATGTCTGGTTTCCATGGCACTTGAAAGCCCTGCAGATATACTTTCTACAACAGTTGAAGGTATCATTCCTTTGTGCAGAAAGGATTAAGAGAATCCAGAGGGAGGCCAAGCAGTGGGGTGAGCAAAGGGATTAAGCTTTGAAATGTTACGTGGAACTAGCAAAATGTATGTTATGCAAGAGGGAAGTTTCCTTAACTTTTCAACATTTTCGGTTAAAGTTGTGTCCTGCCTCTCATAATTCATCCTTCTTCCCATGATATTTGTCTGCTCTTCCTGGTGATAAGGACTTTTAAATACTATACAAAAGTTCTTCTGTTTTATCTTCTTGTTTTCAGAATGAATCATAAATGAATTTGTGATTCTTTTCTACCCAAGAGCCAGGATTTCTGTTTGCAGACAATTCATGAGAATTTAAAGTGAGTCAGTGATGGGAAATCTTAAAGGCTGACGCTGATAGATCGACATTTTCAGATTCATAAACTGCAATAGGACAGAAGGTGTGCATGGGGTGTTTTTGTTTCTAGTCTCCAGTGGGAGAGTTTTGGGTACTTTTATGTTTAAAGTATTTTAAACTAGTGCACAGTAATAAAAATTTGGAAGATCAAAATTTGCAATGTTTTCAGCTCCTTGGAAAAGAATTAAATTTAAACATGTTCAGTGTATGAATCAACCACTTCTTGTCACTGAAAAAAACCAGTATATTTTTTTATCCCCCAAAATTGGCTTTAAAGACAGATAAATGATTTTACAGATGTTTTGCCTGAACAGAACAGTCCAGAATAACCAGTGAACTCAGGTAAAGGTGTCTCTTTGCAAAAGAAATCTATACTATAATGATTAACCCAAATGCAAAATCCCTCTGCTTTAAGATAGATTGTTTTCCAAACCAGTAGTTTTGTGCTTATACAGTCTTGCTGGGCATCTGTTCAAGAAAATAAGACCTAATGTTACTGCTTCTACTAGTTATTCAGAATAAGGAGGATGTTATTCCAAAGGATATTGCCGTTTCTGTGAAAGACCGTGGAAAAGTGTAACCTTGCATTTAAGTCTGCAAAATGTGACATCTTTAAAATGAATTAATATTAATTTTTCATCTTAGGTTAAAATGAACAAAATAAACTCACAGGAACCAGGCAGAACTGACTGGGAAGTGCTGCTGGCTTCAATTCAGCCTTTCAGGCCAATGGCCAAGGCCAGATCCTCAGTTGGTGTGAATCTTCATAGCTCCTCCGGGAAACTACTAATTGTGATTTTGTTTTCAATGGCCAGAGTTCTGCAGCAGCCTTCTTTTTTTTTCATTCTGGTAGCATGTTCATAGTAAATTTTATAAGGTGTTGTTCTTAAGCTGTTTAGCTGCAAAAGTTTAGTAAGGACTAGCAGATGAAATGGAAAACCTCAGCTTGTGCCTCTCACAGCAACTATTTTTTCCCCAATACATTTGCATTTGCCTTAACTTGCAGGAAATCTCAGGAAAAATAGACTTTGGCATTTTGTAACCTCTGTACTTCAGTAATGGCTGCCACAACAATGACTAAGAGAATGATGATAAGAAGCTCCGCCTGAGCCTAACTGTTAGATATTGCCACTCTTTTCGTTAATTAAAGTAGATAGCATGGGAGGAGGGCACTGCTTAATCAGAAGCTAATGAGGTTTCCCATCATACGTAATCTGTTTTCTTAGATGGTTCTTCTTTTATCTAGGTGATTCATCAATACTAAAGCATTGCACATTTCAATACCAGTACTCTAGAAATTGCAATCTTTATGAAACACTCCTCAACCATACAGGAACACGTTTTCAGAATTACATTGTGTGCCCGTTGCACACAGAAAATGCTATCAGTGGGTAGAGCACAGGCCCCACTGAAATGCAGATGAATACTTTGTATGAAACCTGTGCTTTCCTCTTCATGTACATCTGCTAGTTCAAGTTTCCGTCTTAAGTTTTTTATGCCATTAGACTAGTAAGAAATTGGTTTGCGGGAGTAAGGAGATGATTGTCCTCTTGTATTCAGTACTGATGAGGCCGCACCTCAAATAATCTGTTCAGTTTTGGGCCCCTCACTACAAGAAAGACATTGAGGTGCTGGAGCGCATCCAAAGCAGCACAATGAAGCTGGTGAGGGGTCTAGAGCACAAGTCTTACAAGGAGAAGTTGAAGGAACTGGGGTTGTTTAGCCTGGAGAAAAGGAGGCTGACGGGAGACCTTATTGCTCTCTACAACTACCTGAAAGGAGGTTGTAGCGAGGTGGGGGTCCGTGTCTTCTCCCAAGTAGCAAGTAACAGGGCAAGAGGAAATGTCCTCAAGGTGTGCCGGGGGAGGGGTTAGATTGGATATTAGGAAACATTTCTTCACAGAAAGGGTTGTCAAGCACTGGAAGTGGCTGCCCAGGGAAGTGGTGGAGTCACCATCCCTGGAGGTATTTAAAAGCCATGTAGATGTGGTGTTTAGGGGCATGGTTTAGTGGTGGTCTCGGCAGTGTTGGGTTAACGGTTGGAGTCAATGATATTAAAGGTATTTTTTCAACCTGAATGATTCTATGATTCTATTCTGAGTGTTTAATGACTCTTATAGGCACCAAAGGGGAAATATCTGTTTTCAGGGACAGTCTTGAAACTTCTTTTGCACCATAGAGACACAGTACCTTCTAAAGACCTTCTAGATAGAAAGAGCTTTCACTTTATATAGGAAGTATTGAAGTTTAAAAGAAAAAAAAGAAAAACAGGAAACTTTTTTTTTTGCAAAGCTTTGGAATTCACTATTTCATTATATTTTTGTTAGGCATTTTCATTTGGTGTTTGTGCTCCCTCTCCATGAACTCTGATACCTTGTAAAACAAATCATTACCGCTACCCCAGACTTGCAAATTGAAAATGCCTAAACTTTCTAGTTCATACGTTTCTTTAAATGCTAAGCAACTGAGTCACTAGAAACAAAAACACCTTGAGAGACTGTTGCTAACGTATCACACCCTGAATTACTATGCTTTGAAACTGCAACTTTAACCTTTACAGGGCAGAATTATTTCTTATTTTGCAGCTTGCTAAAGCACAAGGAGCAGAGTAAGCTTAAAGGGAAAATATAACTAACATCAGAAGGGAGGTCTAGGGAGAAATCTGGACTCATAACATTTGTTCTAACTACGTTTAGGTCAGTCTTTCCAGGTTCTTTTTTAACTTATTCAAGACAGTTATTTGTCAAGGCCCAACTGAAGTGTCCAACTTCATTTGATCATTTCTATGATGCCAAAGTTTAATATGACACAAACTCTGGAGGTCTGTTGAGTTCACAAAACAGTGATTGAAGACTGGCATTCATAGTGGAAATATTTTACCTTTTAAAAACACAGTCGTGTGGAAGACTATTATAAACATTTGTTTATCCTTGGTTACCCTGTTTTCCAAGTGTTTAAGTAACTATCAAATAATTCTCTATCTCCAGAGAAACACAGACAGCAGTTGAATTTCTTCAGAGCAATGCACCTTCTTTTTTCCGTCCACCTGTTGAGGAGCTATTTGAATGAGAACCTAATTCAGTGAAGGCCTACAATAGCTGGTCAGAGCTCCCTATTCAGTTTATTCAATTGCACATGATGGCAAAGGGTTCTTCTGAAGTGTTCATGATATACAAAACAGTAAGAACTATTTTAAATTTTTATTATATTTAGTTATCTTTCTATTCTGGGCAACTCTCACAACCAAATTTTCAGCACTCTCAGTTGAAGTTTCTCAGTGACATGTAAAGAAAAGTAGTGTAACTTTCAAAAATACTAAGCAGTCACTTAATCCAAAGAGTTTTCATGAACTTTCATTGGATTTTTTGAAGCCTAGGTGCTCATTATAACAGGAACTTTTTAACATTAGTCACCAATGGTGTAGGAGCTGATCCTGAGCATTCCTAGATGGAAGCTCTGGCAGATTCCAATGATAAAGGCAAAAGACAAATAGTTGCTGTCAACATCATCTACATAGACTGTTATTAAGTGTGATTTGTTGATCAGTTATAGATATCATATAGATAGGCAGGAGCTGAAAGAATCCTATAGCTCTTGTCTTAAAGGCTTTTGGTTTAGCTCATTCATATTGCTAGCGATGACAGTGACAGAGGACGAGTGACAATATATTACTTGTGGTAGTAGATAAAGCCTCCAACTAGTGAAGACTACTGTGTGTTTCATATGTGCGTGGTCACTGCAGAGCAGAGGCTTTGGGCTTGAGGGGAATGAGGTGGGGAGCAGTGGTAGCAGCTGCCTGCACTGGGCTGCCTGGACCTGGTGGCAGAAGAGCTAACCAAAGTGAAGTTTAGCTGTGACTGTATTTGCGAAGCATCCCTTTGGTTGTACTGGAGCAACCAGCAGTGCTCATATACCGCTGTGACTGCTATGGAACAAAGAACAGTTGAAGAAAAAGAAAGAAAAAACAAAACAAAGCACCCTGAAGAGCTGGTTGGAAACCATGCATTTCTTGCCTTCTGCTCCTGTCTCAAGACCTACGTAGAGATTTTGATTGCTGCTTTTACTGTCTGTTCATCAAGTGGGCAACACAGTACTCTCCCCAGTTCAGTAGAACAATCGGGGCAAAAAATCCACATGGCCGTATTGAATTTCCTATCTAAATTCTTCTAGCAGCTGTCAATTATACATCTGGAAATGAACTTAAGTCTTGTGGTTTTTCTTTAATTTTATCCCTTCATGTTCCTCCCTTTCTCCCAGATTGTATGTACTTGCTTGTTTCTGTCTCTCCAGTGTGATTCTCTGCCTTGCTTAGAAAATGTAGGTAACTCATAGAAAACAGGCACTTTACAGCAATTCTGGAGTGTTTTACCATTTTTTGAAGTCGTTTTCTGTTAGTAATTTAATTTCAGGTTTTCTGTTTAAGTGGCTGCTGGCAGGCTTATGTGAGGGAGGGATGGGAGCTGTCAATGGATGAGCTGCTGAGTTTCCAGTGGCTTTGAGCTTCTTTCCCAATGCTAGGGAGCAGTGCTTTAAAGAAAAATTGTTCCTATTCAGCTATGTTTTACACTCTGAACATTAAAAGGATAAGAAGCATTTGTTATCCTGTGTAAATTTTGAAATGTATCACTTTAGGTAAGCTTTTAATTGCAATTGGTTTTCTGAGCTACAGGTAGCCGTGTTTTTGAGGACAGTTCTTGTCATCAGGTAGCATGGTAGCTCAATGGCCATGAGACACCAGAGCCATTTCCAGGTTGAGTAAAGGCTTACGTACCAGAAATGGAAAACTGCTAATTGTATAAAATATTTATTGATAAGTATCTGCTGCTTCTTTTCTCTGAATGATTCATTTTAAAGGCAAAATAAGAGCAAGACTATGCTACTATGTAAATATTTTCTTATTCAATAACTCCTCCGAGGGAGCTGGAATGATGGCAACAGTGAGGGGGAAATTCTGGGGAAAGATCTTTTCCTGGAGACATCTGCAATGTATTATATCCATCCCACAGACTGACAGCTGCAAGCACCAGGCACAAAGCGATCAACAGAGCAGCACATTTAACAGTTTACTTTGGGGGACAGTATTAATAAGTGAATGATCATTTTACCTTCAAATAGTAACTTTGTACTGGGGGCTCCCAAATGGTACTTTGATATAGCTGAATGTCTTTAGAAGGTTTTATTAGCTTCTTAAGTAGTTAGAAACTGTAGAGGCAATATGCATTCCTTGGACATGTATGAGGTATGTAAGTAAGAGGTATGAGGTATGAAGGTAGTCTTCGGTTGTTCGTTATTCAGTCTGGCCCGCTGGTGGAGGGATTTTTCTTAAGATCTGAAATACCCCCAAAATGCAACTGGTTAATATGCGAAAGATCAATAGATAACTGATGCCCAGGGCATAGAGAGTTGGAGCCTATTTTGGTAATGGTGATGTAGGAAAGCTCTAGTTTGAGCATTAATTTCTTATAGTTTTTAAGATGTTAGCCAAACTTGCATCTTTCTCACAGAAGGTGATGCTCTGGAAGAAACTTACTTCCTGCTCTGGAAGAAAGGGAAAAAAACTGTTTGTGGAATATGTTCCTTAGCCAGCAAGCTGCACTCATCTACCACATCCTCTTGATTTGTTTTATCTAGCTTTTTCCCCATCTTTAGTTTTCTTGGAGACTGTTTGCAAACAGTGCTTAAGAAATAGGCTATTCTTCAATTACTACATTCAGTATTACTGGTCCTCAGCCTCTATGAAATATTAGGGTTAGAATTCAGGCACTTAATGAAAAGAAGGCCTGATTTAAACAGCTTGTTTTTAAAAAAAATGCCATGGGGTGGGAGGATTTTTCTCCAGTCTGAAAAAGTAGATGAACACTCTACTCACTTCTCTGATCACCACCAGTGATGAGTGCTTTGGTACTTTTGCTTCCTTTTGAAGACAAGGGAGTGAACTTGTCACCCTGCACCTCACAGGTGGCTTTCCATTAATGAAATCTGTCCCTCCAGTCAAAAGGGGATGCTTACAAGAACCTAGTTCTGCTGAGACAATCGGGCAAAAGTTTCAAGAAGCCACACTGATCTTAGCAAATCTTTTGCAAGGTTTGATGCCCAACCTTAGATGTATGAATACACATTTAAAACTGCAAGGTTTTCATCCACATCAGTGGATCCAGGACCAGAATTACCACCAGTGGAGCTTTTCCATGTTAGCAGTTTAAGGCTGCATCAGAGAAGTATTCCAACAAGCCCTGCATCTGCCAACCGGGGAGGATTCTGCCTAACTTCACCCTACCTTAAAAATCAAATTGGCCCTGCATTTCGAAGCAGCAATCCTTTTGTTCAAGATTAATTTCTGAATAATTGCAGTTCTGATATCAGTCAAATCTTCTTTTATTTTTTCACACATCAGAAGCATTTGGATTCTGTAGTTTTGGCTGTTTGTTTTGTACCCTCATGGGCTCAGAATTCACCTTGCTTGATGTAGCACCAGCACCCATAGTAGGAACACAGGGAAAGAGTGCATAAGAACTGCGGTGGACATGGTCTATCTCTTACCAAAACAGATTGCCAAAATGTCAAAGACATGGTTGGCTGATCTGTTTCACTGCTGCCTCCCCTCTCCTCTGTGGCCATAAAACACCTGGGTATTTCAGAGATGCCAGATGAGAAATGGGTCCTATTAATATCAATGAGACTTTGACTCCTGTTAAATTTAAGCAGTTAAGCTTTCTTGAATTGAGGTATCTCTTCCTGCCTTCTCAGGTCATGGGGACAAAAATGGTGATTCTTTACTTCTCAAGAGCATTCTTAATGGTTTCTGAAGTTAATTCTTAATGATTTTTCTCTTGCAAATGATGGCACAGATCACACGTTGGGTAAAATGTAGGCATGTATGCTGATACCTACAAGGTGAGAAGATTTTGAGGTGTACATTCCTCTCTATCTTCAAAAAACTTGTTTGCATAAACCTTGTATTTATGCTGCTGAGCAGATATATTATTGTGAACACACAACTGGCTGTTAGCTGGTATCAGAAAGAGGAAAAACCACAGTCGTCTTAATGCTGACAGATTTGTCAGTATTAGAAGAAACAGATGGGTTGGAAGAGAAAAGATCAGAAGGGGGGAAAATTTGAGTCTTCCAGTTAGTAGTCAGATCAGTTCCAAAAGAGAAAAGAAAAGATCCATTGTGCATTTTGAGCATAAAGTTTTACTTTTCCTTGATGTATAAAACATCAGCTGGTTTCAGTCCAGTGTCAGAATGCCTACACAATAAGGCAGTTTTAATTGGTCATTTCAGTTTAAATTGGCTAGATTTATGATGTTAATTGAATTGTTTTCCCTTTGCAGGGACCTCAGGGGCCTCCAGGACAAAAGGTACAGTATAAACAACAATACTGTGAAAGTGATTATTCCTCCTTGTGCCAAATTGCGAGCAGAAAAGGTGAATGGAGTTAGCTACTGTACACCGCATTGAATCAGTTAGTTTAGGCTCTGACTTTTGTTTTTGCAAAATGCAGCCACATAATGTGAGACATCAGATTTCTCATTTCCCCCAGCATACGAAGTTCCAGCAATGCAGAGCAGAGTGTTTTCAATCTGTCTGCTTAACTTTCAGGTGAAAAGGTCACAATAATTTTCTTATTCGTGCACTGGTACAACTAGGAAACCAAAGTTAAAACATTGTGAAAGGTGGGGAGATAGAGTTTCTGATTAAATGCGTATCCTTACTCAAGTAGATCAGTGCCATATGACTAAAAAATTGAGCAGCAGAAACAAAGGACATAGGTGTTGCTGATAAATGGTGCTTGGTTGGCAGTGTTCAGGTGGTCTGCCGGTGTCTTCCTGTTCCTTTGGTAACCGGAGACCTGACTTCCTGGGAATGCTTTCAGCATTATTTACGCTCATTAAAACTGACTGCCTCAGTTTGATGGAGTGAGCTGAGGATTTATGGAATTACACCATTAAAAGAGTCCTAGATATATCAGCAATAACAGCTAGTAAGTGGCACTTTCCCAGCATCTCACCCACGCACCACCAAGGCAAGTCATTTTCTAGTTGACTTCAAAAGATTAAAAAGGTGTATGGAAGACATTTAATAAAACAGGCTTAATTTATAAAAGAAAAGAAGAAAGAGGGAAGGAATAAATAACATTAACATATGTGAGCAGGATGCTACCTCTGTGTTTTTTCTTCTGAGATAATATTCTTTGCTTGTATCTGTTCAAACGGAACTTTTTGAACAAAAGAAAAACCTGCTGATATGTAAAAATGTAATCCCAAAGCATATAAATTGGTGGAATTTTGTTAGCTGTGAGCTGTAGGGAGTTTGCAGACTGAAGGAGAGGACTATCTACCCTTCATGTTTGGCTATGCAGAAGTGTGACATTGTAAAGCCATACTGATGTCTAAGTTGCCGTTCTAAAATTATACCCTAAGACTTGAGAAGGAGGGTATTTTACATGTACAGCATCAGCAAAACCCGTGTGCTGATGAGCTTTTGCATATCCAATAGACTTTTACTTGGCATGGTAGAATCGACTTTATTTACACTTTCTAATGTCCTATGTCTCATAAGAAAAATCAGCAGCTATAGAAGACTGTCACTAAAAGGAGTTGTGAATAGGGTAGTTTATTGAGGCTGATGGCTTAATGCCCTCCTGAGCTTTGTCTTCTAGTTTTCTGGAAAAATTATACAAAGATGTGAAAATGTTCACTAGAGCCCCTTTGCAGTGGCTAACAGTCGTGACCACGCATCCAGCAAAAAGAGGCAACAGGAATGCCACAGTGGAAGCTTTTGGGAGTAAGGGGAGAGCATTCTGGGTCATGGAGATACACTGGGGTGCCAGTGCATTATTTCTTACTGATTTGCAGCTCTGCTATGCGCTGGATCCTCCTGGGCAGTGAAATGTTGGAGGCTTTTTGAGGCCCTCATGGGTTGCTTCCTTTTGTTTCACAGGATTTCTCAATTCTATTCATTGACAAACATGTGCATCCATTTTGGATGCATTCCCTCTGGGTGTTGGTGTCCTTTGACTAAACCATTTCTAGTGAAACCTCTAACCAATATGAATAGAGGGGGAAATGTCACTGAATCTTGGGATGCAGAGAAAGCAGGGCATGAAGGGATTCACAGGGCACTTATTTGTTTTAAGGGTCCTGGGAAACTGCACATTTCACTGTTGACAAAACCTCTGCCTTTCCTAGTCCCCTGGCCTCGTTTTAGGGTGCCAGCCTTTCAATTAACTATCACATTTTTGTATCCTGTTAAGGTGTTTGTAAACGAAAAATAAAAATAATGCTTTCAGTTCCCTTGCTGAGCAATACCATTATTATATAAAAAGAGGAGAATGCTGTGTAAGCCCCTGCAGTTTTCCTGCTTTCCTCATACCTCAGCTTTTCACTGAACATCTGTACCAAAAGTTGCACAAGTTCCTTCAAGAAAATTGTCCGTCATACAGAAACTTACACTGTGAGAGCTTCGTAAAAAGATCCCTCCAATATCACAAGTCAGTGCTAATATTGTGCTTTCTGTTTTGTCTGCTCCTTGTGTTTGGCCTGTGTTGGCTTTTACATTTTGATTGCAGTAATACTGATGTAATTTAAAAGGGTACCTGTAATTTGCACTTTCAGGCTGAATAGTTGCAGATTATCTCTTAAAAGCCTTAAAATAGATTGGTGCGACCAGTTATTGAGCTTGAAGCATCCCTCTTAAAGCATTAATGGTTTTGTTCAGGTGCTATGTTCCATTGTGTGGGATCAGTCTCAAAATTTATGGAGAGCATCAAGTGGAACTGTATTTTAATTCCTACATTTCTTGTGAAGCATCCACATCATTACAAAGCAACCATCAGCTTGAATCTTGTTTCTCGAAAAGGCCATAGAGTGAGACAGTCATTAAAATGTACAACATGAGAACATGTCTAATAAGTATAAAATGAAAACTGAAAAGAGAGCTCAGCTTGGATAAAAATTAGGTTTTGAAAAATTTATTGCAGTTAAAATAAGCAAGCATTCACCATCATTTCTAAGTACTGTATTAAGAGATGAAAGGTTTCATGACCTGTTTAATTTGCTAAACACCGTCGTCTGTTTCCCACCAGGGTTCTGTCGGAGTGCCTGGTGTTCCAGGGAGAGACGGACAAGTGGTGAGTTCACCGACTTTGTCAGCACTGCCATTATTTATGCAGTTGATTAAAGCTACTTAGGGCTTGTTCACATGAGCAATATGCAACCTTACATCCAGAGCTGTGGTTTCAAATTGACTTCGTGGAAAAGACTGTACAATCTGGTTTGTGCTCTGAAGTAAGTTTTTCTGGTTTTACTTGAACAGGCCGTAGATGTAATTAATTTAGCTGAAAGTCCAATGGTCAGATTTGATGACTGGGAGGGTCCAGAGAAATGCATAGTAGTGTTGTGCAACTTTAGACAGTATATTTTATTTTTGTTAATAAAACCTATACATAGAGAATAAAAAGCGACTGGAAACACAGGTGGAGATTAATGTGAAATTGAAGTTGAGGACAAAAATGCAGAGAAAAAAATGAAACAGAAATATTTTAGAACACAACCAGGAGGAGATGCTAACTGGGGCAACTCAGTGTCATCTTTGAATGCCATCACCAAGTTAACTCCCAGTTCAGAACTGGCCTCCATAAGGAGGGGTCGCAGTAAAGCAGCAGAACTGTTTCACAGCATTGCTAAGGTTTGTTGGCAAATCCGGGTGGTGAAGTTTAAATAATATCCCTCCCTGACTGTAAACAGTATTACCCATCTGTTGTTCTCACAAGCACTAACATTCCTAGTGAACTGCAAAAGCACTTGCAGGGAATACCAGAAGGAAACTGTGTGATAGAGGTTTTTCACCATGTTTAAGCAGCCGTAGATGGTAGAATATAAGGATCATACTATACAATCCCTATTTCTGCCTCCCTCCCCAAAAGTCCTGGGAATAAAAGCGCTAAGATGTTTCAAATAATTTAATTTTAATTCCCCTTTCCTAACAAAGTGATGTATTGTTTCTAATAGGATAACGTACAGTATTAGACCTGTGTTGTGACAGTGGTTATAAGAAATGATGTAACGATCAGTTATTTCACTTTAGTGATACTGATAATGCCAGAAGTTTATTTTTAAAATATTCAGAGTATTATGACTACTGTGGAATAACAAAAGAAAAAAATGTTTAGAATTAACTATATATGCACACAGGGAATTAGAAGAAAACCTTATGAAACAAATTTGCATTAAGACCTGAGATTTTTTCCTTCATATTCTATAGCTGCATTCAATTGCAACGTGAATGATAGACAGTACTTGCCAGCATAGATGCTGTTGCTGTACATAATTCAAGTAATTTTTGCGGCCAAGGTATGAGTGAAAAGCTGGTGATGACACACTTTGTAGCATGATTCTCTTTGAATGTGCAGGAAGATGTAAGAAGACTGGACAAGGTGAAGTTGCAAACCACATTGAACCGAATAAAACAGATGATTCACATTCTATCCAAGGGCTTTACTTTTAATAGCATCATCACACAAACTCTAGCCAGAAATCTTCACTCAGATGGGCACAAAAAAATAGATGTTGATGAAATAAGTCAAACGTGCAAAAATTACCTAATTGTTGAAGTGTCGTGTTGGGACATGTGGAATTTTTTTAAAGCTGTATTGGCAAGGTTGTTTTATGTCTATTTTTAGGAGACCTCATAGACTTACCTGCAGTCGTGTTTCATGGGGAGGAAAAGAAATATGCAATTGCCTTTCATTAAGGGAAAATGCAAACATGTCTTTAAATGCCATTTATCAACTTCAAATTGTGCTTTAAAAACAGCTCCTAGGATTTTCAATATTTATGCTCTTATGTTTATTTGATTTATTTCAATATTTATGGCATCTAAAACTTTGAAGACATTCTTAAATTATTACCACTTTAATAAAGACATCAGCATATTTTTAGTGTAGCTGGACTATTTCACTTTTGCCCTTTAAGAAAAAAATAAATTAATTACTAAACTAAAATCTAGATGCCAGGACAAAATCCATACAGACACAAATGAAATGTGGCCAGATTCTTTTGTTTTCTTTCACAATTGTTGGTTGATATTGACTAGCAAGCATTTCCTTATGTGCAGAAAGTGTATTATTTTCATATAATACGAAGCAAATGAAATTTGAATGTTGATATCTCTTTTAATAAATAGATAACAAATTCTGCTAGCTTGGAAACAGTGGTAGAACTAAAGTTAAACTGAAGCAGTATTTATCTAAAGTTAGAAAGTATAGTGCACCCTAGGACTCCCATGCTAATATTTTGCTACCAAAAGGTCCATTCTTCCAATCTGCGTGAAAAATCAAATTCTCAGTGCAGTTTGACACAGAAGATATTGTTGAATGAATACCAGAGTAGTAATTTTAAGAGTTGGGCTGTACTATGAGCTGGCTGCTGGAGCTCGTGGCTTTACTCATAGAGATTCATGTTGATTTGCAGAATAGCTGAACTCGAATGTGTGATGCAAGTCATCCCCTTTTTAGAAGTTACGAAGTTAAAAAGTTTTACAAAAGCCTTGCTGTCTTGGTAGCCTTTTAATCAGTGATCTCACTCTGTCTAAGTTCCAAGTTAATATATTTTCTTAGTTTAAAAGGCAGTGAGTGTTAAGCACATGCTTAAAATTAAGTGTGTGTGAATGCTTTCTTCATCTGGACAATGAAATATTTTTCAGCCGATGAATGTCAGCAGTGAATTAGCTTTGCTCTTTCCTTAAGCTGTTGAATAACACAGGTCATCTCCATCTTATATGTGTCTCTGTAATTTTCCTTTTCCTTTCCCTTCACCTCTTCTTTAATTGAAATTGTGGATTATGGGAGACGATTGACAAGTCTGACCAATAGGTCTGGGAATGAGATCATAAATTCTGAGTGCACTTAGAACCATTTTCTAATCCCTTAACATATGAACCACTTCTCTTAGACAATCTCTAGATATTAGAGTAAGTGTAATTTTACACGACCCACATGTTTTTGCAGGACTGTTAACTAGTAGATATTTCTTGTATTAAGAGTAGTAGCAAAATCATTGCCATAAAAACTTGACACATTTTTTACTTTTAGGCTAAATCCAATGAAGCGTTACAGGTAGTCTGGCAAGGGCATTTACATTCTTTCTTTGTTCCCACATTTGGGAAACTATAGCCACACTCTGCTTATCTTGTTGAGAACAGTAACTGGAAAGAAGCTGCCTAATAATACCTGCAGCTGGAGAGTGTTGTCCCTGAGATGGAGAGAAACCTTATGAGATAGCAAGGAGAGACTTTCTGAGTACTCTCTTCTTTGCAGACTGTTGTGCGATCCGCCTGTAGCAGGTTGCTTCCTAGAAAGACACTATGGGAGATAACCTTCCCTTTGTTAATCCCTGGCAAGAGGTCCTCAGACACTTGAATAGTATGAAAAAGGATTATACCTGCACGGAGATATGAGATTGCAGTGATCTAGGGATGTCAGATCCCTACATTAATTACGTTGAAATGGCCACAAAGGGGTTCTTGGAAAGTTCAACTGTGCAAGTATAGAATACATATTCTGCTATTTGTTAAGTGGTACTGATTTGATAAGGACTCCCAGTGACTGCAGCAACAGCACAAGGAGAAAAAACAGAGGTTACCTAGGTAAGGAATGCATTCAGCCTAAAGGAACCCAGTTTCTGGAGTCTGTGCAACTAAGTCTCTTTGTTTTAAATAGGAGTTTGTCTGCAGTGCACAAACCCCTCGCCCTATACTTCCATGGAATGCTTTTTCTTACATAGTACTCGGTATTTTTGGTTTTTTTGTAAGGGTGCATTGAGAACAGAATGTGTGGACAGGATAGGTCCCTTCATTTCAAATAGTTTCAGTAGTTTGGCAATAACAATTTGATAAATGTCAGATGAATTTCCTTTCTTATCAGTAGACTTAGATTCTGGTCATGCACATTTCTTGCTACTTTCTTCATGCTTCTTAGTACTCTAATTTACATGTATTCCCCCATCAGTGTATAATTTACTATGTAGGGGACACATTTTGAAAGTAGTATTATCACATTTGTTTAAAGAAATGAGAAAGGGTATGTATGTACTAACATTTTGTCAAATAAAGAAAGTTAAGGGAAGGAAACATCATTAAATGTAGCTCACAAATTCTCAGACAGGTTTGCAGGCCAGCTGAGTCTTGTTGAAGAGTCTTTCCACTTAATTTCAGCTGGTGAGTGGGCCAGGAGAGATTTCCAGTCCTTAAACAAACAATTTTAAGTTACTTTTGAGGACAGTGAAAATCAAGTTGAAAGGAGGTAACTCAGCCCTGGTTTGAAATGGAAATCACAGTAACATGTCTGAGAAACCACTTTTTTCCCTTCTGTCCTCGTTTATGTATTTTAGAGTAAAATTAGACTGGATTATGTTTGGGGGGCCTCTTGTATTTCCTTATCCTTAAAATTGATTACATTCTAGTGACAGAAAAATATAGCAATACTGACAGCCTTTCTTCTCAGACTGAGGTGGATATCAACCAGCTGGTGTAGACAGAGTTACACATCTCACCAAAACTAAACCTATTTCAGAACAGCAGCCTCCGGGCTGTTTTTCTGTTACAAACAAGAAAAGCTGGGGCCTCAAGCCACATTATTTTTAGCTGATTAATTCAGGATATGAAGGTGTATGCCTCCAGGGCACAGAGCACTCCAGTAAGGAGAAACATGCTTTCAACTGCCTTGACTTCTTTGATATGAATTCTAGTGGGTGATACGATTTCAGACCTGTTCTGAAGTAGGTTTTATGAGTTCGTATTGACAGATTTTTCTCATATTAGCAGCAAAGCCCAAGCAGCGCTCTACACATTTTGAGTGTTCATCAAATTCAGATTCACTTCATAGGATCACAGAATACCAGGTTGGAAAGGACCTCAAGGATCATCTGGTCCAACCTTTCCTGGCAAAAGCACGGTCTAGAGAAGGTGGCCCAGCACCCTGTCCAGCTGAATCTTAAAAGTGTCCAATGTTGGCAAATTCACCACTTCCCTGGGGAGATTATTCCAATGGCTGATTGTTCTCACTGTGAAATATTTTCCTCTTGTGTCCAATCGGAATCTCCCCAGAAGTAACTGGTACTCATCTTTTCCACGTGACTCCTTGTAAAAAGGGAGTCTCTATCTTCTTTGTAGCCACCCTTGCATTTCATTGCAAGCTTTAAGACTACCCCTACTGTAAGAGTATCTGAGGAAATTACTACATCTATTTATTGGGCAGGGTGCTGAAGGTTGTTCTTTTCCCAAGTACAGGAAAGACAGAGACAGTCTGTCTATGTTACACAGTTGATACATGCTCGAGAGTACCAGGACTTGAACCAAGGCATTCAGATGTGCTGTCTAAAGGAACATCCTTCTGGTTAGTCTTTGAATTACCTGAAACTCCTGAACTCAATGGCTGGGTTGGGTGCGTTCTTGGCATTTTAGAATGTTGTTTGCCCTGGTAATTGATATTAATTGGAAGAAAAATCCAAACATTTCCGAGTCTTAGTGTGTTTTGTTGAAGCCAGTTCTGGAAATTATCAGAAGGTTTTGAATAACTGATGGTGGTCTTCTACATAACTCATTCAGTCATGCCTTGACATTGCAGTTTGCTGATGGAGCAGTTGTCTTTCTAATTCACGGCAGTGATGACAGCAACTTAGTTAGAGTGATGTTACTTTCGAGGAACCAGATTGCCTGCCCTCCCATCAGGGCATTTGGGGTTAACATGTGGAACTTAGTTGGTGTCAGCTCCCCATCAACCATTTAGCTCCTGTAACATGTTAAAGACTTTCCCGTTATTGACAGCAAACAAAACATTGCAACATACCTGTTTGAAAATGCACCATCATTATTCCACTGATGGGGACCCTGCAATTTCTCTATAGCATATAAACAAGAGCAAAAAAAATCCCACTGTGTCTGCAGCATTCTTCTGTGTAACTGGTCATCAAATAATTCACTATAATTCACTGGACCATTTACACTTCTGCTGAGTTAAGCTGCTTGATTTTGAGTAAGTGAAAGAACAATAGCACATTTGCTGGAAATTTTTATTTCCACCATTCTGAGACCATTTGTGAATTCAGCAAACTGGATCTAAATAAATTTGGATGCTGGTGGTGAATAAATGGGGACTTAAGTGCTTACAAAGCTTCTAGTGGCATTGTCCTTTTCTGAAGTAGACAAGAGGCTAGAGAATTACCTTCTAGTACTACATAGTTTTTACATGAAATTTGGGAAAAGGCAGCTTTTCTAGCATTTTCTAGTATTTTATAGTCTATTTGTGTAGTGGGTTATGTCATGAAAACAGAATCCTTCTTTTGGGGTTGGTCCAGTCACTCGAAGGCAAGAGAAAATAACTTTATATGAAACAGAGTCAGAGAATCACAGAATGGTAGGGGTTGGAAGGGACCTTCGGACATCATCTGCTCCAACCCCCCTGCCAAAGCAGGCTCACCTGGAGCAGGTTGGACAGGAACACATCCAGGTGTTTAACAGAAGTTAAAGGCTACCTAAAGAGTATTTCTGATGCAATATTTGCAGGTTTACCAGTTTGAGGCATGACATTTGTGCATCTGGTAGTTATGTTACTGCTTTTACAAGTACAGCAAAACCTTGGTAGACAGTGTATTCGGATAAGATGGTGCTGGTAGCACAGCATCCCACTAGATTGTTTCTCTGCCAGCCATGGTGTCAGTTAAGCCCCACATTGCTGAGACAGTATGTGGAAATCAAAGCCCATCGCGATGCCAGTAGCAAGAATTTATTTTTGTTATCATATATCATGGTTGTACCATGTGGTGTTCATTGCCCAGCACAGCTTCTGTGGCATGGTCTAGCTGAGAGTCAGAATGCAGGACAAGGGCAGAAAGGGCTAGTGACAGTTCCTTTAAATTGAGTACTGAGACATTTCACACCTCCCCACAGCACCTTCCCCACAGTCCATCCCTTTCAGGAAAAGATCCAAGGGTGGCTTCACACAACTTCTCTGGGCCTTGCATCTTTTTCTTCTGTGAGGGTGCAGTGTGGCCCTCATTAAAATTTTAATTGGGATCAAGGCTTGTGTTTTACATAGGCACTAGAATGTTTTAGAACATATTGGGTTTTAGTCATTCCAGTCCCTCTGTCCCTGAGCGATGATTTCTCAGGAGTTCATGACTGCAGAAGGGCAAGCTATGACCTAAAATCGGATGTACTATAGAAAAAGTTACTCTTTAAATGGGAAAAAAAACCCTAGTGAGTCCACTGTTGGAGTACTGGGCTCCTTAGTACAAGAAAAACATGGACTTACTGGAGAGAGTCCAACAAAGGGTCTCCAAGATGAATAAGTACTGGAGCATCTCTCCTATGAGGAAAGGCTGAGAGAGCTGAGGCTGTTCAGTCTAGAGAAGACTCGAGGGAAATCTCATCAATGTGGTCAAACACTTGAAGGGACGGTGCAGAGATGACGGGCCAGGGGCTTTTCAGTGGTGCCCAGTGACAGGACCAGAGGCAATGGACACAAACTGAAACACATGAGGTTCCCTCTGAACAGCAGGAAACACTTCTCTTACTGTGAGGGTGATTGAGCATTGGCACAGGTTGCCCAGGGAGGCTGTAGATATGCTTGGAGATAATCCTTAGAGATATTTAAAAGTAGTCTGGACATGGTCCTGGGCATGAAGCTCTAGGTGACCCTGCTTGAACAGGAGGAGTTGGACCAGATGATCTCCAGAGGTGCCTTCCAACCTCAACTGTTCTGTGATTCTGTGAAAGAAAAAAAGAAAAAAAAAGGTAAAAAGGTGCTGTCTTGATCTGAAAGCTAGGTGATGTGCAGAAGACAATTGTTTCTGCAGCCTAATACCTTTGCTGTCAGTGCTGTTAAAGAGAGACTGCAATATGAGTCAGGAAAAACATCAGCCATGGCCTGGTGAATGTAAAAAATATGTGAGATTAAGGATCTATTTTTATAGCTTCTTTCATTTTACCAAGCTGAAAAGCAGTCTGATTGAAATTATTGCATCAGATGAGATTGCCGAATATCTAGTTTTCCCTTGCATGCATCACTCCTTGAACAGCAGGGTAACTGTCTTCAGCCTTTTTGAAGGGCAGCTACACTTTTTGTTAATCTCCAAAACGCTGTCCTGTGGGGCTGAAGCATACTCGTACAGCATTTTGCACTCCTGTTTTAATAAATGCTTTAATAAATAAATAAATAGATAAAAGTAACTAAATGGAAGGGAAGTAATTAACTATATTTCCTAACAGAAGTATTTTGAATTATTTTCATGCCAAGAATCAGAATGGTCTTTTGGGACCAGTATTCCTAAAATAACACAGTATTTTATTGTATAGCAAAGGAAGAGCTATCAATCTACTCGCCTTCAAAATGTTAGCTGTCATTTTGCTTCATGACTACTTTTGGAATTTCCTAACTGATGGGAGGTCTGTTAAGGCTTTGCTCTTTTGGGGGTTTGGTTTGGGGTGGGGTATTATATTTTTGTGGTTTGGGTTTTTTTTTTGTTTGTTTGTTTGGCTGGGTTTTTTATGTTAGGCTTTAATGGAATTGTTAAAATCTCTACACTTAAAGCCAGACTGCCATGCCTACAAGACCTGCAGTGTGAAAAAGAGAGGCTTCCTCGCACAAAGCTTGTTTTGCTGTGCGCTGGGAATGTTCACTGGGGGTAGGATATAGAGTAGCTTATGTGCTGTACATTTTTATTCCATCTTATTACTCCCTGATTCCTTGTATGGACAAGAAAATAAGGTTCTAAAATAGGGAAAGGAACATTGTAGGTATGACAGAAAATTATTTTAGCCCCTGTTCTTCTTGCCATTACAAACAGAAGGATAATCACTTTGAAAGCATAAAGCTGCAATGTCATTTCTGTGCTGTCCTTCTAGGTTTGCCTTCAATCTTTTCCTCTCCCAGAGCTTGTTTCTGCTGTGCTAATGCCTCTGAATAGCACTTGCAGTGCCAGAACTGTAGTGTTGGCCATAGGAAAGTCGCATATAAGTCAGAAATTAGACTGTTCGTATGAATAGGGATTTACCACAACTAGGTGACCGGCTGTGGTTTTCACTTTTTTCCAAAGAAAATAAGATAATTCTTTTGTCCCATTTTTCCGGTCACCTTTTTGTCACAGTAGTAGCTCTCTGCATTCATAGCACTGATATGTAAACCTGGGACGAAAGTGCAAGCTTAGGACTTCATCCCTTTGATTAGAGATTTAAGCCCCTGAAAGTGTCAGCCAACAGCAGCTGTTTTAAAATGAAGGAGACAGAAACAAATTTGTTTGGGCTGTGGGGATGAGGAGAAACAAGTGCATATTCATCGGTCCCTTCTGCTTCTTTTTGTCAACTGGCAGTTTTCTTCAAGTGCCTGTTAGGTCAATCCTTTAGGACACTTATGCCTAATCTCCAACAGCTTCAAATCCTGACCACTCATATATCAAATGCCTGTGCTGCTGTATCAGCCTCAGAGCTACTGAAGTACAAAGGAGCCTTGAAAAAGGGCTGACTCAAAGGGCTATTTAATTCCCTGTGAGTTTAATGGTACCTAACACTTTTTCTCTGCCTTGGAAAATACCTCAATATAGTTTCGCTAGAATCTTGTTGGTTTTGGTTTATATTTTGAAATAGTCCAACTCTCGATGAAATTAAAATATAATTGATGATCCTGTTACCTAATTTAGAAATAGAATAGAGCTTTCTTTCATGGAGAGTTGGAGTTTATATATCTATGATTAAAATATGACCGTGGAAATAAGAAAAATTCCTTTCTTAATGGAAGGCTTTTATGGAGGATTGGAAGATACATGTTGTTGCATTTGGAACAAGCCTTTGTCTTAACTCCTCTGTAACTTTTGAGTGCAGGGTTAGTTCATCATGTCTACTAAGTTTGAAGACTGTATGAAAGTCGTCCACTGAGTTTCTGATACAACTTACTGTTTCTAATTTGATTATTATGTTAGTTATTGTATTTAACTGTTACACATTTTTATACATTTACATAGCAAAAGGCTTATAGAGGAACCTAGTTGTAGGCTTTTTCAAATCTTTTTGGGGATGTTATTTTAACACGCTTTGCCGCTCTAAAAGTGCAGTGCAGTTGTGTAATTGGGGGTTACCAAAGAAGATAGGTATTGTGAAACTGAGACATACTTCTGCAGGTTTTACATAATTAGCCATCACCCCTAGTTGTTTTACAGTAAAGTCTATCCATTACTTTATCATTTTACATAAAATAAATAATGTCTTTGTGTTTTTTTGCATAAATCTGGGAAATAAACACGAGGAAATGTCTTTAAGGGTGTTTGGGGTTTGTTTTTTTTTTTTGATTGGGGTTTTTGTCTTTAAATTTGGGGGAAGAAAAGAAGTTTGTAAATAATTGTTGTTGATTGACTTATAAAAATTACTTATGACTTCTTGAACTGTGGAAGAATATATATGCTATCCATTAAACATAACCAAAATTTGGATCATTGATGTAATGCTGAAAATTTTTAAATCTTTTAAATCTACTTTTCAGCCAGTGGTATGAACAATGGACAAGTAAGGTTTATTTTAAAAATGAAAAAGCTGCCTGTTCCTCCAAACTCTTCCATTCTGGAATGGTCCCTTCTCATTTTTCTTCATTATCTGTCTTCCATATGAGACCAGAAGCACAAATGTCAAAATCATTTAGGATCAGCCTTTCTTGCGGTATTTCTAAGTTGTAGAGAAGAGGAAACTATTGGCAGTCTTGCTGGGAAGACTATGCTCTCAAGGTTAATTGGCCAGCTTTTCAGAATCTGAATTCACAGTCCTGTTTTCTGTTTAGTTTTTACTGCCTTCAGTAGAATTATTTCTTATCTATACACAGTTAATTAAAGGTAATCCACCCTAAATGATGAAATAAGTCATTTTAGTGCCCAACTGTGGAGTACATATTCACAGAGTCTTTTTAAATTTCGTTTATCATTACTTACCCAGTATGAGACAGTAGGTGAAATGCTGTTAATATACTTCATCTTGTCTTTCTTAACCCCATCTTTTGTTTTCTTTGCCTTTAGGGTGAACCTGGTTTGCCTGGCATAGCAGGAGAAAAGGGAGCAACAGGGCTTAAGGTTGGCATTGAAAATGGATTAAAAAGAGAAGCACACAGTATGTGAGCACACGTATAGATGACGGTCATGCTTTCCAACCTGGGTTTATATTCTGACTGGCTTTTAATGGCCTGTTCCCTCCAGTGATCAAGGCTGTAAAAGCCTTTACACATTTCACCATAAAGAAGCATATTCTTCTGCTGTGCACGTATAATTCCAGTCAGCGACACCGACGCATATGCATCCACTGCCAAGTGAATACAATATGCCCGCAAGTGTTTGGGAATTTGGGGACCTTTTTTAGAAAGGCTTTGTTTATGCTCCTTACAATGTGTTTCAGGCTTCTTTTCAAGAACTACTGTGGTCAATTCTTTGACGAATGTCAGGGTTAAGTCTTGAGGGCTGATCCTGCTATTATGGAAGTTAGCAATAAGCCTCATTAGGAGCATGTCTCAGCCTGTATTTGTTACATCAGAGTGCTTCTTTGCACTTATTTTATTGTTGGTTAATTTGTTCTGCTGTTTTAATATTGAACAAATGAAATAGAAGATAAAACTTACAATAACTTCATTTAAAAGAAAGCTTGACATGTCCGAGATGATGGGATCTGTGGGCCTCTTGGAACGGGTAATGCTAAATTCTAATCCCATCAGCTGTGAGTGTGCGTCTTTGGTGCACATGTGCTCCTCAGCTGATTCTGTGCATCACACTGCTGCTGACAGACACGCAGGGCAGGCTTTTTACATTCACTGACTGGCTGCTTGTCCATCAGGAATGAAAACAAACCATTCGGGAGCATGACCCTTTCTTACTTTGTATACAGAAGAAGCCAAATTATGGCAGTTGATGCTTATTTCATATTCACAGCTGTAGTCTTTGAGTTGCCTAGCGACTGCCAGCCATCAGAAGGGGCAAAGATGAGCCAGAGTGCAGTTCCGAGCCAGAAATGAAGAGATGAGTTGTCAGGGTCAGGCTGGCATGCAAAAGTGCATTAGCTGGTGGGCCAGTTTCTCAAGCAAGTAATAATTTTTAAAAATAACAGCTATAAGCCATCTTTTTGTTACAGACAATGTAAGGAGCACCAAAGGCTCTTTGCTCTGAATCAATTATGAATTAGTTCAAGACACTTAAGGCTTTTTGTCTCTTCCGAGGAGCCTTCTAAGCCATTAACAGAATCATAAGACTCCCCTCACCTTCAGCCTTTGGATTTTTCCTTCATTCACTCCAAAAATAAAAAGAACCAAATGTAGGAGTCACCTAGGTCCTGGCAGGCCACTTCACAAAGGCGTATGCCTGTTTGTCAGGGTTTAATCTAGGAAAAAAATGGGGGGGGGGAAAGTCTATACGTGCAAATCATTAAGCTTTTAAAACTATGTTGATGATATACTGTCTGCTGAGTTCTATTAAATTTACATATGTTATTGTTTATTGAAGATTTTTTTTGTTGGATTTTATCATCTGAGACAATGTCATCGGTAGTGACATAATAGTAATTGACATACTAATGATAGTAATCGTAACACTTTGATTTTTGCTTGTGTTAGTAACTTATGACTTCTTTGCTCCAATTATTTTCATCAGGGTGACCCTGGAGAAAGAGGAGAAAAGGTGAGGCACGTTTCACTTCATTGCGGTGGTTCTTTTTTGGAGAATTTTTTGGAGAATTGCCGGTGCACTGATTCAGAGTGTAAAAAGAAATAAATGCAGCTACTACCTAGAACTTGAGTGGCAGCCTTTACTAGTGTCAAATAATACTAGTGGAAGTTACTGATCTGCGATTACTGCAGTGGAATTAGTCACAGAGAGCAGTGGTCATGTGTTAAAGGCTGCACAGTTGAGCAACTGTGCAACTGATCCTAACTATGATTAGTTTCAGAAATAGATGAACCCATCCGAATAGGGGAAAGCTCCATGCATTTCTCATAACTTGGTTTCAATGCTCTGTCACCTGTGCGGAGTAAAACAATTAGGTTAACAGAGTGATAACTAAATCAACTCTAAATGATATATGGGTAACCACTCTCCGCATATTGAAAGTGTAGTCCTGTGTTCTCACCTGGGTCAGTTTAAGTAACAGCAAGAGAATCTGCCTCAATTATCTTAGGCTATAGGCTGTCTGGAGAGGTATCACAGAATCATAGAATTGTTAAGGTCGGAAAGGACCTTTAAGATCATCGAGTCCAACCATTATCCTAACCTGACAAAACCACTTCTAAACCATATCCCCAAGTACCACGTATACCCTTTTTTTAAACACCTCCAGGGATGGAGAATCCACCACCTCCCTGAGCAGCCTATTCCAATGCTGGATAACCCTTTCAGTGAAAAAACTTTTCCTAATATCCAACCTAAACCTCCTCTGGCTTAACTTGAACCCATTTCCTCTCGTCCTATCACTTGTCACTAGGGAGAAGAGGTCAGTCCCCATCTCTCTACAACCTCCTTTCAGGTACTTGTAGAGAGTGATAAGGTCTCCCCTCAGCCTCCTCTTCTCCA